>JAEAOA010000455.1:192500-535000 GCA_016746295.1 Potamilus streckersoni
TCTATTGAATTAAGATATGGCAATTCCATAATCCATGGTACCTAACTGCCAACATTTCATGGGACTTAATATTGGGTATACAACGGTAGAGTTAGAACCATACTTCAGGGTAAGGGTCTCTGTTCATTTTTCGACCTACGACTCCTGACAAAGGGTTATTATATCAGAACTTCAGTTCCTAGATGGAATGGTTTCTTACTAAAGGAGGAAGGAGATCATTTAGTGATTGTGGTACTCGCCTTTGCAACAAGAAGTTAGGAAAGTTTGTAATTACAATTATATATGTTATACATATTTAATTTCTATTATTGTATACATATATAACAGCAATGTATAGAGTTATAAAACTGTTGATGACCATATTCTTGATAACTATACATGATATACAGATAAAGTAACCATATATACGAACTACAATTATTCATGTTATTAACCTGTTATTATTCAGATATAATAACCTGGTCTCATCACGATGTCGCGTGCTGATCCCATTGTTTTGAAGTTGGTCTATTTATTTCAACGTTTCCACCACGCCTGAGTGAAAAGTCAGAATTAAACACTATAATAAAAGGTGCGATTTTCTTAAAAGGAGAAAATATCTGAACCGACGATCAACTTACCTAACCATTAGAAAATTAAATAAACTAAATTAAAATGGTAATATGTTTTGTTGTGATTAAATTATCCTAGAAGAAATTATGGATGTATCTTTTCTGCCAAACTTTCCTAATGACAGAGTCTATTAACTAGGTTCGGATCTGTCCACTTGTACTACATACTGGAAGCTTAGGATTTTAAATTGTTCATATGTTAATTTCTTAACATGAATTCAATTTCTGCTTCATTTTGTAAACTGAGTATTGAACCAGAGCCGAACCTAACAAGTCACGTAACAAAACGCGAGTAAATTTTATTCCAAATATCAACAAAAACACAAACATACACAATTTTGTGACATTCTCAACATCGATATATAATGATGGGAGGGTGTTTTATTAATGTTTTGCTTGTTTTCTTTTCCTGTAGCGTACCATATCCGAAATGAATGACTGAATATAAAATGGGTTATATATACTTGCTAAGGGTTTTTTCTACAAATATCAGTATTATACAGGCAATAAGCAGTAGAAAATAATCATCTTTTACACATGACCATACGTTTATTTCCTCTGCAAATCTACGTTTCACAAACTTCCATAAATGGACAGGAAAATTCTACACAGATTAAGCTAACACATGTAAGAATTGCAGCATGCACGGCTAAACATAAAAGTGTACATTTTGATCAACGACTATTGGACTGATTAGTTATGTTTTTCACACCACAATAACGAGGAAGTTTCCGACTCGCTACATGCCCAACAATATTGCTGGAACGTCCACTGAATACATTACTAGTAGATAGGAAGCATTTTCTTGAGAAAGCACGCAGAGAAACAGTGAATATAGCGGGAAAAATAGATTTCTTGTGGATTAGGAGGGTAGGATAGACCCTTTATCATCATAAGGAATGGCATAAATTCTACAATTTTGTCGAATTCAACCGTTTTCAGATAGATGATCTAAATCTGTTAAGTTTTTAATAGAAAACCAATATTTTTATAGACTCAGATTCACGGCTTACATTTAATTAGGATAATAAAGAAAATCATCGCCAACCTAGACAGCAAGATGTCTACAAAAGAACATTGCGAGTTAGTTAAATATTGCGTAATAGATGCAATTAATTATACAACTATTTCATTTTTAATTAACAGTATAACGTTTAGAACTAATTTACATCAGAATATTAAATAACCATGATTAAACATTAAAAAAAATGACCGAAACAAACACCGCAATAAAAGGAAGAAGCTATTTTTTCACGAGACAAAATATCTCAACCGACGATCAAATTACATGCCATTCAAAAGATGAAATAAACTAAATTAAATGGTAATTTTTTGTGCTCAATGTATCCTAAAAGAAATTATGAATGTATCTTACCTGCCAAGCTTTCAGAATAATAGAGTCGGTTAACTATTCTAGAATCTTTCCACTTGTGCTACATACTGCAAGCTTACGATCTCAAATTGTTCTTGTGTGATATTCTTAACATAGATTCAATTAATTCCTAATTTTGTAAACAGAGCATTGAACTAGAGCCAAACCTAACAAGTCACGTAACAAGTCAGGTAAATCCGTACACAGAAACAAAACTCGAGTATACTTTATTCCAAATATCCACAAACAACAAATATACACGATTCCGTGATACACACAACAATAATGTTGCGGGTGGGGTAATTTTTTTCTTTGTTTCTTTTCTTTTGCGGTAGAGTTCCATATCCTAATTGAATGACTGAATATAAAATGCCTTATTGAAACTGGCTACGATTTGTACTTGTGGGTGTAGCGCCGCTTTTTCAGCATATCAATTATTGTCTCGATTTCGCACATACCCACTTTAGCCACGCTCGAGTATCGAACCCACGCGGACAGAGGATAAAGTTATTGACCTATAAAAGCGATTGCCTTTGACCAATTAGATACCACCAGACACAAACACAAGCACACACACCCGCACACATACAAACACACACCGTCGGATTGCATAAATTATTACTAGACCCATCTCAATTGGGCATATTAATACAAATTTAAAAAGTACTCGACCAGTCCTATTAGGAATATAGAAGATAGGGAGCATTTTCTTGAGAAAGGACACAGGGAAACAGTAAATATAACAGTAATTAAAACGGAAAAAGTTGTGGTGTAGGAGGAGTGGAAGGTAGGATACTTCTTTGCTCATCATAAAGAAGTCCAAAACATTTATTGAATGCAACCATTTTCAGAGAGGTGATCTAAATCCTTTACTTGTTTAATAGGAAACCAATATTTTTGGTAGACTCAGATTCACAGCTTGCATTTACTAGTATTCGTTCAAGCGCACCAAGCGATCAATGCATGCGTCCATCAGGTGATTTACAATGAGGTAACTGGCGCTATCAAACATCACCATGATCCCATTGGTGACATGTGTACCATCGTCCGCCGCGGTGTATTCGATCGTATACTCCACCTTTAATATCTAACTTACAACCTTGAAATAGGCATGCAGAGTAAGATACGGTTGCTGTTGTGGATCTGCCGATCCACTCGACTCAATCTGTTAGGGTTGCGGACCTCAAATAAGTAGTTTTGAAGGTCGTTTAGCACTGGTACCCAGATGTAATGGGCAGGGTGATGTACGTACTAATAGGAGGGCATTGTGTAAGCTGTCTTTTGATCTATTTCAATATTGACAACGGTGCTTGCCTGTGTCTATCCCTAAATTAGCGACGAACGTGTCACACGTGCCTAGTCCCCTACATTTGCGACATATTTCTATACCCACCTCATTCACCACATCTTGTACTATGGGTTATGTGTTTGTAATTGTTATCTCTTGAGGCCAAGGCCATAGCAATATGGACCACTGTCCTTGCTAGCTTCATCGACATCATGTGGATTATGTGCATGATGGCTTGAAAAATTTCATAGCAATGAACCAGTGTGTGTCTTTTGTATGAATAACACCCGCCTTTTCTGAATAGTGTACAATCATACATTCGTCACTGGTGTAAGTGCTTTTATTACCTTAGCCAAGCACTGAACAATGGTGGATCTAGAAACCGATTTTATGTACATCGTCTCATCAATATAACTGGTGGTTCTTTATGTGGGGCTTTGGCAGATCAGATAAACGAATCTTTGCGGTTCGAAGGTCCAGAGAGTTTTTAAAGGTCTAAGCTTCAAACTATATAAACCAATCGCCGGCAAAGTATCAGATCATTGGCATCGACGCTCACCTAATTGTCTCTGCCCCCTCCCCCGTTGGGTCATGATATATTCAAAGACTTCCATGGTGAGCCCGTCGATCCAGTAAGCGCCTTATAGCAGTCGGTCAGCCTTACATCTCCAACAGATGTTATAGGAAATACGAACTGGTTCTTGGGGAGGCCGCAACAAGTATTATTAAAACCGCAATGAACGCCGACTAATTTGATATAGTCAACATTGTTGTCTGCGCCTGGATGGCTTTTAATTGGGCCGATACTTTTGGACGTATTGAAATGCAGATCACCTCATGCCTGCTCAAATTGTATCGAACCACATTGTATAATTAATTGCAGGCAACGCTAATTGTTAATTAAAGGTTTCATTTCGTTTCTCATCGAAACAAAACTGTCTTGATATCTGAGGGGATCTAAACATTTATTTGTGATAGGGATGGAATTGATATTTTACAAGTTAAAGATGGAAGAAAATGTCGCATGAACTGAAAAATGACTTTTTCTTTCGTTTCAGCCATTCAGATTAGGCTTAGTATCAAGCAAAGATAAAGTTTAATTTCGCATCGCTTTTCTTTTCCTGCAGTCCCTCAACGACAACACATATTCTGAGGGGTGCTATGTGATTAGATGATGCTATGAACATGATTCAGAATTTAGGTCTATATTATCTGCTAGCAAACTCTGATATTAAATCTGTCTCTAGTACTTTACCTGTCAGCACTGGTAATTTGAAGCTGATTGGATTCATTATTAATTCGTAATTGCACTTAAATAAATGTCTACACTTTTCAAAACGTTTTCCATGTGCTTTCATTGGGAAACAGAATAGAGACATGGT
The DNA here is from genome assembly GCA_016746295.1 of Potamilus streckersoni. NCBI lineage: Eukaryota > Metazoa > Mollusca > Bivalvia > Unionida > Unionidae > Potamilus > Potamilus streckersoni. The sequence continues at coordinate 197,154 of JAEAOA010000455.1, forward strand.
AATAAAAAACATATAAAATTTATTGTATGACTTTCTTTTTCTTCTAACGATACATAACTATATATAACTATATGTATATATAATTATATATAGTTATATATAGCTATATAATATCATACCTTTCTCTAAGAATAAATGCAAGCTTCAACAGTTTTTTGCATTAACAAGTGCGTGTAGATGATTACCATCGTAAGAAAAATTATGGGATGACAACATAAAAAGCTAGTTTAAATGAGTGTTACTAGGACTAAAAGGAGAGATATTCGTATCTCTATAACACTTGACCTTTTAACGAGAACTGTATTTTTTTTTGTTTTATGCTACCGCCCTAACTAGAATATGCAATATTTGCTTCAGTTTTTTATTATTTTGCCCTCGATATTATCTGTCTTAGAGTAAGTTAGATTGCTTACAAGTCTCATGTGCCAGACGCCCTTTGAGTGGTGGTTATTATTTCAGTAAACTTAAACCGTCAACGAAAATAATACACGTTTAAGCTGGATACTTCATGACCGACCACAAGGCGTTGGCACCATCCTAATTTTATGCCAGTGAGTACTGATTCCCCTTATTCAAGTATCTGGAAGCAACAATATTTATCAGTATGCCTTTGATACTGGCACATATTACATATATACTCGTTAGTTTCTATGGGCCTTATCTCTCTCGATTCCAGTTTGCAGCGGTTTCTTAATCAAAATGTAACTTTTGTAGAAGAAGATAAGTAGGAACAACTGAGACAGCTATGTAAAGAGGGTGCATATAGAAACCTAGTGAGTGTTTTCGTTACATTCGTCATATTCGTGATCTAAACTAACCAATGGTTGATTAGATAGATATATAGAAACGGGACTGGCATCCATTGAGCCCATAATTAAGTTTTAGGGTCAGACAGTTAAGGCCCAATGGAACCAGTATTGCACATGTCTGATGAATGAGGTTAATAATTGTTTGTGGCTTCCAGTTTGCGCTTCTATTCATTGTTACTCACTCAGAAGCTTTTTATGGCTAAGTAGGCAGTTGTACTCCATGCAGAATATTAACTGTTAAGCTTTTTCTAACAAAGGCTGAATTAGGAGGACCATGATGCGATTGAGGTATGTTGCGTTTAAAGTGTCCATTAATCATAGCACATATCATAGCGACGGTATCTGTCTACTTTCACTATAGAATTATGTGCGTTATACAAAGGCAAATTAAGCTTGATCAGTGCAAACTGTAACTTTACATACCCTGACGGTGCGTTCTTACCACTCAACACAAGAGTTGTTACAACGTTAAGCACTCGGTTCTCAAGATTTTGCATAGTTGTCAATCGCAAAGGCTGGACAATATCAATGTCAAATTGTAAACCAGTAGTCGAAGTTGCCTGCCCTTGAGTATCTAACCAACGCTAACCATCAAACGCAACAGAGCCTATCGCTTGCATTTTTATCCACACATTGATTTTCTGCCACTGAATATCCTCTCACCCATCCACCCCGTCCCAATGTATCAGAACCCTATCCAGTCTTATTGACACCAACTTTTAGTATTCTTTTAGGTTATTTTTTGTCATTGTCTAAACAAATATATGCACATTGAAAACTAATATCTTGCAAACAAGATTATACATATGCAACTGCTTGAGTTCTATTTAATAAATGGGAGTGATAAAATTGAAATGATGCTTAAATGTTATCTTTTGTACCTGTGATGTCCTTAACAATTTGGAATATAAACGCTAGTCTAATGTCCTTATTAAATTTCGTGTTTATATTAAATGATTCACAACTAGGTATAAGCACATGTTGTGATTCAATAAGAACATAATTTAAAAAAGTTCAATACAACAGTATTCGTATTGACTAAAGGGTTTGATAAAGTAACTGCATATAACTTTTCTTAGTGATGAGGGAAAGAAAAGAAATAATATTTGTTACAGAAATCTGTCAGAAGAATAAAGACAAGAAGAGCTCACCTTTTATCGGTCATGTCTATCATGAGACGTACTTTCCATACTAATTTATTTCCGTCTTCTTGTATTTGTATAAGACAAACATCTATAAACCTTATTCCATAACAATAAGTACATTTCCTTTGGTGAGAAGGTATCAAGATGTTGTTCAGTAACTAATTGGAACTGCCGTTAACTTGATGTCCATATACACAAAGATGTGCAGAGTTAACCAGTGAAATAAATAGCCTACACTTTATGGATCTGTTTATATATATGTATATCTATTTATATAGTGTAACCTTGACATGGGGTAGTAAAATACGGACCGCGCAACTATTCTAAGGTGCTGATACGGAATTCGCATAGTTTCTACGAAAATAAATAAACGTATCTTGTCCAATTATCGATTTAAAAAACCTGAACGTTTTATCTGCATGTAACTTACCTTTGATGTACATCTATACAAGCAAAATATTGTTAATAAATCTAACGCGACCAATTTGAGAATAAACATATACTTAAGACGCTCTCGTGTGCACAATTATTTTGCAAGACACGCACAGCTTATGCATTATATTGTTCCTTGCTAATACTGGTATCTTACGATTTTAAATTGTTCATATGTTAATTCCTTAACATGGATTCAATTTCTGCTTCATTTTGTAAACTGAGTATTGAACCAGAGCAGAACCTAACAAGTCACGTAACAAGTCAGGTAACAAAACGCAAGTAAATTTTATTCCAAATATCAACAAAAACACAAACATACACAACTCTGTGACATTCTCAACAACGATATATAATGATGGGAGGGTGTTTTATTAATGTTTTGCTTGTTTTCTTTTCCTGTAGCGTACCATATCCGAAATGAATGACTGAATATAAAATGGGTTATATATATACTTGCTAAGGGTTTTTTCTACAAATATCAGAATTATACAGGCAATAAGCAGTAGAAAATAATCATCTTTTACACATGACCATTCGTTTATTTCCTCTGCAAATCTACGTTTCACAAACTTTCTAAATGGACAGGACAATTCTACACAGATCAAGCTAACAAAGGTAAAAATTGCAGCATGCACGGCTAAACATAAAAGTGTACATATTGATCAACGACTATTTGACTGATTAGTTATGTTTTTCACACCACAGTAACGATTAAGTTTCCTACTCGCTACATGCCTAACAACAGTGCTGGACGTCCACTGCATACTTTATTAGTAGATAGGAAGCATGTTCTTGAGAAAGCACGCAGAGAAACAGTGAATATAGCAGAAACAATACATCTCTTGTGGATTAGGAGGGTAGGATAGACCTTATATCATTATAAGGAATGGCACATATCCTACAATTTTGTCGAATTCAACCATTTACAGATAGATGATCTAAATCTGTTAATTGTTTAATAGAAAACCAAATTTATTGGTAGACGCAGATTCACATGTAACATTTAATTAGGATAATAAAGAAAACTATCGCCAACCTACACATCAAGATGTCTACAAAAGAACATTGCGAGTGAGGAAAATATAGCGTAATTGACGCAATTAATTATACAACTATTTCTTTTTTAATTAACAGCATAACATTTAGAACTAGTTTACATCATTATATTAAATAACAATGACTAAACATTAAACAAGATGTCCTAAACATACACCACAATAAAAGGAAGGTGATATATTTTTCACGAAACAAAATATCTCAACCGACGATCAAATAACCTAGCCATTAAAAAGATGAAATAAACTAAACTAAATGGTAATATGTTTTGTTGTGGTCAAAGCATCCTAAAATAAATTATGGATGAATCTTGTCTGCCAAGCTTTCCGAATAATAGCGTCGGTTAACTATGCTAGGATCTTTCCACTTGTGCTACATACTGCAAGCTTACGATTTCAAATTGTTCATGTGTGATATTCTTAACATATATTCAATTACTTCCTAATTTTGCAAACATAGGATTGAACTAGAGCCAAACCTAACAAATCACGTAACAAGTCAGGCAAATCCGTACACAGAAGCAAAACTCGAGCATACTTTATTCCAAATATCCACAAACAATAAATATATACGATTCCGTGATACACACAACAATAATGTTGCGGGTGGGGTATTTTTTATTTTTTATTTTTGTTTCTTTTCTTTCGCTGTAGCGTTCCATATCCTACATGAATGGCTGAATATAAAATGGGTTATTGAAACTGGCTAACATTTGTGCTTGTGGGTGTAGCGCCGCTTTTTCAGCATATCAACTACTTTTTCGATTTCGCACGTACCCACTTTAGCCGCGCCGAGAATCGAACCCACGCGGACAGAGGATAAAGTTATTGATCTGTTAAAGCGATTGCCTTTGACTAATCGTATTAGCGGTGACCGTTGGAAATAGGTGATGTAGCGTTTTCGAACTCTTTATGATTGAAATATAGACTACAAAATATACATTTGGTAAGTCGTATAAATTAGATACCACCGGACACAAACACAAGCACACACACACACGACACATACAAACACACACCGTCGAAATGCATACATTATTATTAGACCTCTCTGACGTGGGAATTTTAATACAAATTTTAAAAAGCACTACACGAGTCACGCTAGGAATATAATAGATAGGAAGCATTTTCTTAAGAAAGGACACGGCGAAACAATAACTGTAACATAAATAAATATGTTTATGGAGAAGGAGGGATGCTAAGCAGGGTAATCCTTTGCTCATCATAAAGAATAGCACTAATCCTAAACATTGATTGAATTCAACCGTTTTCAGAGAGGTGACCTAAATCTGTTTCTTGTTTAATAGGAAGCCAATATTTTTGGTAGACGCAGATTCACAGCTTACATTTACTTAGGATCTAGAGAAAAGCATAGCCATCCTGGATCGCAAGATATCTACAATATAATATTGCGAATAAGGAAAATATTGCGTAATTGATGCAATTAATTATACAACTATTTATTTGTTGATTTACATTATAGATAGCAAGATGTCTACAATAGTATATTTCGAATAAGAAAAATATTGCGTAATTGATGCAATTAATTATACAACTATTTATTTGTTGATTTACATTATAGATAGCAAGATGTCTACAATAGTATATTTCGAATAAGAAAAATATTGCGTAATTGATGCAATTAATTATATAACTATTTCTTTGTTAATTTACAGTATAACATTTAGAACTAGTTAACATCAAGATATTAATACACCATGATTAAACACAAAAACAAAATTTATGAAAAACAAGTTTTGACTTGAAACACTAGGAATACGCAATGACGTACCTGTCATGTCAGTATAAGGAATTTTTGTTATTCATACACATGTGACTATTCTTTGTACTTAATAGCCCGTAATCATTGGTCTACATTAGATAAGAATCAAAACCTATGTTGCAAATTATTCTTGCTCTAAAGGCTGAAAACTAACATGAAACAACACCAAATATTGTAGAGGAAAACAAAAGAGGACAAAATGAAATAATATTATGCGAAGTAGAAGGATTATAATGGCATCAATTCCACTGTCGGATACTAATAATGTGTTTCTCAATTCACCCGGACTTTTCAAATAACTCGTGGCAATAAGTAGGTACAGTCAAGATCCAGTGTAAACAAAATAAAATTTTAGTCATGCAATACACAATAATTTTCATTTATACCAATGGTTTCAAGAGTTGTGTTCCTGTAAGTAATAACATACTTTGATATGTATTTTTTGCTCTTTGATTTGTTTAAACGCCTGATCTGAAATGAGAAACCCAGTCCTACAATTGTTGGAATATGCAAAATAAATGATATTATTCTTTTAATTTTTGATAGCTGCAATTCATATCTGCCACTATTTCCATTATCTTTATATTTTTCCAGCAATGGCTGTTTGCCTTTTTCTCTACCTTACGTCCATTATCATCCATCACTGTTTTAAACCTTTACTGCACTGGTTATTGCCAGAGTAATATTTGGAAATATTGATTGCTAATTCACCGGCTACGACTGCAGCGGATATGACTGCTGTCGTAGAACATTTTCTTTAACGTTCTAACGTTCCACCTAAATGGTGTTTTCCCTAATTTTCACAAAGATTTGATTTTGTCCTAAACAGTTTACCCAAATTTAGTATGCAGCCAATAATAATTGGTCTTTTACTTTCAATGCTTTCCAAGATCGAGTGCATTTCATCATCTTATATTGTATATACTTCTTGTTTATCTCGTTTAGTTTGCCTGTTAAATTATTTCTTCATCTATTTCAAAACCAGATGGTATTGATTCGTTTTTATTCGTATTCTGCAGATTTGACATAACACCTAAAAACTTATCTTGCATTGTAGATAGTGGAAATTTCACTACAGGAAAAATTCTTTCCATTTCCACTTATTACGTGGTACTAGGTGTCTATTTCATCTTCTGCTTCTCTTAACATGTTGTTTAAGTGGTTTATTTATGTTCGTCTCTGCAGGATGGATATATCTATGATTTGTATCGGTGGCATGTAACTGTTTGCAAAAAGGTAGAAGGGACAGAGAATGGTCTGAATGCTGTAACTCCCATTGATGGCCCAAGAGACAAAATCGTCACCATCTCTTGCTATTACTCGTTCAGAATTTGGTGTTTAACTAGACTGATTAAATAAACCATGTCGGTCTAAGTCCACTTCTGTCTAATTTCTGCACAGTAGCTAAATACAATAACAACTCACCAAAATAAACAACCGTAGCGGTTTTTTTGTTGAAGTTCAATTATAAAATCAAAATGGGTTTTCGATTTGCTCAAATAAAACCTGTCCTATTAGTTAATAGTTATAGGTTTAACTATGTTGCATGAGCCTGAATACAAATTAAAACTGTGACAGCATCAAATAACTGAAACAAAACATTAATTAGGATTTTGCTCCTTTTCATATTTGTATTGAGGGTAGAACCTTGGATCAGAATGATAATGATTTATAAATGGATTAGATGCAAACAATAAACGTGTTCCTACATCTAAGAATTCTTTAGATCTGAACGTTATCTCTTCAGTATGAAAATAATCTATGCGTATTAAAAAGAAAACAAGTATCAATATTTGTGCTAAAAATCAAATTGGTACTCTCTTTCTGTCCGAATGCAAGATAAATTTCGTAACCGTATATGAATTTGTTATTTCCATATACAAGACCTAAACCATTATAAATTATTGACGGATCGTAAAACTAAGGATTGATAAGTGCATCTGCAGACCTTAACTTTGTGTTTAAGTAATTGGTCCCGAAAAAAAGAAATAATTGTTGATAATAAGATATGTGAAGAATTAAAGAGAAAAATGACAGTGATTCAGTAAAACTGGAGATAACGCACTGGATAACTTTAGAGATATATCGCGAGAAGAAGTATTGGTGGCTTAGTATCCATGAATTCAACCTCATGATATATTATGATGACGAACAGGTAACACATAGACGTTCTTTGCAAATATAATAGATATTTGTATATATGTTGATTATATGTTATATGTTTCTTCCAAAATAAGTGATATACTTTGTTTCTGATGGTAATAAAAAAATCGAGCTCAAAATGAGGGGAAAAAAAGAAAAACCTAGAGGAACTAACATGCTGACTGATATAAGATTTCGAATTAACAGAGTGAACACGAGCACATATTAGTTACACTTGTGATGTGAGTGAATCTTTATTTGTTACAAGATTTGTATTGTTGTCAAAATATAATCAATTAGACCAATGAATGGCAACATGCAGTCAGTGATAACTACGGGAAGTCACATATCTCAGCATTTCGTGATTTATATCGTTCTTGTTGCCTCCGGCACATTTGTCTTTTGTGTGGTTTGATATCTCTTACTTTCAGTTAGTTATATCGAAACACGTACATGGACATGAAATCCAACTTCAAATTTTACAATTTGTTACCTTTTAATCTGACATCTGTGAACTTTATGACAATGTATACAAAATATAGTCTATCCATGTGATTATTTGGTGTATTTCACACAAAGTCCACGGCATAAAAGAAACATCTAAATTCCTGTTTCTTTTATACAGATGAATGCTCTTTGGTTTCATTTCAGTGAGGAAAATTTATGTATACATTTCATATGCCTAAAACATATATGCAATATTAAAATATTATTTCATGTCAAAGTGCCATTTTGTAATATTGCTTATTTCTAATCCAAATTTGGAATATATAATGTCAAATATATTTTCAATGGATCAACATAATCCATTTTGAATCTGTTGATTATGTCAAAAGTCCAGTTTGTGGTACAAAATTATATACTGAATATTATATTTTTCTTCAGCTAGTCTTTTCACAACCCTAATCCTGAACCCTGAGTTTTTGTGGAACCCAACTGTCTACTCTTCAAATATTGTTCAATGATTACTTCTGAAATAAAATACATAATCATTCAAACATATTCACTAAATGGCTCTTTTCTAGCACTTTAATTTGTGCGTTTAATAATAAACGTTCCATTCATGGATCAGAAAAATCCTACATCAAATTAGTAGTGCACAAATTCGAAGACATTCTACGTAGCTACATTGAAGCCTCGAGGTAAAAATATAATTTCGTACCTCAAATTAATACTTCGTTCAATCAAAATAATAATTTGTTCCATAAAATTAACATTTCGATCCCTCAAATTGCTAATTCGTTCGCACAAATTATTATTTTGTTCCCTCAAGTTATTATTCGTTCCCTCAAATTAATAATTTGTTACCTCAAGTTAGCATTTCGTTCCCTCAAAATAATAATTCGTTTCTTTCAAGTTAATATTTTGTTCCCTCAAGTTACTAGTTTGTTCCCTCAAGATAATAATTCGTTTTTTCAAATTAGCATTTCGTTCTATCAAATTGGTAATTCGTTCCATCAAGTTATTATTCTTTTCCTCAAATTAATAGTTCGTCAAATTAATATTTCGTTCCATCAAAAGAATAATTCGTTCCCACAAATTAATATTTGTGGGAAAATAAATAATAATTTGATCCTCAAGTTAGCATTTCTTTACTTCAAATTAACATCTCGTTGCCTCAAAACCATTGTTTGTTTCCTCAAATTATTTTGTTCCCACAAGTTAATTATTTGTTCCCTCAAATTAATATTCTATATAAAATAAACCTTTGTTAATCGAAGCGTGTAAATGTAAATAAAACTGCCTGTGGTAGCTGACCCAGATTAACATGACAGTGGGGAACAACTCTGTTATCGTGGTATGTGCCTAAAGTATGTATGGTAGCACGCACGTATCATAATAAACATAACTTGCAACTCATCTATGAGAAGAAATGTCTATGTTTGTAGGTCCATGTTTGTAATGGCAGAATATTTAAACAATAAACGAAAGGATCAAATGGAATACACAAATGTAATTAAAGTAGAAATCTATAAATAACAACATTACAAATGAAAAACAATAATTAAACTTTATATGAATTGTAAACGCAATGTGAGGAAGCAATTAAAATATATAGAAAATTAATATTGATATTATTATTATTGAAATATTAATGATTTTAAGAGCGTTTAACAGTTGTTTGAGTATTATGTATGTGTCACATGATTATAAGCAGCATATTGTCAGTTGTAATTCATATTGGCTAACATGACATGAAATTGCAACCTTAACCTTGTAAGGACATTTGGTGTGATTTAGATATTTGATGTAGCTTTATTCGGTCATATTGCTACGATGTATGCAGTGTGGTGGTTTATAGAAATGTCTAGCTCTGGGGCATCATGCTGCAGATATGTGGCATAATATCCCATCCAGTCACATTATCCTGACACCAGGCCAATCAATCCTAACACTAATCTCTTAACACTGAGCAACTAGCGAGGCAGCTATTAGTAGCATTTTTACAAGTCTTTGGTATGACTGTCAGGATTCAAACTCACAATCTCCTGTGTCGATGACAGACGCTCTAAACGCATGGTCACATGAGCAGTCTGTAAAGAAATGTATGTCACCATCAGTAAATGACCTATATTCGTCAAATATCAGACGATGCACTGAATATGTTTAATAATCAAATCTAATGCAGGTAAAGCAAGCTAAATTGGAGTTTTGTATATGAAGAACAATGGAATTGTATGCACTTTGAACATATAAATAAGATATGCGCATCTTTATTGGGTACGGTTCTACATCTATAAATAGCCGATAGATATTATGTGTTCAACATTGATTGGAAAATCCTTTTTGTTATGATAATATAGAGCCCATGATAATACAGTGTTGGAGTATAAACAGAAATCAAAAATACAAATGTGAAGACTTGTAAATATCCCCACGGAATTGTGTCTGAACTTGATGATACATCCAGAAGACAAGGTATAGATCTATCTAGATGTGCTGATATTGAACTTCCTACAAAATGTCAAAATTGAAACTAACGGCAAATTCAAATTTTCTAATACATAATAATGAAAAAATAGATGGAAAGGTCATACCCATTATTTATTGAAATGTACAATTTTATTACTTCAGGATATTTTTTCAAAGTAGGCATTAAAATATACATCATTTTTTAAAAAAAGTTTTAAAGTAAAAACTGTATGTGGGACCTTTTGGTTGAGGGAAAAAGAAGACAGATTATTAGATATCACTCTAACTTTATGCCACTGAATACAGTATTTAAAATTTTACAATAAACTACACATTTATGGAACTAAAAGAATATTTACATTTCTTTTACTATTGTTGTTTTTTTAGAGCTGATACATTAAAATTCCTAAACAAGAACAAGCATTGCAGATGCACATGCTTTGTTAGGCTCTTGATTAGTAATCAACTAAATAAAATTTCATAGTAGATTTTCAATATCATACCTGATACTGTTCCTCAAAAAGGTACAAATCTAGACCTACATTTGGGTCAGTAGGGAATGCTAGTCTAATTCCAATATGAGTGAACATAAGTCAAATATTTCCTTTCCACAAGGATATATTTTGATCCCTCCTTCATACATTTTGAGACCAGATGTTGCAGATTCGATTATGATTAGACAATAATAAATTCTCTTTCTTGAAAATTGAAAAATCTCACTGCAAAACAACCGTCTACATTTTGACTTATTACGTGGTACTACGCATCCATTCCAGGTTTTGCTTTTCTTACCTCTTGATCAAATGGTCCATTTGTGTTTTTCTCAACAGGGCGGACCCAGAAATCTCGCTTGGGATGTGGGGGTGGGAATGATGAACGGAAACGTGTAGACAAGGGGTCTCCAGTATGGAAACCCATGTTGTGACCCATGGGAAAAAAACCGCCGTCAACTGCTGTTTTAAGCGTTAGTATTAATATGAACAAATTAAATAAGTCCAAAGTGCTCAAATCCGCCCTGGCCATAGCGAAATACAAGAGCATCTGACCAAATTCTAGAACGATTGGATTCTTTGTAGATATTTATTCAAATGATGATGGTCTCATATGTTATGAAAACAACTGCTTCAAAGCTGTTCTATCTTTTGTATCTTCGTCCATAATTAATGATGAATTATCCAATATAGAATGACCTCCTATCTCAAGAACTATTTTGTCAAGGTTTCTACAATTCTGTGCATTAGTTTTTCTTTTTACGAAAATGTTCAAATGTTTATTCTCTTTCTTTGTGACTCAATAAATATTTTCTTCAATTTTTTTCAAATAATTCTGATCAGTTTTTCAAGGGTTATGTAACACTTTATAAGTTTAAATATTTTCTATCAGTAGCATATGTGATCATATTTGATTAAAACTATTTGCATAATTATGAATGCTCTCAAGGCTGGGATACATTTTGTCAAAGTTAATCAATCTATGGTTAGTGGATTTGTGAAGAAGTTTAAAGATATGACTACTTTTTTAACGACCACTATCCTTCACGGGTGTACAGACTTTAAATCCCCACTATGCCGCAAGTATTTTGGGAAATATTGTCAAGGTCAGTTAAGCATTTTTAAAATTTCTGTAAGGTTTTCGTGTTATGATCTTCATTACGTTTTCAAATTCTAATCAACGGTATTAATATTGCATGTTTAAAGTTTGGGTTTTTTTCTTCTATTTTCGGTATATATGAATATTTACAACATCAAATCAGCATCATTGAAAAACACTGAAAGATCTTGTTAACAGTTCTATTGGATATAACCAAACTATATTCAAAAGGTTTCGAGCATCTTATTTAAATAGGCTAGTTTTTAAGCAATGTGTTTTATAATGTTAGTAACCACAGTCATATTTTGTTTTCATTAAATGCTGCTTTTCTTATTTTAGCAATTTTGACCATATCTGAGGACACATCGGCATAAAATTTGTTACGTATATGTAATTAAGTAATTTGTGTGTTAGTTTAAATTTCTTTTTGTTACATTACATTTTATTGCAAGGATAATCTTTATGCTGGATTTCACATTTTTTCCAGTAAATTCAGTTGAGTATTTTTAGCCATGATTAGAAAAAATATTTATTATTTCATGCACCATCTACACGCGATGATTTTATTTTATCAATATTGTAATATTTTCTTTTCTTTATTCTCAATTTGATTAGAAAGTTTATAAATCTCCTATTAGACGAAAAATATATAGACGGTAACTTTAATTAAGCTTTCTTTATTGAAACGATATTACACAGAAGAAACTAATAAGAGTTTCCTAGGATTAAAGTTTCATTTTATGCGCCATAAGAGCTTGCCCATGTGGCGTTTAGTTGCGGAATCGTAGGCACGTATATGCTCTGCCACCGACATGATCCTATTCGAGGTCATAAAGAGGAAGGCTGTTTAAAGACTCTTCGGGTATCGTGGCGTGTAACATATTCTTTTCGGTCTGTGACTGAGGTATATTGTTTCGAACCATATTTTTGACACTTACTGGCGGGAAATGTAGGACTAAGTATAATTTTATACTCGCGAGTTCGGCTTCGAAATTTTGCTTCTCGTCGCGTAATACCCGCTTGTCAATCTACGAGACCTGTGATTCGTCGATCTGTCATTTAAGGTCTACATCCATGGCGTATCGGCACCGGCAACTATGGGCGCGACTTTCTCGCTGATATACATTGTCGAGACCATTCCCAGTCATTATTAGTGGCGTTGATGTTATGCTTTTAAGGCACTAATAACACTGTGGTGCAGTTGTTGCGACCACTTCCTGGACATCGACATAGGATTTTGAATGCATTATTGTGATCATCATACTTCTTTGCGTCATCAGCTTGGTGGTAGAAATGCCATATTTGGCAGCAACATCCTGCCGAATGTGGTCACTTATGTTGCGAATGGCGGGTTCGGTCAGTTGCATATTAAAGTGTTTCCACCACCACGCAGTGTGCTTTCAGCCTGAAGAACTTTAAGTCAATGCTAGCCATAGAGTCTACAGAGAGAAGCGGTCTACGCTGGTGTGGGAAGCCTTCAAACTATTGACATTGTCGGGAATAAACCCTGGTAGTTCTAGTCCAAAGCGCCTACGTGTTAGCCTTAAGTAACTGCTATGTTGAACTTCGTGGCTTACAGGAAGAGCTCCGGGATTTGCCTCGAGTTTCTTTGATAACTCGAAAATGTCTATCTGCTTGATGCATATGGACACAGCCGATTTCTTTATGAACAAAAGAGCGAGACAAAGACAGTGTCTACTTTAGACAGCAGGCAGAGTATTGGATAGTGATTTAACACCATCATCACTTCAATATGCCCATTGGCTTGTCGTCCAGTTTTGAATACGGAGGCGGGACTAGGTGTGCGGGAGTGTCAGTGAATTGAGCCCGCAGCCCATGTACGGCACAACGACAGCTGAGTCAAGCAAAGGAAGCTGGTGTATTGGCCTGCACGTCACTCTGTGACTGCGTCTGTTTTTGTGAGGTGTAGAGATCAACTTGCTGGTTCCGCCCCCACCCCGCAAACCGGCATTCGCTTCGATTAGCTAGCGTGTAGACTTCAGTGATTTGGGGATGCGAATTAGATCAAAGGATCTAACGTCCTCGCGATTCTGAGAACGTTACAACCTATTGGCAACGTGTAATCAATCAACCCTACCAACCATGCCAAAGAACTCTGCATTGCCAAAAGACGCATGGGATGAGATCGCCATCGGCTTGGCGACAATCAGCAAGGAGACAATGAAAGATAACAGTGGAAAGATTTCACATTCTTTATTATGGCTTTTAGACCAGTAGTTGATGGATACAATGATTGGTATTGTGAACCGCTCGGAGGCTCCTCGCCTAGAAAGCTGTCAACATACTAGCATGATACCATTTAGCTGTACGGCATCTAGCGATGTTTAGGGACCAAGGGACCATCAGGAAATGGTAACCTTATTTAAGTTTTCGTCGCCGACAGGCACAATGTGCCATTTAAGTATCAACGGGTGTATATATTCACCACATGAGCCTTTAATTGTCATCATACATCCTGATTCATAACATAGCTTTGTACTGGAATATGACTCTAAAGGCCGTTGCGAATGGTGCCGTCGTATTTCAGATGGACGCAGGCGTTGATAGACAAGTCCACCACATACTGTCACACCAGGTTGAGGCATTGAAGGCTGAATTAGTAGATTAGGTATCATGTTTTGGTCTTTCCGTTATCTACAGACCGAATTCGCGATTTTCCTCGACCAAAGAAGCTCAGAATCAGGCGGTAGCCGAGGGTCACGTCCCTAGTCGGCTACTGGTGTCCATTCTGGAGCAGTCTCGACGACTCTAAGCTTGTCGAAAATAATCATTTTGCGGTATTCGTTATTCTTGAGTGCTCAAACTGGAGATCTGTAAAAGCGTGAATTCTGATCTGCTAAGAAAACTGGCCGGAGATCGCACTTTACTGCATCTTTAATGATGACTACGAAGGTCTGTGTACTATAACCTTTAGCATTAAGTTAAGAATGTTGGTATCATTACGGCTGACATCGACAGGGCGAGTTTCGAGGGCGTGACCTCAACTTGTTACCGTCGCTTCCGCTTAGGATGCTGTGGTTGTATGTCTCAGCTGCACAGTACACTTGGCAACAAAGATTACCTAGTTCACGACCCACAAGAAGCCAAAGATGCTAGTCACTTAAAATTGCATTGTGCGTCCAGCTGTTGGATGCTATACGTGAAAACAAGGTTTGAGTTGACGTTGTTAGTTTCAAACTTTAGCCTGCTGACGGTGTCTTCACCGACTGCAATATAATATATTGTATGGGAAATTATCAACATTGAAAATGGCTTCTTTCACTCTTTCACTCAATCATCGTCATCCACGTACAACGATAGTAGTTTCTGCTGTAGGGGACTAGTTCAATGTTGGTTGAGGCCACACTCACGTTCAGGAGCCAGGCCTCCACTCGGTAATTATCCTTGAAGTAGTTGACACTGTCGACATAAGCAGTGATTCCATTGTCACTGAATTATATCACCATTGAAATCCGACCAAACGTTTCGAGGTTGACCTGAGTGGGACGAAAGCAACAGAATGTCCTCCTTACCAGGACGTTCTAAAGTCTCTTTTTAGTCAGATCGCGGACATCATAATACAAAGCCTTGCTGGCAGCGCTGCACTAGAAGGGAGACATTGCATATGATGCCTCTTGGTCCGCTCTAACACGGACTATAGTCCTGGCCTGTGAACGTGGATAATTTAGCGAGAAAGAACTCACACCCGCACGTCCTCTAAGTCTGCCACCTTTTTTATCCGGATCAGTGACAATGTCCTAATCGTGGGAAAGCGTGCTCGTAGACGGCAGTAGTTTCATCCGACTTACGAGGTCACGAGTTGTGACCACTGCTTATTCTACATATTTTGTACCACCGCTTGAAGCGAGGGCCAGAAATCAATCCTTGAAAGGGATAATCTCCATGACGCTAAGTATACCTTTATCCATGTGTGACTGTTACAGTTGCATTGCATACTATCCTCCGTATTCTTCTTTCCCTATTCTGCAACAGCCCGTTTTAATTTACCTAGCGCAACAAATCGTTGTACTCTTTATCAGAGTCTCAGTGAGTGTCTTCAAATGCAAGCTGCTCAAAACATTAAGGCGCCAAGCTGCACTTTAATACGACAACAGATATATTTTGTGAGTAGATCAGCGAATTTACTCACAAGACTTTGATTTTTTAGTAATTTCTTACTGTCCACCGTAAAAATTTACTCTGGTTTTCGAAGATCTTGTCAAGTTCCCCATTTTTGCGCGTGGATCAGTTGCAAAGTTGATGGTAGATAGCTTTTTTGCGTTCCGTCTAACAGTGAGCGGGTGTTCAGGGCTGACAATGGCTTTTTGAGTTTATTGCTGTGGTCTGCTTCCATCACCTGGGCTATCATTATCACCTCAAGCATGTCCTCACACCTCTTGAGAGTAGCAGCAGGGAGGGTGAACCCTACAAAATTTTTGCTTGTGAAATTAACCTGAAATAAGGGTTCCTACAGAGGCTGAAAAAAAGGTCAATAACCAAACCGCATAATAAACCACATGAGGTTAGCTCAGTTTTGTTATACTATTATTGACTTTTTACCCTGATTATATTGAACTATTTTTGTCGTTAAAAACTCGAGCAAAAATTTTGTAGAGGTTCACCCTCCCTTCTGCTCCTGACTTTGTCACCTGACTTTGTCACCTGACTTTGTCACCTGACTTTGTCACCTGACTGTCAGGATATTAATATCGGGACTTTTAACAATAGATTTGGGTTTTTAAACAGACATACAGTTCATTAACAGATAGTCCTGACTTTGTCACCTGACTTTGTCAGAGGGAATTAACCAGATATTTTATCCAAACTTATATGATATCTGGATCTAGGATCATGTAAATTTATCGTTATAGATCCAAAAGGAACTGATTGTGCTTTAGAAAAGAAATTTTTAAATTTAATCATATCCATGTCTCCTGAACACCAAGTATAACAAATATTCTGCAGGGTATAATTATCTACTTCATTAAACACAACCAAAATATTACAGTTATCACTTTAGGTATCTGTGTATATCTTTGAGTAACATAAATCACGTCTGTGTTTTTGTGACGACCTCGAGAAAATATTCTAGCTGGATTAGATTGTTTGTCCAACATCACATCATCATATACTACGAGATTATTACTGAATCCATCCAAGTCATCTACGGACGGGGCTTCATCTATATTTGTGATAAAGTCAATAATATCTTCACCGTCTTTATTAACAGATTTTGCTTTTTCATTAAACTCTTTAAGTACTTCGTAACAATGCTGATCATCCACAGATGGTGCTATTAAATATAGTT
The DNA here is from genome assembly GCA_016746295.1 of Potamilus streckersoni. Classification (NCBI taxonomy): domain Eukaryota; kingdom Metazoa; phylum Mollusca; class Bivalvia; order Unionida; family Unionidae; genus Potamilus; species Potamilus streckersoni. Next base: position 214,334 of record JAEAOA010000455.1, read on the forward strand.
TGTTCCATCTCATCCACCTCATTATTAAACGTAATAATAATTGTGTTTTACCCGATCCAGATGTACCTATTATAATCATTCTTATCGAATTTGGTAATGCTGAATGGTGCTTTACTGATTCTTGTTTTCGTGTCGCCTAAAAATCAATTATTGTATCCATATTATTAATAACATGAATCTAAATTGTTTTCGATGTAGATCATCAACACCCAACGTTGGATTGACAACAATAATAACAAAAAATAAACGACATGCATTAACAGGTAAATGTGTAAAATGTGGTACAAAAATTTTTTTATCTCAGGGACAACAAAAATAGGTGGGGATATAGCCGCATCATTAGGAAAATTACCCGGTTAACCATGGGTTAAATATGTTGGTGAAAAACACCTCCCTGGATATAATTATTGTGGTCCTGGAACTCGACTTGATATCCGACTTGATGATCAAAATCAACCAAGATCAGGAGAGTATCCAGTAAATAAAATTGATCAAGCATGTCACATTCACGACGTTGCTTATCAAAATCCTGATTTGTAACAACGGCATCTTGTAGATGTAAAATTGATTCATGCATTAAATTCTATACCCAATAAATCTGTTAGAGAGAAACTCGCTAGTTTTCTAATAAAATCCGCTATGAAAAGTAAAATAATGTTAGGGGCTGGTAATTAATTATATAATTATTATAATGGAATCTATTTATTATAGTCCTTCAGGGTATTGGAGGGGTAAAGCAGCGATCACTAAACTTGCTAAAGCAGCAAAAGTTTCACATTCTGTTGCTGCAGTGTGGTTAGCACGACAGGCAATATGGCAAATTTATCTACCACCACCAAAAACAATTCAATATGCACATTTTGATGTCAGTGTTCCTAACAAAGTTCATCAAGCAGATATTTTGTTTTTACCACATGATACTATTAAAACACGTGGACGAAAGTCACGCACGTACAAATACGCATTGACTGTTGTTGATATTGCAAGTAGATATAAAGAAGCTGAACCATTATTAACAAAAACATCATTTGAAGTTGCATCTGCGTTTGAGCGAATTTATCAACGTGGTGGTCTACAATGGCCACAGTTATTACAAGTAAATCCTGGCAAAGAATTTCTTGGTGCAGTATTATCTTTGATGAAAAAATATAACGTCAAAATAAGACGAGGGTATACTGAAATTCATCATGATCAAGCAATCGTTGAACGATTTAATCGAACACTTGCTGAGCGGTTATTTTGGATATCAATATGCGAAGGAAATATCTGCTGACTTTAAGTCCGGTGAGAGAGCTCGTGAATGGGTTGCAAGGTTACCAAGTGTGATATCTGCATTAAATAATGAAATTACTCGTGCAACTTCCATGAAACCTTCTAATGCAATAAACAAAAAATATATACCACGTAGCTATGAATACGGACAACGAGGTCAACAACCAGTATTAGGTAATGTGATTGTGAGATATTTATATGAACCAGGGGAGTTGGAGGGTGGCAAAAGACTAGCTACTGACCCTATTTGGAGTATGACCACACATACAATTTCTAGCGTGGTTAGATCTACTGGAAGACCACCTATACACAAACTAGATTCTACTGCCCCTCGACGTGGATTTGTGCGTGAACGATGGCAAGTAATTCCTGCGAATACACAATTACCTCCGCGTTCACTTATGTAAATTAGCACCAGGGCGTCCAGCGCACCGACGTCGGTTACATTCAAGACAGGTCAGCATCACATTTTCACGTGTGTGACCAAGATCACTATTTATTCTGTCTACGGTAAATTGTTTTGGATTATTATTCGAATATTGCCATAACATTTTTGTGTTACAACTTGCACGGTGATTATTCTGTAGTTGTTTTAGTTTCATAATAAATTCAGTATCAATATCAAAGTCACGTTTATTTTTTTGTCATAGTGTTTATAAGACGCTAATTGTTTCTTTATTGCATCAGAGTCTTTAGTAATCTCCTCAGTTATCCCATAATCTATGACAATTCTATGTAGTTGAGTTATTCTTCTGACGCGAGATACGGCAAGATATACTAAATTTGACCACTCGATCCGGTCATCTACAATCCAGATATTTGTATCAGAGATAGTTAATCCCTGTGACGAATGAATCGTTATAGCGTATCCTAACATCCACGGTGATTTTTCCATACTCAATGCGCTCTCAACAGAATTGATATCTATCAAAATAATATCATTCAATACTAGATTTTGTACTCGGATATCTCCACCAGGAATTTCAACATCAATATTCTGTCGTCGAGTATCTGATGGACGATAACATAATGGTACAGGTAGATGTGAAAATTTTTCTTTATGTAGCGTAAATAATTTCTTTTGCATTTCATCACGAACTATCTTTCTACTTTTGACTATCAAATCAGTGGGTCTCTATAAAGCCCAAAAATCATTCATGGTAGTTTCTGGAATTAGCTCACGCATTATTTCACATTGTATTTTATCTGGTTGTAGTCTGAATAATCTTTTAAGTTCTTTCAGTGGTTCATCAATAGCTCTATGATCATCATGTATTTCTTCATAATAATCAATATTATTCTTTAGCCATTCATGTGGAGACTGTCCAACAAAATGTGGTGGTCGACCATGATCACCACACATAATCACAGCAGTATTTTTTGTTAATAACCATTCAAGGAATATTTTTAGTGTTTCTAACGACACTGTACATATTTCGTCCCATATAATATACTTAGGTATATTTTTCTCACCCATTCGATCAGGAGTCCTCATATCTCCACACCATCTAAAGAAACTATGATATGTGCAAGTTTCACACCTCGTTCTTTTATCTCTCTGGCTAGTTTATGTGTAGGTGTCAAAACAATCATATCTGAATTGCTGTTCATAAATAATTTAATCGCACGAGTTGTTTTACCTGACCCTCCACACCCATTAAGATAAACGGTCTTATGTCTAGCCACAGAATCATACACATATGGTGCAAATGATTCTTATATTTGATTATTATTTCTGTAATATATTTCCTTAATTTCAACGTCAGAAAATTCAGAATAACTAAGTATATTTTCTTGCTTTATCCTCCATGTTCCCCACTCACCATTACCAAGTAGCGGATTTAATAAATCCTTATATTTTTTGTTTATATAAAATGAATCCGTAGCAACTCTAACAGCGTGACGAGGAAATCTATTTATCATAAACAGTAGATTTATAGAAACATAAGCAAGCATCGAAGATCTTAAATGAGTAAACTGTGGTGAATCGCCCTCAATATAGCTAACAATGGTACCTAGTTTGGTCCCATCTGATAAATAAGCATTATTTCGGCTTATAAATGTGTTTTTCTCCGTTGTATCATTAATTATACAATCTAACTCAGTATCGTCCATAATCAATCTTGTACAGTGTCGTTTATGACCGTATGAGCTGCCTTGAGTAAATTTACCAATTATCTTTCTACCAAGATCTTTTGCACGCTTCTCATCATGTTCATCTCTACATTTACGTATATTATTAGTAATTTTAATAATATCATCTTCGGCAAGATCAGGAAATTCTTTCCTGGCATCATCAATATTAAATCTATCAGGTTCTGGTAACCAAACTTGCTTTTGTGCATTATAGGATATAATCGCTTCATTAACTTTTAACGATATTAATATTCCAACATCAAGCATATATCTTAATAATACTATTGGAGCCCAACTTTTTTCTGAAAGGTGTTTACCAAACCAAACATAGGTAATAGGATGGAGATTTTTTGCGAACTCAAATGATTCTACATATGCAAATCCTGTTATGTCAAAATCTGGTAAAGGTCCATTTATTGAAACTCTGGTCGTGTCATGTGTGGGGTGTCCGAATCTGTTAAAATATTTAGAACACTCACCATATCCAAGAAAACTCCCAGGGTAACATGCAGCCATATCGACTGATATAACATCATCATATTCGTATTTAGTATTCCATAATCCACCGTGCCCATATTCTATGCAACTTTTTTGTATATCCTCAATAAATTCTGATCTTGTAGGTTTCCATGATTTTTTTTCCTGAACGAAATGGGCCGCTGCCGCTGGTACGGTAAAACAATTATTCAGTAGTTGTCTAACTTTGACCTCGTCAGAAGTATATTTTAGTGCAAGATTTCTCATTTCTTCATAACAAATTCTGTACGCTAAATATCACCATTCGGTCGTACAAATTGATCATGACAATCGTGTTCCGAACTCTGAAATAACCAAATAGATACAGGATCATTTTTACTGATATTTTTAATAAAATCAAATATATGACCATTATAAAATTTAATCATTCTGTCTCGTGGAAATACAGTTACTGCATCAGTCCATGCATGTGCATTATGATCAATAATCGTTATAGGGCTTCCATTTCTTATATATTTTGGTTTGTATAATATCTCTCCTGTTAGTGTTTTTACTGTTATTGGAAATCTTAATAACTTTTCTATCTTAGAAACATCCTTAATAGATGCGCCCGAATTTTTAACGGCCTCCGCCCATTCACATATTTTTTTGCGTCGTAAATCTGTTAAGCCATTACCACACATCGCATTTGTAAAATGTTCAGTAATGCGTTCAGCCACGCAATGTATTTTTAATTCTGACAGTTTCATCGGTTTGAGATCTTCAATATTAGGTTTATCATTCAGTAAAAACAATCCATATACCACAGCAGTAACTGGATACCCTCGCTCAAAATACGGTCTATCAATACCAGTCAGTATTCCAGGTTTGGATTTGTTACTTAATAATATCATTTTATTATTTCCAGACTGTATATGAATAGAAGTTCTCTTGTCACGAAATATCCAAATATTATCGTCTGTATTCACAAAAATTTTTATTAAAATAAGATATTTTTGATTATCAAGGTGGTTAATAATTACTTCTGCTCGTTTGTCGTTCATCACATTAATAACTTTTACAACTTTATAAGTTGACCAAACATGCACAGCACCATCTTCTCAAAATTCCATTTTGGCCTCACGGATACGTTTAGTTATATCTACATTTATTGAAGCTAGATCTTTCATCGAAACACTAAATTTATATCCTAATAGTCTGTCAAGATCAAATCTAGTAGCAGATGGTTCAATTGTTGATATTTCTTCCATTATTATAATTAAGACAAATATTCAAATTGAAATTTAGTATATGTAAAATGATTCAAACGGAAAATAAATGTGTTTGGTTAAAAATTGGACATATTTCTTATTGTAATAAGTCATGCGTAAACAAATACTGTGGTTACCATATGCAGAGTATCAGACATGGAAGTACTGGACCAAAACCATGTATTCAATGTGGTATTGGAGTTAGAGGAAATACGCAATTATGTGAAAATTGCGGGGGTAAAAAATATAGGGAATTTAAACGATATTAGGACAAAAAAAAGATACATCGACAGGTAAATCTCCTATAAAGACAGAAAATGATTATCTAACCAGATATAAAAAATAATGATTTAAACAAATAAATATTATATACAAATGGAACAAAAAGAATTTGTAAGACATCCAATATATACAAATTACGAGGCATCCAGAGATGGTGTTATTAGACACTGTAGACTAAATAAACCACTCGGTAATCTTAATAATAATGGTTATTTTATATTTAGTATTGGTGGAAAAAAGTTATTGTTGTCATACATTTATATTCGAATGTCATTTTGGGATTGTTTAAGATCGACTTGTTGTACATCATTTAAATGGAAATCACCAAAATAACCAATTACATAACTTAGAATCAATTACACAAAGCCAAAATTGTAAGGTTGGAAATACTGGTATTTATCCTAAGACTCCTAAGACAGTTATTTCTACCAACACAGATACTGGTGAAAAAATAGTTTTTAATTCTATGAATTCAGCTGCCAGATATTGTGATATTTGTGTGGCTTCAATAAAACGTGTGGCTGATCATATATACAAGTCTGCATATTCAATAAAGTATGAACAAAGGATTATATTTGAATATGTATAATTGTGTACCCTTACTCAGAAAAATATCATTTTTTATATACAATTGGACTACCAATCTTGCCAAGGGTCCTGCTTAGCTACAATTATATTTCCAGACTATTACCGTCTTCACTTTTAGTGTCATTTATCGCAGAATCAAAAAGCATAAGCTTTCTCAGTTGCATGATTCGGCCATGTGTGCGTTTTTTAATTTCGTATTCGTGAGATAGTGCATTTTTGATCTTTTCGATTGAGCGTGCAAGAGGTATGAATGTTTTTCATCAACGACAGCTAAAGATTCTAACATAGAATTATAAATTGATTTGATAAACCTATAATCAGATGGCAATGTGAATTTATTTTGAAATTTTTTTGCTGCAACAATTCAAACTCATACATAATTTTTTCAGAGTCAAGATTATTAGATATCTGAATTCCTATATGTTTTAATTTTTTATATCAGAAATAGTATCATTAATGTTTTCATTATTCATTATATATATATATATATATATATATATATATATATATATATATATATATATATATATATATATATATATATATATATTTGTTTAGAATAAAAAATAGTATAAAATTGACTTAACTAAAGACAACAAAAGTCATATTCTTTCAGTAATCTGTAGATTTTCTAGGATTCATATGAATTATTTATAAAACTCTGAAATTATGCCCAAAACAAAATAAAATTTTAATATTATTACGCTAACAAACAAAAATTAAAATAAATTATTATTTATGTTAAAATCTGTAAATATTTCAGAAATCTGTAGATTTTCTAAGTGTTTATTTGTCTGTCTGTTTAGAAACCAAACATACGGTTAGTTCCCCTGCTGGTTGTTTATATACCTACTGACCTTGGATGACGTAATATTACCTATGTATACAGACGTAATTGAATCCTTTTTGTATAGTGTGGTAACTTAAGACCGATATCGTAATCTACAGCAAAGCGTGCTGCATTGGTCTGGTGAATTAAATAACTTGAAGCAGACAGGTTTAAACAGTTTCCTTTAAAAACAAACCAAGCCTTACTTGTGTTTATCGATCCATAATTCATATATCCGGCTGATGTATTTTAGCTGCAGACTGCACAAACAGTATTTCAATTTAATGAATTACACTCTCACAATGTATACAAATCTGGGTTATTCAAACGCGTTAATCGATTTTCGGTATGGGTTATTTTCCCATTTTTATGCTTGTAATTTTATTTATACATTTTAGTAAGATTCAGACACATAAATGGCTAACTATCTTAATAAAACTATATTTGTAAAACCATTACATGATATAGTAATAATTAAAACTGTTATATTCATCAAACGCAGCATGGTGTAGAGGTAGATCGTTGGACTCTAAATCTATACATCTGTGGTTCGATTCCAGATTTCGCCGAAATGGATTTGGTCCCGGGGATGCCTTTTATATATATAATTGGGGGCGTGGCGCGCCTCAGGTTTCGATAACTATCTCACTGTGTCAGCCTCGTAAGTACATTTTTGTGTACCTAAAATAATCAGTAGCATGCTTAAAAAATCAAATAATTGAAATAATACAACATCTAAATCAAGTTGTAGCAGACTAAGAATTCGTAAATAAGGCTATTGTTGACAGAGAGAAAATAATAAATGTGCCGGCAGATAGAGCTTCTAGCTCTTATATAGTTAATGAAGATGACCAAATTTAACGTGTAAGTCATAAGCGATTATTTAAGACAGTATTTATGAAATATTACGGAATCACAGAAAAAGAGCTACCAACATTTATAATACCCGGATTTGACTCCGAGGAGCTAAAAAAATCAGTTAGTGATCTTATTGATAAACACTTTAAAAGAATATGTAAGTCCTGGAAAAAATTAATTCCACCCCCAACAATTCTCAAATATAATAATGATCCATATGGAACAGGTCGTCACATCTCACCTAATATTGTTAATATAACATCCACCATCGCACTAAATTTAATATGCGATATAATTGATAATAGCTACCATTTTGACCTCTCTAAGTCTAATCAGGCTCAGCAGGGGTATATATTATATTCATCTAGTATCCAATCCCCTCCGGGCTGGCTTATTGTATCTGAGCCAATAAATCAAGTTTACCTGCGTGTACATAATCCGTTATTGTCAAGAATGAATTTCAAACTCATAAATCAATATGGTAATATTGTGGACCTGCGCGGGGAGACGTTATATATTAATTTATATATATATATATATATATATATATATATATATATATATATATATATATATATATATATATATATATATATATATATATATACCATCCTAGATTGGTCTAGATAAAATATTTGGTTAATTCCCCCTGACAAAGTCAGGTGACAAAGTCAGGACTATCTGTTAATGAACTATATGTCTGTTTAAAAACCCAAATCTATTGTTAAAAGTCCCTTATATTAATATCCTGACAGTCAGGTGACAAAGTCAGGACTATCTGTTAATGAACTATATGTCTGTTTAAAAACCCAAATCTATTGTTAAAAGTCCCTTATATTAATATCCTGACAGTCAGGTGACAAAGTCAGGTGACAAAGTCAGATGACAAAGTCAGGAGCAGCAGGGAGGGTGAACCTCTACAAAATTTTTGCTCGAGTTTTTAACGACAAAAATAGTTCAATAAAATCAGGGTAAAAAAGTCAATAATAGTATAACAAAACTGAGCTAACCTCATGTGGTTTATTATGCGGTTTATAACCATCCGTACGGTAATATAAAAATTAGATATTTTGGTTTAGGGTTATTGACCTTCTTTTCAGCCTCTGTAGGAACCCTTATTTCATGTTAATTTCACAAGCAAAAATTTTGTAGGGTTCACCCTCCCTGCTGCTAGAGTGATGACAGCCTTTCAGAGCAGAATGTTCGTTCACTGTTGGATATTTTGCTGCTGTTCGTAGCACGCATGAGCGTGGTGTGATTTGACACACTACTTTTGTCTTAATGAAAAGGTTTCGCTGATGTCACGTCATGTATGTCCTACAGGTGGGCACGGGATGACTTGGCTCAAAATACGTTTTCAATAAAATTAATTGCCAGTTGCTTGTGACATGTTACATGGGTGTGCGGTATGACATATTATTCAACTTCTGTCTAAATTACAAAAGAGTACAGAAACTTTAAATGGCAAAACTTTGAAACTAGATTGTTATTAAATAAATATTTGATGGAATAATATTATGTTAACATTCTGTTATTGTAAGAAAACAAAGTATATTATTTTTACCTGACATATGTATTCTTAACCTTTGACCTTATTGGACAAAGGATACTTGCGACTTATTTCTGTGCAAATATTACCTTAATCAGGTAGAAACAAAACAGCTATCGCGCTTGAAACATTATGAATATGAAGTGTTTGCTTCTGTGAAAAAAATATTTACGGTCAAATTTATTTGTCTTCCTTTTTCAACTGATATTTTCCTTTATGGTTTTGTTAACAAAAGGGTTCATACATAAATGAGCTGTTTAAGAATTACAAAAAATACAAACTTAAAGTTATGTGCATGGCTATTTAATATAAACTGGGTTTTTTTTCAATAAAATGGTTAAAGCTCTTTTACTTTAACATCAATTCAAGTATAACTAAAATGTGGCAAGTATCTAAATGTATTCCTATTAAAATGCGGATGTAGGCAAGAAACTCTTTCCAATAATATGTTTGTATGGTGAGCTGATCTATTAGCTCAATTTTAATGTCGACAATACAATTGGGAAAGGTTTGATAGTAAATGGATATTACAAAAATAATTGATATAATAACCTTATGTTCATAGTCGTATTTTGTATAAAGGAAAAAGTATGTAATTTTTCACTTGTAAGATCTATTTGTTGTTTACCTTGCACTTTATTTGCCACAGAATAATTCCACTTAAGTTTTGCGCAATTGTTACCTTGATTGTGTGGAGAGAAAATTGTTATCACACTGAAACAAAATTAATAAGAATTAGGCTTGGTTGTGAGTAAAAACATAAATTGTGTCTCTTTCCCTTTTTATCTATATTTCCTTTTCTTATTTTGTCATTTGATTTCCTTTATGGTTTATGTTAAAAAAGAGTTCGTACATAAATGTGCTTTATTAAAACTGACATGTATTAATGACAAAATATGAAACAAAATTTATCAAGATGTACATAACTACTTAATAGAAACTATATTCTCCATGTGTATTAAGCTACTTAATCCAAGCAATTTATAAACACTGCAATGTTAGCAAGGTTTTGACACTACTAGACCAAAATTGAGCAACGTAGGTTTCCGATTCATATATTGATCATGCATCTTGTATACTAAATACATGAAGATTCGAAAGTCAGAATCATTCTATCTGCATATTATATAATTTCCAAGCATTATCCTTTAGCAATTCAATCAGTATTGTGCGTAGTTCAACCTAATTTAAACACATTGTGAACCATTTTGTACTTTAATTAATGTGACAACAGAGAGTAATATCAGGCAAAAGCTTCATGCAAACATGTAAATATAATGCATAGAAAATACCTTTTTATATTTTTGTCATACTTATTAATAACGACTACATTTTTAGAAGTAGCTACAATAAAATCAGCTAGTTATGGTGCGAAGGAATATTATCAGACCAATTGGCCACTGTTGCAAAAATCATTCATGGATTTGTCTCGCGGTGTGTTGATAATTTCGACGCTACAATTTTGGGGCAACTTTTCATATCCAAGGGACATGACGCAGGAACTGCGCTTGATATACATTACTGTTTATCAATACATGGATGCATTGTTATAAAATTGGGATCAATCAACAGTTTCCAGGTTTACAGTTTCCATTATAGAAACTTTATATACACTTCCCCATCAACATAGTGACTTGTATTATGTTTTATTTTGTTTGGTCCTATATTTTATCACTGCGCTATTTCTGTTAGCTTGAGTTTATTTTTGCTAAATTTAATACTGGCATTTTGCTTTCCTTTGGTAAACATGTGGCTTTAATCTATTTTCAACAGACCAAACCTCATTATATGTTCACATGACCACCACCCCACTCTCTCTCTCTCTCTCTCTCTCTCTCTCTCTCTCTCTCTCTCTCTCTCTCTCTCTCTCTCTCTCTCTCTCTCTCTCTCTCTCTCTCTCTCTCTCTCTCTCTCTCTCTCTCTCTCTCTCTCTCTCATGACAAGCAATATACCATACGCACATCCAGTCTAGTTTACAAACATATAACAATATTCATTGTAATCAGTGCACGAAGTTCCAAACATCCCGACATAAATTTGTCATAACGGCAAGCTTTATGCCATCACACATGGCCTTTTTCATGAAGAGCTTTGCGTAAACATATATAATGGATCTTATGAACTTTATATCAGATTTATGCTGCTGAAACGCATAAAGCATGCTCAATCTGTGATCATATACATTCTGACAATGCATTTATAAACAAAGTGATGTCGTAAGTGCGATGCATTCTGATAAATATGTTATATCAAATGGAACTGTATGAAACCGAAGAAAAACTTCTAGGCAATTAAATGTTTATTACACACACACACACACACACACACATATATATATATATATATATATATATATATATATATATATATATATATATATATATATATATATATATATATATGTGTGTGTGTGTGTGTGTGTATGTATGTATATTATAATTTGTAATTTATACAAGATAAGTTCTTCAAAACATGAAATTTTATAACAGGAATACATAAATTTATTTCTATTGAATCATTAAACTACAGCAATGGCTGGTTCAGTGCAATATACATGGACCCCAGTGAAGTAACTTATAACGTAGAATATACTTAGAATAAGTTATTGTTTTCATGTGAATTCTTTGGGTACTCTAAGCACCCTAACATATTTTTTTGCCTTCCCTGGATGCCATGCATGCTTAAATGGTATAGTCCTAAGTGTAATAGCACTGATTGACCAAACATGCAATACAGTCATGTACATAAGTAAACCAAATTCACCACATTCGCTTAGAAAATATGATAAATACTAATAAAAAAACTAAATTCTGATAAAATATTGTTTTCTTTTTAGTATAATAATAATAATAATAATAATAATAATAATAATAATAATAATAATAATAATAATAATAATAATAATAATAATAATAATAGTTATAATAACCATATAAGTTTCAATACTGATTGTACTTTTACTGAAACTAACTCTCCATCCACGTGAATTGTGCAATAGATGTAACGAGCAATGTGTGTCGGAGGATATGTCGTTAGAGATATATTTTTCTAAAAATCAAAACATTCTATCACTAAGGGACGTTTGTCGATGAAATTGACACAGAAGGAGAGACAATGAGACTCCACGACGTGCTAAATTTCGAAATAAATAGTCATGTTTCCAATTTATCTAAAGTCTTAAATATTGCATTTAACCAAATAAACTGTTGCATGAATACCATCATTTTGTGGAGAGTACTTTATTCTGAAACCGGATGGCTTAATTTCGGAGAAAGTCTTAATCAACATCAATCTCTTTTGTTTTTATAAAATTTGCTATAACCAGCACCTCGATCATTTAATCCTTCGCAATATCTTTCAATATGAATGGACAACATCTTTATTTAAAAAACCTATTTTTATGCCAAAAAATATTGAATCATGACTCTATCTGCAACAATCAACAAAAAACTGTAAAGCTATAGAAAGCTTCAAAAACAGAAATTATTTTTTCAATGGACAACCCGTCCTAGACCAAGGAAATTTAATCGAAGCTACTCAAACTCATGTCATTTATGTCAAATCCATTTTTGATTCACCCATGCTTCAAAGTCACTTTGAACTGGCTTATTGATATGCACATCACTTTCAACTGGTACACCATTTCTGTTTCTTTTTTTTTTTTGTTAAGTATGCAAACATTTTAACTCGCATTATGTATTGCGAATATCTGGCCTTTAAACAGGAAAAATAAATAACTGAGAAGAAATAGGCTTTGTGAAATGTGATAAATAACTTATTTTTCTAGAATACAAAACTAGAATCTGAAAATGTAGGAAAATGAACTTACAGTATTAAAAATTAAATTCCAAATGATCCTAGAATTAAAAACAAAAGTCTTAATGTTTAAGGTTTTGTACGATCCTTACCGGTGATCCATATAATTTCCAACGCAGGACGTGTTTATGTGCCATAGGTGAGCGTATAGTGGTGATGTGCGAATGGTCTTTTGTTGGATCATAATAATATAATCTAAGAAGATAACCTTTATTGAAATTTCAGTATCAAGAATGTCATACCTTATCACTTTGTATATCCAGAAAAAAAGAGTTAAATTAAATAATTTGAATGAATAATTTCCGCCCAAAGAAATACTGCATACATCAATAATATAATTATATCTGCTAAGATTTTAAAGTACGAATACATAATTTGTAGTAAATCAGAATTATAGAATCATCTACATGACCTCGGGTCATAATTAGCTTTTTCATAAAAACAAAGCTAACATCTAATTAAAAGTTTCTTTCTGGAGGGTTCATAATGTTTACAAAATAAAATCTTAGTATTATAAGCTATTATGTCTGTTACTAAAATTATAACATAAAAAGTAATAAACAACAAATCGACTTGGCAATTCATGGCGACTTTTCAGTTTTAGACTCAGATTGAGATAAACATGTGTATTTTTTAAAACTAAAATCAATCATAAAGATCAGGTAGAAAATGAAGTTGGTTTAAAAACAACAATGCAAAAAGTGCACACATGAAATTTACATTTAAGCAACAATGAATAGTTTTAAATAAAAAACATAGCTTAAATTAATGTGCAACAGGAATGACGGTAATGACTCTGCCTTTTACATTAACAATACTAAACTATTCTTTGCAAACAGTTGTAGACAAATAGCTAAAAGGAATTTCTTTTCAAATGTATATCGCACAAATAGATTCGGAGTCTCCATGACTTCTTTTTTTGTGTTCGTCACAATAAAATTAATCTATCTAATAAAATTAGGAATTTTGATAACAATTCGCCTGTGAATCACGCAAATATATAATGATGGAAAAGTGACAATTTTAAATATTTTTCTCAAAATGATAAGTGGAAATAATTTACGAAACTCGTGCTCAGTAAATCTAAACTAAACGATTATTTCTAAAATGTATTATCAATGAAAATACCACAATTCCATTTCCCATAATTGTGTTCTGTTTTGCAAGATGTCGTAATACTATCTATTCTGCAAAGACCAACCTTTATATCTGCTCATGTTATGGTCAGCTCATTGCAAGTACTATATATATGCTTCAGAATTAAATTTTGAAGATAAGTGCTTTTCACAACATTCTGTGTCTGTTTGCGCTTTATTGCTTTCCCAAAATATATACCTTTTAACTTTGTTCGGTTTAACTGGATATTTCAAATAAAATTCAACATGTTTTATGCATACATAAAATATATGTTTTACATGCACACATAAGGCAAGAGCTAATAATAATCTCTCAGTAGTGACTTGAGGCTCGCATCAGAATTTAGAGATCGTGCGAGATAAAGCGAGAACGTTATTTACAAGTAAGGTGAAAGTGACCTATTAGTGCACATTTCTAACAAAATTCATTTCCGGAAAACCCCAAGCATCTATTGAATGACGGCAACCCGGGTGTGATCGGCAGGTTTTCCTTTCTCTTGGTCCCACATTTTGAATTAATTAGAAAATTGCAATTATATCATGACTTCCTAAATGGTTTCCATAAAATGTACAACCAAATATGATCGGTGGAAAATGAATCCGAAATATCTAACACTTGTATGGCTGAGGAATAGTGACAGGAAGCTAAATATGCAATGCAGAGGTCAGAATTATAAACAAAGCATTCACAGAAATGACCTCAACTTTACTTTAAGTTACGAAAAAAGTGAAAAATCTTGTACACTGGATTGTCTTCATCACTGTCCATCACGTAAGAATCTGAAAGCAGCATTAATGAGAGTAGCTATTTGCCATTTGACAGCATTGGGTTGATTCTTCAGTTTCATGGACTTGCAGAGAAGATTGTAACTTTTCATCAATTTGCCCTCTTGCCTCAGACAGTAAACCAGAAGGTTAAGAGCGGTGTCCTTAAAACAAAGACCTACATGTTCGATTGCATAGATCATGTTGTATAGAGCAACATTCTTGTGTGATGTCTTGTTCTGACGGAAGTAACATATGAATTGCAGCAAATGGAGGCAAACTTTTGGGTCAACTCTCGCCAAAGAGTTTTTGTAACTTTTCTCTTCATAGTCTGATTCTGACCTGATTGCACGAAATACCTCTGGGATTAGAGCTTTAGGTATGCATTTAATTTCCGTCGATTCATAAACTACTTGAAAGGCAAAACATTGGTTTATAATATGTGATATCGTTCGGTTTTCATTTAATTTGGCTTCAAGGTCTTGCTTATACAGTTTGCGTAGGCACAATATTTTGTATGTATAATTTGCGTGTATTTCATTCAGCACATCCTCGGTCATGTCAAGATTATCCAGAGCCAAATAAAACGCAGCCAGTTTTAGTTTTCCAGATGCAACATCAGAGGAGGATCCCCAAAGAAGAAGCTCTTGAGCCATATCCAGATCTTGCTGGTCAGGTTATTACCGAGAAAGACTTTTGGATGCCAATTTTGAACCAATAATGGAACAATAAAATTTCCATAATAGCATTTGCATTTCCAGTCCTAGTATATGAGAGGAAAGCAACCTATCTAACGTATGGGGCTCGCAAATCAAATGATATACAGCATTCAACTGCCAATAAACTGATACCCACATAACAGCGCCGACATCACAATTTTCAAGTTCCAGTTCCATAAGAGGAGACTGACAAATCATCACAAGTTTCTCCCCAAGGTTGTCACACGATATCCTTGCTAGGTATCTACCCTCCTGTCTTAGCAGATTCCTTAGAACACAGAGTAACCGACCTTGCACATGGCCATACACTTTACATTGGAACATGTTTTCCTCTGGAATAAAGTAATTAGGGCATGTCTCAGCTTCAGTCCAGCTGTACAACAGTCTCCAGCACAATTCAAGACAAAGCAACAGATTTTCTGGTTGCCACATGGCTGTCGGTGTGCTTTCTATTAGGTAAAATATACATGACTTGCAATGATAGCTGCTCAACACATCTTTACCTACAATTGGTTTGATAAAGCTTTTGTTTATTATTTTCAGTAGAATATAGCACTTGTATTGTGTTGAATTAAATAGCCACACAAGAATTTTCTCCCCAAATTAAATGGATAATCGCCATTCCAGGTGTTTTTCTGGGCTAAGTTTATGAGCCACTGGAACCAGCAATGCACCCGTCTGTTGAATGAGGTCAATAGATTTTTATGACGGCCAGTTGTAGCATCTGTTCCTTGTTATCCATCCAGTAGCATGGTACGGCCATGTATGGAGTCGCGCTGCAGGAACATGGTCAACTGATAAATTAAAACCAATATTGGAAGTAATAGCAGGCCCATGATGCTCAGCATGTTTAAATACATCATTATCATGGGAAACAACAGAGAGACTGTATCTATCGACTTCCTTCATATTACTGTTTGTGTTATACATAGGCTGTGGTAAATATACATTTACATACTGTAATTTTACATATCCTGGTGGTGTGTTCTCGTCACTCACGACAAGCAAATTGGGAACTTTAGGCACCCAGCTCTCAAGATTCTGTATAACAATGACAGGCATAGGCACAATGGTATCTATGTCAGATTGTAATCCAGGAGTTGTAGTTGCTTCTGCCTGACTTCCCAAAATACGTGCACTTCCAAATGAAAATGACTTTATCTTTTGAGTTTGTATCCACATATTGATTGTCTGCCACCGTATATCCTCCCCCAGTCCCACTGTATCCAGGACTCTACTCAACCTCAATGATACCAGCTTGTAGTATTCGGGAATGTTCAGAGCCATTTTGATAAGTACTTTTGTCAGAATCTGAAACGAGAGTATATTCGTTACAAACAAATGAATATCTTGCCAACGTGCCTATTGGTGTAAATGATTCAGTTCATTTAAAGAAATAGGTATGAAAAAAACTAAATACGTGATTGTTTTTATGCATTTGTACAAACGTTGAACAGAAAAGATCATGCAAAACTTGTATCATTTGTGTTTATCTGAACGCTTTGTCTCTCAGTCATTCTTACGTATATGTAACTTAATTAATTGTGTGCTAATTTTAACTTCCTGTTTGCTTTATTTTTATTTCATTACATTTTATTGTAGATTAATTTTAATGGATTTGACATTTAAATTAAATAAAATTTGACAAGTAAATTCAGTTCAGGTCTTTAAGCCTTATTATTATGCAAAAATATTTCTAGATTGTTTATAGTTGACCTTGGTTCAGTGATTGGTAAAGAGAGACTGAAAATTATTGGTCATTACCAAGGTCATGTTCAGCCTACATGTTAAAGTGTTTTTAATTTAATTTGCAGTGGGAGAAAATTTTCTTTCTTTTTTAGAATTATAGTATACGTGCAAATTGAATTGTAGAAAGTGATCACGTGACCCATTACGTGAGACTGAAACTGCATTCTTAGTTGGGTCTAATACTCATTCTCAGTGATATTCGGTCAGTTGTAAATAATATCTTGAGGCTAAACGATATTCATGTGTTTCTTATTTGAATAGCGTTTTCCTTATTTAAAATAATTTGTTCACCATTGATTATATTCTTCTTCATTAAAATTCTTGGAAAAAGACATTTAGTGCAACTTTATTCTGCAATTATAAACTATAACATTCTAAGTTGTGATTTAACGAGGAACTGTTGACATCAGTACAATGACTTCATCTGTGATCATCGTCCTTCATCTTGGGACTTCGTTGGGAATCGAACTTCGATTAATTTACATCTTACTACTGGTAGGATTTATATTTTTAAATTTCATAATTAATGATTGAATTATATTCACAAACTGTAAGACCTTTTCATATTAACCTTGTTTTCTAGGGAAATAAATTATATTGTTAAATTTACAAAGCTTTTATTTGTTATATATACGAGCCTTTGTCACGTAACAGTATACACACTTACTGTATATATTTCAATGCAAATATAATACGATGAAAATTCATTTCAAAACTATTTGTGTCCTAAGTAGTTTGAAGAGTTAAATGCCTGAAAATGTTCTTAGCGGTGGGTAAAAACCATAGATGATGTTACAGAACAATGCAAGCTGAATAAAGACAAAGAAATGCTCACCTTTTATATATCAGATCTAACATAGAAGGTATTTTTAATTTTCTTCCGATTGGAAGAATGCATAAAACGTCAATACATATAATGTTATTAGGCACTAATAAGTATATCTTGCCATGGCGACAAGTGACAAAGATGATGTTCTTTAACTAATTCGAACTGGCTGTAACTGTTTCGCACTTGTGAAGGAAACTGTGTATAGTTACCTAGTGAATTAAATAGCCTACACTTTATGGATCTGTTTACAGCAATTAACAATTTGTAACCTTGATATTGTGCATTGAATATTATACTTCTAATAATGTGCCTCCGGAACATACGCGTTATATCAAGGAATACACAATACTGCAAAAGCAGTGATGAGGTAAACGCATAGTTAATTAAAAAAACTAAACTTCTTTTGGCCAATAACCAAATAAGATCATGAACAGTTTTAAAAAGTTACTTTGCATTTGTCATATATATATATATATATATATATTCAAAAACGTTAATAATAATAATAATAATAATAATAATAATAATAATAATAATAATAATAATAATAATAATAATATTGATACTACTACTAATAATATTAATAATGTGGACTAAGTTGAGCACCTTGTGTATAGAAGTTTTATCCACTTTACAATGCTAGATAACACATAAAGTCATATACAACGACAAGACTACAAAAACAAACGTCATGAAATTACAAACCAGAAACATAATTAAGGATGTAAAGTATTTGTAGTAGATACTGAGATAAACTTGACACGAGTAAATTACAATTGTCCAGTCTTATAAGTACTAAAGCACAACCAGTGTAGGAGTTGGGGCTTTCAGGGTACTAAGAACTAAAAATATTATGGTCCCCCTTTCCCACAAAATTGTATAACTCCAAACATAACAACATGAACAGCTAAAAGGATGAGAAATTAAGACTTTTGCCATCATTCCAAATCAAAATACTCGCACATGCAGATCGGAATGGTCGCCTATACTTCATTCAATTTTATCATCAGTACTTAATATGAATCTATTAGTGGTGACTGTTTAGCTGCCGCTCTAATCACGTGCTTGATGTTCTTAATATGCAATATGGAACGGGAACATAAGTGTTTTAAGTGGCATTAACTTAGACAAATAGTGAATGGAGCTGATGCATGTCAGCTTCAGCTATGCAGCATTCTATACGTTCATGATATGTTGTTTTAATGAGAGAATACTGTGGAGACTGAACCCTATGTATCGTGCTGAACACAGAGTGCGGAATTAGGGGTTTCCATGGCTCTAAAAACTGAAAATATTATCGTCTCCCTTTCCCCTAAAAATGCATAACGCCAAACATAAAAACATGAAAAGCTAAAAAGATGCAAAAATTACGAGCTTTCCCATCATTCCAAATCAAATCGTAAGAATGGTCACATATACTTCATTCAGTTCTATCATCAATACTTAATATGAATCTATTTGTGGTGCACTGTTTGGCAGGCGCTCTAAGCACGTGATTAGTGTTATTAATAGGTAATATTTAACTAGGAACACGAGTGCTGTTAAGTGCCATTAACTAAAACAAATAGTGAATGAAGCTGATGGTTTGGTCAGTTTACGTGTTTCAAGCAAATGATGACTTGCCTAAAATCATCATACATACATACATACATACATACATACATACATACATACATACATACATACATACATACATACATACATACATACATACATACATACATACATACATACATACATACATACATACATACATACATAGATACATACATACATGCATACATACATACATACATACATACATACATACATACATACTCTCGCACCCACACACGCATGCATTCATAGACAGTGTCATAGAATTGTATGCGTCAATTTTCCATTGCCTTGTGCTTTAATCTTAATGTAGCATGATGCATGTTTACGCAGTGTACGACTGCAACACCATTTGTTTATTATTGAATTCAAAAAATGTATCACGATGTGTTTAATTTGACTCACTTAGTTGACTGACTTACTGTCTTAAATTGAAGTAGTACTTAGTCGCAAGTGTTTATTTCGTGGTATGAAGTATCAGTTAATTTTGTTCAGTCTAGACATATAGCTTATTTTATAACTGTCTCCTCTACGATCTTCTATGTCTTTTAGTTCGTGAGATATTTTATAATTATATATGTTTTTCTTTCTACCAACTGTGCTTCCCAGAGCTTATTGCCTGGAACTTATTGTAAGAGAGATGTTACATTGCAGAATGCTGTCAGATTTTACTTTACGACAATATTTTATCTCGGCTTACAGGCTGATATGGATTATCCATGTTGTATATAATAAACACGTAATTGTAACGTGTAAACTATATATTGAATTCTGTTTGCATTCGGGATACGGAACGACCTAGTCATTGCATTACAAGATCCACCGTTGCACACACGGACATATACTGGGCCCCTGTAGCCCGTATGGACCAAGGAGCTCTTCTTTACAAATCATTGAATTCTCACCTCTGTCTGAGCGAGCTTGATTCTCCGACTCGTCCCTAGTGGATACCTGAGAAAGCTTACCGGTAGCTCTACAATGTCCACGGTTCCTTTAGCGATCTCCAAAGGTTGTTCCACCGCAAAATATATAGACTGCCATATATATATATATATATATATATATATATATATATATATATATATATATATATATATATATAGAGAGAGAGAGAGAGAGAGAGAGAGAGAGAGAGAGAGAGAGAGAGAGAGAGAAAGAGAGAAAGAGAGAGAGAGAGAGCGAGAGAGAGAGAGGGAGATAGAGAGAGAACAGACAGCATTTGCACATCCATGGCTCTGTCTAAATTGAGTAATACAGAATACAGAATATTCCTTTTTTCAGTGAGTAAAGCACAAGAAAGTTTAGGTTTTGTACGGATAAATGCACATTTTGTATCTTCTTGAAAGGAAACCGTTTAGATAAGCATTAATCCAGTATAAAGCAAGACTTATGGGTTATATGGAAATTCTATATTATTGTGCCCTTTAGATACAAATAATGTACATGATAATAAATAACTAGCTATGGGTTGCTGTCAGTACACATTGGTGGAATCAAAAGCAAGGATCTGAATATGTATTTAAGAACACACGTGGCATGATGGAGACCATTTCTCTGTAAGATGTACTGTTCTGAATACGATTCGAAGGTAAGTAAACATTATTAATACAATTCAATAGTCTGACAATTTGTAATTTGTTCCAAGGATGGAATGGAATTCAGCAGGGATCTATCGGCACAAACCACCGAAGTTTTATTTAGAAATGCAAAGTATATATGTAAAACTATAATTATCATTTAATACTTGAACTAAGAAAATATGAATGCATTAACATGTTGATAATATGTGAATATCATAGCTTTAATACTTTTTATTTCAGGACAATAGCTAAGGTTTCTAAGAGTTCTTATAAATGATGTGTATTGAAACCTTGTTTTGTTAAAGACGTGTTTTGTTTCAAAGACGTCATAATGCAAAGGAACGGATACTAATATCTTTGAGACAATAATCAAAATACAATACCCAACCCAAGATAATTTTGTTTATATTTTTGTGAATTTTGGAGCCTCTAAACAGCGGAGAAATGAAATAAATTTATTAGTAACATGCGTTCTGAAACAAAAAAGAATAAACATTCATCTCAATACTTACCAAACTTAGAGAATGAAGAGAAAAACAAATAAATTCATCGGTTTAGTACACATTCATAGTAAAGAAAAATAACCAGGCGAATCAATCTTCGAAATGCTTACCAAATATGCAAAGAGAACAGACAAAATAGGGAAATCATCATATTAACTACTTACCACCCATGCGCAGTAAAGAACAAAACCAAAGGAAACAATATAGTTGATTAAGTACAAATAAACAAACTATATCTGAAAAGAAAACACATGTTGGTCATTATCGATAAAGGCGTGTGACAAAGCCAACAGAATGATCTGTGGTAGTTCTTTTTTTGTCAGCGTTCGACAGTTTCTTAATCATCGTCGTACGTAAAATGTACTGCTATAACGGATGATTTTTGTAGCAATCTGTTCAAATGCATAACAATGACCAAAGACCAAAACGTTGAGAGATCTTCACCTTTCTAAGGTTCATTTATGCTTACAAAATTGTAAATCAAACCAGGAAATCTTTAATTGCATGCACAATTATTGATTGAAAGATTACATGTTGAAGAAGTCTTTATGTTTCTATATTTTATATTAATCGTTATACGATATATCTGAAATAACCTTAACTGAAAATCTGAAATAACCTTAACTGAAATCCTTTTAATACAAAGAAATAGTATAATTTGTATGAAATATAGGAATTATCTTCAGGATTATGTAAGTATATCTTGGAGTGAGGAATAATCCATTCTATATGTGCTCAGAAGAAACATACATAGTTCTCAATGGGATGGTTTCCAAATTCTTTTGGGGTGGTTTCGATTACAAAAACCTCATTAAGTGGCAAACTGGAAAAAAGATTCAAGCAATGAACCTCGGTGAATAAAGACTTCCAACATTTTCTCATTCAGAAACAAGTAATTAAAATTAAAGGCCTACATACTTTTTTTCATAACTAGCTTTGTCAGGTTTGGAATAATTGCGAGAAATAAAGAAAAATTCTGAATATAAAAAGTTTGAGAATATTTCGAATTAGATAGCAATCGTTTTAGAATAAAATTATTGAAAGACGGTATAAGATCTAAATTTTTTAATTATAAAACGAAGAACCCTGCAAACACAAAGCAAAAGATGTTAAAAACTTGTAATTAAATAAATGGATATATGCGATGCAGTAGATAGTTGAAACAATACTACAAAATATGTTTATTCTGTCATTGATTCTAACTAGTATTGTCGAATAGTTTCAATAATCAATCATGCGCATTTGGAAACAGAACGTGAGCACATGTCAATGGAATTAATTTAAAAATGGTAAGATTATTGACGTTGATATGATTATCATATTGTTGCGGAGACCTTCGTTAACCCATCGCCCCAGTGCCACACTATCCTGAGCTCTCCGCACCCACTCATATGGAGAGAGAACTTCCGTATTTAGAATATATTAGATAGAGATGAAGTGGATGTAGATCCAGACGACAATTTCAGAGGTGCAGCTGAGGAGGGAAACCCATATACCCCAACCAA
This sequence comes from Potamilus streckersoni, assembly GCA_016746295.1. Classification (NCBI taxonomy): domain Eukaryota; kingdom Metazoa; phylum Mollusca; class Bivalvia; order Unionida; family Unionidae; genus Potamilus; species Potamilus streckersoni. The sequence continues at coordinate 237,773 of JAEAOA010000455.1, forward strand.
AAACCCCTTTACGACTTTATCAGATATCTTGGTCTTACCAATTCCAATGTCGAGCTTTTGGCGTATAGACCCAAGCAGTAGAACATGTTGGATACAGTGTGGAAGTCACTGAAAACGTCAAAACAAATTTTGCAACTTGTTCACCCGTCAAAATGGACTCTTTTTCTGCCAAACTGTGACCAGTCTGTTTGAGGCAATCGGAATTGCATGTAAACAGAATGGGTTGCGTCTTTTCATTGACAGATCATCCATGAGCCTAAAAGAGTGTATCTCCATAATGGAAACAAGAACCCGTCTCTTTCTCTAGATCACTCGGTGCATCTCAAAGAGGATTACAACAGCTTCGAGACCTATTGATAAACACCTTCAAGTATGATGAGTACGGCTGGGAATTCATCGGAGACTTCAAACTTGTGGCATTTCTTATGGGCTTCCTAGGCGGATTAACCACGTTTTTTCTGCTATCTTTGCATCTGGGAGAGCAGGGAAGTAAAGGCGCACTACCACAGACCGGACTGGCCACAGCGAACCGAGTTCTCTGTGGGAAGGAACATCTTCAAGTGAGAGCCACTGGTGGACCCCGGAAGGTGATAAATCACCACTGCACATCAAATTGGGATATACGATATAATTTGTCAGAGCTCTAGATAAGGAGTCGAAAGATTTCAAGTCATTTTAAGGTTTTTTTCCTAAGCAGTCTGAGGCAAAGGTCAAAGCTGGTGTCTTCATTGGAGCAGAGATAAAACAAATCATGGAGTTCATTAAATTTTCCGAGAAGTTCACTAGAGAATGTGCCTTGGCACAGCATTGTCGCAGTGGTTCTGGGTTTCCATGGCAATTACAAAGCCGAAACTGTGGTTCTGGTTAAGACTCTGGTGAAGAATTACGGCACTGCAGGATGTCCCTCAAAGGCCATATTCTTGATGCTCGTCTTGATAAATTCAAGGAAAACAAGGGATCGTACTCGGAGGAAGAAGGCGAGCGCTTTCACCATGATATACTGGACTTTGAACGCTGCATCCAAGGACAGTATAACGAGAACATGATAGAAGACTACATTTAGGGACTGATTCGTGAAAGTGATTTTCAGTATAATCGTCAATATCAAACAAATGCTCACTTCTAAATCTTGTATGGTTATTTCTTTATTACTTTACTATAAATACATGTTAAGTTTGATTCGTATGTTGCTTTCTTCTGCCTCATGTGAACGTAAAGACACCAACTCGCTCGTTTTCTTATTGGAAATAGGTAAATTGCAAATTATCTCTGTCTTTGTCACAAAAGTACAATTTGTTGGGAATAATAGCCATTTTCCATACTTTTCAACAACGAGCAATTGCAAACTAAAACCTACTACGCAGAATCAAAAATTATGTTACAGAAAATTTCATTTAATTATATATTTTCAAAAGCAAAACAGACTAATGCTATTAACAACTAAATAATGATTGTATTTATACGAAAATGAAAATATTTTTTTAATATGTTCTTTATCACAAATTATGCGCGATTGGTACTGTTTTAAGTGCGGAAGACGTAAAGAAGAAACATGACAGAGTGGATATATCTGATAGACATTAGTGTCAAGTCATTAAAGAACTGATTTTAAGTATGGTGAGTTCACTTGCAAAGATTTTTCTTCACTATCTTGTTTCTTACATGTATTTTGGTGAGGCCTTTGCAAAAGTTTAATCAGATTTTTCAGCAAGCGCTGTAGCCGATTTTAAATCTCAAATAATTGCATTTACAATCAAACACTTATCCATGCCCAATTTATCAATCATGGTATTTTAATAAGAGTCTCTCTACACTTTTCAAAAAGTGTCCAAAGTGCTTTCATTGGCGAACAGAACAGAAACGTGGTAATATAATGCATAACATTTATTTTTTCACTTTCTCTTCGGTGAAAAGTCCACCTCTAGATGAGGAGTGTATTCCAGGTTATATGAAGCATGTTGAGTTTTTCCAGGCAATCAGATTAAACATATCCATCTTTTCAAAATTATATTCCTGATGCTTTATCGCGTGTACCTCAAGACAGATTAGGGTAGCTAACACCAAAGGTAACAATTATCTCTCAAAACAATTTCATACCAGGTTTTTCGTATCTTAATCTAGAAGAAACTTCTATATTGGCCAACTATATGTTAAGTCCAGTGTACAAAACGTGCCAGAACACATTTGCTAGGTTTTGTATGTTGTTTTGTTAGAACTATGCATTTAAGGAACCATAGCCTACCCAGGCATATTGTATAAATATATATATATAGATAGATAGATAGATAGATAGATAGATAGATAGATAGATAGATAGATAGATAGATAGATAGATAGATAGATAGATAGATAGATAGATAATGGACTGGCTTACATCCGGCCAATAATCGACTGTTAGGGGCTGAGTGGTATGTGTTGAAAACATTATGCCAACGAATTATTAACAGCAACACATTTTCTAAATGTTTTGTTCATCATTTCAATAGAAGATAGCACTTTTATTGTGTTTAATTAAATAGCCACACGTTTCTGACCCACTGGAACCAGAATTGAACATGTCTGCTAAATGAGATTAATAATTATTTGTGGAAGACATTCGTGGCATTTATTCCTTGTTATTCACTCAGAAGCTTTGTATGGCCAAGGTGGGTGTCATAATGCATGCAGAATATAAATTGATATTTTGTATGACAAAGGCTGTATTAATAGGAACATGATGTGATTGAGCTATGTTACATTTAAAGTGTTCATGGCATATATCAGAGCGACAGTATCTATCTACAATCACTATTGCATTGTGTGCTTTATATAAAGGCAGATTAAGCTTTAGCAGTACACATTGTAACTTTAAATAAAATGGCGATGTGTTCTAGTTACTCAATGCAAGAGTTGTTACAATGTTAGGCTCTCAGTTCTCAAGATTATATACAGCCGTCAATCGCAAAGGCTGAAGGATACTTATGTCAAATTCTAAACCTGTAGTCGGAGTTGCCTACCATTGACTATCTTACCAAAGTCAACCATCAAGCGCAAATGAGCGCATCTTCCGCATTGGTATCCACACACTGATTTTTTTTTGCCACCAAATATACTCCACCCAGCCCACAAGTCCCACTGTATCTAGAACCCTATCCAGTATTAGTGACATCTACTTTTAGTTATTCTTTTAGGTGCTTTTTGTCATTGTCTAAATAAAGTAAAAACTAGTATCTCGAAAACAAGATACAAGTGCAACTGCTTGCATTACATATAATAATTGGGTGTGGTAAAATTAAAATGATGCTTAAATGTCTTTTATACCTGTGGTGTCCTTAACAATTTTGAATATAAAGCTAAGTTTATAGTCATTGTTAACTTTCGTGTTTAACTAAAATGATTCACTATCAGGTATAAGCAAATATTGCAATTCAATACGAATATAATAGAACAAAAAATTCAATACAACCGTATTTGTATTAACTAAGCGTTTGTAAAAGAAACTACATATAAATGTTCGTCTTGGTAAGGGAACAAAAGAATAATAGATGTTAGAGAAGTTTGTCAGACGAATAAACACAAAGAAGATCTCACCTTTTATCGGTCATGTTTATCAAGGGACGTACTTTTCTTACTAATTTACTTCCGTCTTCTTGAATTTGTATACGACAGACAACTATAAACCTTATTCCATAATAATAAGTACATTTCCTTTGGTGACAAGTTATCAAGATGTAGCTCAGTAACTAACTTGAACTGCCCTTAACTTGATGTCCATATACACAACGATGTGCAGAAATAACCAGTGAAATAAATAGCCTACACTTTATGGATCTGTTTATACCTATTTATATATTGTAACCTTGACATTGTACATGGGGTATTAAATTATGGATTACGCAACTCTGCTAAGGCGGTGATACGGAATTCGCGTAGTTTCTACGAAAATACATGCAAATTAATTTATCTTGTCCATAACCGAATAAGAAAGCTGACCGTTTTCTCCACATCTGCCGTACCTTTCATATATATCTAAAGAGGCAAAATTTTGTAAATAAATCTAACGCGACTAATTTGAGAATATATATATATATATATATATATATATATATATATATATATATATATATATATATATATATATATATATACTTCTTGAGCCGCTCGTGTGTGCACAATCATTTTACAATATACACACTGCTGATGGATTATATTGTTCTTTGCTGATAGTAATTGTTTGATCCGTTTACGAGTTTACAACATTATTTGCTGCTGCCACGCCTAAAACCATTATATATGTATATATCCATCCATCTATCCATACACACACATACAAATAAAACCATACATACATCCATACATACATACATGCATACATATATAATTACCTACCTACCTACCTACCTACCTACCTACCTACCTACCTACCTACCTACCTACCTACATACATACATACATACATACATACATACATACATACATACATACATACATACATACATACATACATACATACATACATACATACATACATACATACATACATATTTCATTTAATTTTGGCTACTAATTTAGTGTTTCGTGTGGCAATAAAAGCCAAACGGATTTGGTTCCAGGTGTACAATACGACACCCACTTCCTACAGCAAGAAACTAACTGTATGGACATTCTACATACAATGAATGTGACAAAAGTGTTTTGCGTTGATGCATCGCATTAACGAAAAGTACTGGAACCATAACTGCCATTACTTTAGACAATAAAAACAACTGACATATATATATATATATATATATATATATATATATATATATATATATATATATATATATATATATATATATATAGAGAGAGAGAGAGAGAGAGAGAAAGAGAGAGAGAGAGAGATTATTTGAGTCGTAATAAATTGTTGCTAACGAATGTTAGACTTTGTAATAATTAATTTTTAAATTTCTCATCATAATTCTGTACACATTCTAAGGTCTCTTTCTTAAATTCGAATAAAATGTTGACTGAAATGTCCGATGCAGACAACATAATAAAAGGAAGGTGCTATTTTGTTCACAAGAGAAAATATCTGAACCGACGATTAAACTACATGGCCATTAAAAAGATGAAATAAAATAAATTAAAATGGTAATATGATTTGTTGTTGTCAATTTATCGTACAAGAAATTATGGATGTATCTTGTCTGCCAAGCTTTCCGAATGACTGAGTAGATTAACTATGTTAGTATCTTTCCACCTGTGCTATATGCTGCAACCTTCGATTTCAAAATGTTCGTGTGTGAATTTCTTAATTCCTTCTTAATTTTGTAAACTGAGCATCAAACTAGAGCCGAACCAAAATAGTCACGTAACAAGTCAAGCAAAACCGTACACAGACACAAAACGCGAGTTCATTTTATTCCAAATATCCACAAACAACAAATACACACCCATAACAAGTCTGACTAATATGTGATCGAGTTCTCCCTGTTAATTTGAAAGCTTATATCAGCAGTATGTTAGTTCATCTAGGTTTTTCTGACACTCTCAATAACGATATATAATGTTGAGGATGGGGAATTTTTATTTTATTTTTGTTTTGTTTGTTTGTTTTCTTTAGCTGTAGCGTTCCATATCCTAAATAAATGACTGAATATAAAATGGGTTATTAAAACTGGATAAGCATTTGTGGTTGTGGGTATAGAGCCACTTTTTCAGCATTTCAACTACTAGCACGATTTCGCACATATTAACATTAACCACGCCGAGAATCAACCCCACGCAGACAGATGTTATAAGTTATTGACCTGTAAAAGAGATTGCCTTCGACTAATCGTATACCCCAGAACCCCTGGAAATACGTGATGTAGCGTTTTCGGACTCATTACGATTGATATATAGACTACAAAATATACATCGGCTATGTCGTATAAATTAGATACCACCAGACACAAACACACGCACACACACACGTACACACGCATACACACACAAACACTCACCGTCGGACTGCATACATTATTACTAGACCTATTTGACGTGGGTATATGAATATAAATTTTAAAAAGTACTAGACCAGTCACACTAGGAATATAGTATATAGGAAGCATTTTCTTGAAAAAGACACAGCGAAACAGTGAATGCAACAGAAAAAATACATTTTTGTGGAGTAGGAGGGACGAAAGGTATGATATTCCTTTGCTCATCATAAGGAATTTCACAAATCCTAAACATTTATTGGATTCAACCTTTTTCAGAGAGGTGATATAGATCTGTTACTTGTTTAATAGTCAACTAATACTATTGGTAGACGCAGATTCACAGCTTACATTTACTTAGTATATAGAGAAAAGCATAGCCAACCTAGATAGCAAGATTTCTACAATAGAATATTGCGAGTAAGAAACATATAGCGTAATTGATGAACTTAATTATATAACTATTTCTTTGTTAATGTAATCTATAACATTTAGAACTAGTTAATGTAATCTATAACATTTAGAACTAACATCAAGATATTATTACACCATGATTAAACATAAAAACAAAATTTATGAGAAACAATTTTCGACTTGAAACTGTACATGATGAATACGCAATGACGTACCCGTTGCTGATTAAAACATAAGTAATGCTAAAAAACTGCATAAAATTTGAAATCATTCAATTGTTTGGAAGAAAGAAAGAAAGAAAGAAGGGTTACAAGTTTTTGGCAAAACAAGGCACCTGTTTTCCAGGGTTTGGTTGATAACTCATAAAGACAGAGATTTTTGTTATCCACTTAACACTATTGGGACACCTTTACTACCTTCCTAAAGATTAAGTTACTTACTTATACATAAGGAATTATATGCAGCCAGTGTTAATACGCATGCCCAATGTAAAGAATAACATTTTATACAAAATAGATTTTTCAGCTAAGTATCTTCCCTAAATAATCTTGCAATGAACAAGATGGACCAAAAATGTGCGATGACGTAGACATTGTACTTCGTGATATTTTCAAAGAGCACACTCATAAAATGACAAAATTTGATGAAGAAAAAAATTTTCAACACAAGAAGGTATGAGTTTTTTTCGGATATGCTTACTCAAGCGTAAAAGCATCGGATGTGGAAAGATTCAACAGAATTCTTGAGACTTCGCTATGGAAGTATTTCACTAAAACCAAACCCAGAATATGGGGAGACGTTTTGAAAAATGTGATTAGCATCTGCAGCAACTCTCATCCCAAATCAACATTTCATGTCTTCATATGGATTATTTTATTCATACACATGTGACTATTTTTTGTACTTAATATTTCATGATATGCACTAAAATATGTGTTGAAAATCAAATGTGGATTCTTTCTGTCCGAATGAAAGATAAATCTCGTAACCGTATCGGAATTTCTTATTCCTATGTACAAGACTTACAACAATATAAACATACATTAAAATTTGTGTTGACACTCAAATTTGTACTCTTTCTGTCCGAATGAAGGATAAGTCTCGTAAGCGTATCGGAATTTGTTATTCCTATATACAAAAACCAACCGCAATAAAAAAAACTATTGAAGGATCATCAGCTTAAGGATTGACATCTGTATCTGCAGACCTTAACTTCTTGTTGAAGTAATTGGTCTTGAAAAATAAAATAAAATTGCATGATAAGATCTGTGAAGAATTTAATAGAAAAACGGCAGTGATTCAGTAAAAATTTAACTCATGCACTGGATAACGTTAGAGATATATCGAGTGAAGAAGTATTGGTGGCTTAGTATCCATGAATTTATCCTCATGATATATCATGTTATGTTAGAGCCACTAATACTCTCTCAACATTGCGATATTCTACAAGCATGCTGACTAACAGGCAACACATAGAGGTTCATCGCACATATAATGGATATTTGTACATATGGTGTATTTATGTTTCTACCAAAATAAGTAAAATACTTTGTTTCTGATGGTAATAGATGAAAATGAGGGGAAAAAAAACAGTAAAACCAAGAGGAACTAGCATCCTGACTGATATCAGCTTTCAAATTAACAGGGACAACTCGAGCACATATTAGTCACACTTGTGATGGGTGTGACTCTTTATTTGTTGCAATCATTTTATTGTTTTTAGACTAAAAAAATCAGACAATGAATGACAACATGCAGTCAATGTTATCTCCTCACAAACCGGAAAAAATAACAGGAGAAGACACATATCTCAGCATTTCGTGACTCCTTTGCATTCATTCTGATATGTATCGTCCATGTTGCATCTTGCACATTTGTCTTTTGTGTGGCTTGCTATTTCTTACATCCAGTTATATCCAAACACCAATATGGAAATGAAATCCATCTTCATATTTTACAATTTTCTAAATTTTAATCAGACTTCTGTCAACTTTATGACAATGTATATAAAATGTAGGCCCTCCAAATGATTATTTGGTACATTTAACGCAAAGCCCACGCCATAAAAGAAACATCGGAGATCCTGTTTATTTTACAAAGATAAATGCTCTTTGGTTTTGTTTTAATGAGAAAATCTAATGTATGCATTTCATCTGCCTAAAGTATGTATGCAATGTTAAAATAATAGTTCATACCATAGTTCCATTTTGTAGTATTGCTTATTTGTTATCCAAATTTGGAATGTAAATTGTCAAATATATTTTCAATGGATTAACATCGTCCATTTTGAATCTGCTGTTTATGTCAAGAGACCTAGCTTTGTGGAACAAACTTCTATACTTAACATTATTTCTTTCTTCAGTCAGTCTCTTCCCAGGCTTTGACCTGAATCCTGAGTTTTTGTAAAACTAAATATGTGTATTCTTAGGAATTAACATTTTGAAATGTTGTTCAATGATCACTTATTCATAAAATCCATAATCATTCAAACATATTCACTAAATGGCTCTTTTGTAACACTTTAATTGGTGCGTTAAATAACAAACGTTCCATTCATGAATCAGATAAAGCCGTCACTGATTCCAACACATTTAGTTCAACTGCACTGAATTATAAATAGAGTTTTGAAAACTGCACACAAAGGGGGCGGGATGTAAAATGGTCCATTATCTTAATTTGTCTTACAAATCAATTTATAACAAACATAGAAACTGTTTTCTACCTGATCGTTTAAGGTACGATTGCTACAAATATGTACTTAACCCAAGATGTGAGCAATAAAAACTGTTGTACTACCAATCCTACTCAGGTAGATTGAAATTAATAGTGAACTGTTAAATCAAGCAAACATACCCCTCTTAATGATGAGCGCCAGGTGAGGCTACTGTTAGTGCCATTTTGTACGTCTTTGGTATGACACGACCGGGGATCGAACCCACGACCAACCGCATCCGAGTAGGATGTTTTAACTACTACGACACCAAAGCGTTCCTAAACAACTAGTAAACACGGAGAAGATTTCACTTCATATATAGCATTACAAGGTTTCCAACTCGTTATTACAGAGAGATTAAATTGCTTATAAAAGGGAAATATATCTAACTTGAAAAAAATTATTGGTATTTGTAAATAAACAAATAATCAATCTTTGTTAAGGTAAACTGTTCCATAGTAATATGAACTGCATCGAAGTACTGAGAACATGATAATTTGATTCGTTCAGGTTGTATGCTACACTAAACATGTATAAATCATGAACACAAGTTGTGAGATATTTAAAATATGTTTATTGTTGTTAAGATCAGACACAAAAATCAACATCCCTCTAAATGTTTTTAATTCTTATTTTAGAAATATTTTAAGTGTATTTCCACTCTTACTTTCTTCAGAAGATTTAATTAGAGAGTTCATAAAATCATTTTAGATACAATAGATTAATCCGTGCTACTAAGCAACTTCCTTTATTGGAATGATTTAGAATTTACAAAAGAGAGTAATAATTTCTTTCTAGTATTAATAAATTCAGTTATCTCCCATTACATAACTTCCATCGCCTGCGAAGGCCTAAAGACCCGGATATAATTATAGAAAGAACCCTATTATTATAAATACAAACAAATGTAAATAACAGACAGCAAACTAAAGGCTTGAAAGACACTTGGACTTGCCAAGCTCAAAACCACATATATCACTGTGTAAAATAGACTTATAAATGATCAGCAAAATTATCACTATAACTCTTTGAAATCGGATATGTATTTAGTAGAAATTGAATGACAGAGCAAAGTTAAAAAGAAATATTGTTCGTATGGAAATTTAACTAACAATATATATATATATATATATATATATATATATATATATATATATATATATATATATATATATATATATATATATATATATATATATATGTATATATATATATATATATATATGTATATATATATATATATATATATATATATATATATATATATATATATATATATATATATATATATGTGTGTGTGTGTGTGTGTGTACGACTTGTTTGATATGATGAGATGTACAGATTTGAAATGACATTTTGGAGCAGAGGCGTAGCGAGGGGTCGCAACATCGGTGAGCAGAACAAAGTTTTTTTATACTTTCAAAGTTATGATAGGGGCGCAATTGTAGTTCTTGCCGTGGAGCGCCATATTGATAGGGGCGCAATTGTAGTTCTTGCCATTTGCGCCATATGTCCTCGCTACGAAACTGCATAGGACATTATGAGGGATAGTCGGTATGAGATGGGCCAAAAACTGAAATACATAATGCACAATTTGGTACATTTGTTTAAAAATACATGTGAAAAAAGACATACTTGTTTTCCTTTCTAACGAAATGATAGTTACACAAAATAAATTCCACATCTTTTGAAAATAAGATTCCCAGGAAACGTAGAGAGACTATACCTGATAAAGAGAGAACCGATCTATTTCATGTAATATGTATTACTTAAGTTAAAACAAAACTGAATATATTGCAGAGAGTGGTATATTTCATATTGGACATGTTCCAAAACATCTCATGATCAACCAATGTCAGTTTAAGATTTCATCTATAACATAATATTAAAGCTTTGCATTCTTAATAATATACATATGAGGCATTGTACGGTTCTAATGCAAGGTATCAATGAATTAATTTATGATATGACACAAAGAAGTTAATGAAGATCAAGATAACGAAGATGATAAAAATAATTTTCCCATTATTATTTATATTAGAATTGTTCAATAGAGCAATTTATAATATACTAAAGTGTTAAATATAGAAAGATATTGGCAGAATAATTGTTCATATTTTCCATTTAAATATATTATTGTGTGAAAAATGTACGAAAATGATGCGATTGTTGTTGTTCTTGGTGTTATTATTGTGGAGCTTTACGCCATTTTTAGCACACGAAAGGCTATATATGGCAGTCAGTATTAATGGTGGAGAAAGAATCCGGGAGATCCGTGGAAAGAACCACCGACCCATGAAAAGCTACCGGCAGCTTTCTCACATATTCACATTCGCCGAATCTTAGACTCAAACCCACGCAGACAGAGATGAGATGGCAGTAACGGAGAGCGATTTAGACAAAACGGCCACTCGGGTCTAACACACATGAGCATATTGACACTGTTGAGAGGGAGGAGTATTCCTATCGTATAAAACTTTACAGAGCGGTCGTGTCTGACAAACGTCAAAATGGAACATCTTTAAACAGGAGATTTTAATCGTTGTGCATGTGCTTGAGAGGATATTCGTAACTTATTTTATTTATTTCTACATTCAAATGTGAATATTTACATGGTCTTTTAAAGTGTGAAAACAACTTTTGTTAATTGACGCTGCAACCAGTTTTCACTTGTAAATTAATTGCAGTTTACAATCAAACACAATCAGCTGCCGATATACACATCATTTCAAACACGATTGTGATTTGAGATAACATTCCTACTTAACATTTATATTGCGATAATAAAAGGTCATGTCCATTTAGTCATTGACTTTTTCCATAATTCTTTTCTTGTTGGAACATCATTAATTGCCTAAGTGTAAACTAGGTTTCAATACCTGACACATTTTAAGCTCTGTCATCATCATCTGGAAGAATCGAGAGAATGTGAGAAGAAGAAGAAGAAGAAGAAGAAGAAGAAGAAGAAGAAGAAGAAGAAGAAGAAGAAGAAGAAGAAGAAGAAGAAGAAGAAATACAGTTTTAATAATTATGGAGACATATGTTTGGCTAACATACAAAAACGATATAATGTGGCGATAACAGTTGTTTCGTCACTGTGTCGATATCAGTTTTCTCTCACCGAATATTTCAATATTGTTACAACCATATAGATCCTAAAAAAATAAATAAACATGAAGTGAAACCAACAATTTAGGTAAAATAACAGCGATTTATTTTCTATAAAACAAAATGAAAATTCAACATACACTTACAGTATTATGAATTAAATCGCAAACTATCGAAAAAAGTGCTCTCACAAGTCAAAAAGTATAGCATGTTCTGAATCAGTTCCAATAGTCTTTAGTCTTCATGAGAAAATGACGGAATCTAGGATGTCTTTGTATAAGTTCATAATCAATCCAGGGTCATCCATAAATGAATAACAACTTTTAGAATTACAATAAATAATTTAAATAAATAATTCCACTCGAATTATAGCTGATCTGAACAACACAACTGAGTCATATAGAACAGGAATGAACAGGAATGAATCCTTGTCTATTAAATCCCCATTTATTCACATTTTCTCTTGACCCATATAATGGTGATTTAAACGGAAATTTCAGAATAATGCTGAGCCTAGAATGATCCAAAATTAAATGATATTATACCGCCTATTTACAGCTTAGAACCATGGACATCATGTTGCCATAAAAACATTCATTTTTTTAAATTGCTATTATTTAAAATTACAACCAACAATCATGGACAATAGTTAAGCACATAATATATCTATACATAACAATATCTCACTATGAAATATGTAACAACTCATTCACAGATGAAAATATACTATTTCCAGCACCAACTCCTACGATATGTTATGTGTATACACAGAAGTTACACTTACAGCAGTAACATGTACTTTGTGAGCTAAGACAAATAAATTTTTGTTGCATCACCTTTCTAAAATGGAAAATATTTTTGCTTAGGAAATGTGAGTTGATGCCGTTTGCTTCTTTAAGAAGTTATTTCTGGCAATTACCTCTTGCAACAATGATAGACCTGCTTAGATGCATCACATAATCGGACTCATGTTGACATCAGATAAATCTGGATAAAAGCTATTTTGTGCATTCCTATCCATTCCGGAATCGGAACACTCTAATCACATGATGGCGAAAGTACTGCTGTATCAGTAAATGGTACATTTTGTCGACTTCTTAAGCTAATCTCGCTAGATAATACCATATTCCATAAGATGTCATCGTCATTATGGATGACAAGCATCTAGCCATGATTTTATTATGCTCCCGTGGGTTCAAAGTCACCTATCTCCTTCATGTCTATATTGAAGATCTCAAAAGGGTAATCTCCCTGAGGTCTGAAAATAATCGCGCAGCTGGTTGAGATCTCCCATTCGATGCAAGCAGCCTATTAGCCGCTGAGCCTGCAAGCGAATTGAGAATACAGAGCAGGGTTCTAGGATCATTGATGCTGAGGATAAAATCACTCACGCCTTCGGTCGCGTTCTGGTGGTAATGATCATATGTTCTCGTAGTTCCATCGACCACATAACTCTCACGCCAGTAACCCCAGTATGCTAGGCCTCCCTATATAAACTTCATCGCTAACTGTGATTATTCAAATGACTGCGTTTACACCTGATTTAGTCAGCACGTGAATAATTGCTAGTTGCCTCGACTCCAACAAAAAGAGCCATGGGTGTTAAAACTTTTAGATGTTGTTTCCTGCGCTTCGACATAAAACTCTCCCCACCCCCGAAAAGTTCGTCCATAAAACTTTTGTTTGTCTCATTGATAGCAGCCAGAGGCTCAGCCACGGACATGAGCAATTCGAGGTAATAAATAGGATAGTTGCCATACTTTCGTCGGACTTTCCGTGTCTTATCATTTAATATATTCCTTTAAGGTTTTCACTGGTATCGCCGTAGTATTTATAACCATCAATTTTGAATATAAAAGTAAGTTTATAGTCATTATTAACTTTCTTATTTATCTAAAATGATTCGCTATCAGGTGTAAACAAATAGTGTAATTCAATACTAATATAATCGAACAAAAATTCAATACAACCGTATTTGTATTAACTAACGCGTTTGAGAAATTACATATAAATGTTCGTCAGTGATGAGGAAAAAAAAGAATAATAGATGCTACAGAAATCAGTCAGTACAATAAAGACAAAGAAGACCTCACCTTTTATAGGTCATGTCTATCATGAGACGTACTTTCCATACTAATCTACTTCCGTCTTCTTGCCTTTGTATAAGACACACATCTATAAACCTTATTCCATAACAATAAGTACATCTTCCTTTGGTGATAAGTTATCAAGATGTTGCTCAGTAACTAAATGGAACTGCCGTTAACTTGATGTCCATATACACAGAGATGTTAACCAGCGAATTAAATAGCCTACACTTTATGGATCTGTTTATAGTTATTTATATAGTGTAAACATGACATGGGGTAGGCAATTACCGACCAGCCAACTCTTCTAAGGCGATGAAACGGAATTTGCATAGTTTCTACGAAAGTAAATGTAAATAAACGTATCTTATCCATAATCGAATAAGAAACCTGAACGTTGTTTCCACATCTACCATGCCTTTTATGTATATTTATAGAGGCAAAATATTGTAAATAATTCTAACGCGACTAATTTGAGAATAAACATATATACTTGAGATCTTGCGTGTGCACAAATTTTCTTTACAAGATACGCACAGCTTATGGGATTATATTGTTCCTTGCTGATACTATTTGTTTGGTCCGTTTACGTGTTTACAACATTGCTGCTGCCGAGCCTGAAACAATTATATCTGTATTTATCCATCCATCTAACCATACATACATCCACACACACAACAACAACAATAGAAACATACATACATACATACATACATACATACATACATACATACATACATACATACATACATACATACATACATACATACATACATACATACATACATACATACATACATACATACATACATACATACATACATATACATACATACATACATACATACATACATACATACATACATACATACATACATACATACATACATACATACATACAAAAATACATACATACATAGGGGCCCCGAGTGGCCGAGTGGTCTAAAGCGCTGTCCGTTAAGGATCACTGCCATCTCACCTCTGTCTGCGTGGGTTCGAGTCTAGGATTCGGCGAATGTGGATAGGTGAGAAAGCTTGCCAGTAGCTTCTCGTGGGTCGGTGGTTATTTCCGGTGATTTCCCGGTTTCTTCCTTCACCATTAATACTGGCCGCCATGAATAGCCTACCGTGTGCTGAAAAATGGCGTTAAACGCAATAACTACAACTACATACATACATAATTACGTACGTACGGACGTCACGTACGTGCATACATACATACATACATACATACATACATACATACATACATACATACATACATACATACATACATACATACATACATACATACATACATACTTACGTACGTACGTCCGTACGTACGTGCATACATGCATGCATGCATGCATGCATTCATGCATACATACATACATACATACATACATACATACATACATACATACATACATACATACATACATACATACATACATACATACATACATACATACATACATACATACATACATACATACATACTTTCTGGGCTACCATTCTTGCGTTTCCATTTCCACTTCTAATATGGAATCTAAGCATCTATTTCACCTTCTGCTTCTCTTAACATGTTGTTTAAGTTGTTCAATTGTTTTCGTTTCCTCAGTGCAGATCCAAATATATCACGCTTTCTGTCGGTGGCATGTAACTGTGCGAAAAGCTAGAAGGGTTAGAAAAGGGTCTGCAGGTTGGATGCCCCATTGATGTCCGAAGCGACGAAATCGTCGCCAGCTTCTGCTTATACTGGTTCAGAATTGACCTTACCCCAGACGACAGATCGCGCCGCCTACCAAATCACGTGACTTATTTGACAAAGAAATATGCTTCAGTTTACGTGATATGTTCATTTAATGTGATTTGTATTATTCTTAAAAATATAAAATTACAAAGTTACATTAACTATACTGAAGTAGACAAAATTTAAGAATATAGTTCAAGTTCGTACAACAACCTAAGTGTTTTATCTCAGTAAATATTAACAATCAATTGTAAAGTTGTTTAAGAATTTATTCATATGAAAGGAAATTTGCCCCAAACGATGCTTATGTATTTAGCATATAAGGTTATCCATGTTAATTTTATCTGACCTATGTTTATGCTGTCTTGGAAGTACATAAATTAAAAATTAATAACAAAATCATAAATAATTATTATTTAAAAGCATACTGATGTACATAATAATCTTAAGGTTTGCTATGTTAGCAAGATTGAATTCTGATAAATGATGTCTGTTGATGTAATCATGTAAATGCATGTTTAACATATCGTAATATAATTATTGGAAACCTTTATTTCATATTTCTTGATTACTAATCACATTTTTGTATTACCATTCCTCCTTTTCGGTTTGATCCCTGGTCTATTCATACCAAAGACTTACCAAAATGGTACTAACAGCTGCCTCGCTTGACGCTCAGCATTAAGAGATTAGTGTTAGGACTGGTCGGCCTGGTGTCAGGATAATGTGACTGGGTGGGACATCATGCAACATGACACATGGGTGGGACGTCATGCTGCATGATATATGGGTGGGACATCATGTTACATGTCTGTTTCATGATGCCTTAGACATCACTATAAACTGCCACACTGCAGACATCGTAGTGATATGACTGAAAACTTGATAAAGCTACGTTAAAAAATCATAATCACATCACATCACCTTTCCTCTTTCAAGGCAATAAGAATATTAAGCGTCACTATCGTGTCTGAAAGATCGAGACGATAAATAATTTATTTTGGGACAAGCCAACATTAAACAGTAAATTTTCAAACTTAAAAAAGGCCTTGGGTTCAGTGTTATATATATATATATATATATATATATATATATATATATATATATATATATATATATATACTATAACTGCCACACTGCAGACATCGTAGTGATATGACTGAAAAAGTGATAAAGCTACTTTAAAAATCATAATCACATCACATCACCATTCCTCTTTCAACCCAATAATAATGTAAAGTGTCACTATTTTATCTGAAAGATCGAGACGACAATTAATTTATTTTGGGACATGCCAACATTAAAATCTAAATTTTCAAACTTAAAAATAATGCAGCCTTGGGTCCAGTATTATATATATATATATATATATATATATATATATATATATATATATATATATATATATATATATATATATATATATATATATATATCTATATATATATATATATATATATATTTATATATATATATATAAATATATATATATATATATATATATATATATATATATATATATATATATATATATATATATCCGCCTTTGTTTCGGGAAAGCAATACATCTAATTACTCCATTTAGACGATCTGGATATTGACTATCAGAATTACATGACTTGTTTTCGCTGTTAGCGATAGAGAAATAAACAACTCATTTCAAAATTGTAAATACATGTCACGATCAATTCATTATTGGTACGAGCTACTTGTGGGAGGAAAATGGTGGACACAAGCAATGCCTTGAGGTATGTCCAATTTACGCTCGCTGATTGGTTAATTGATTCAGAGTGATGGACATGTGGCGATAGGTCTCTTGGGTGTTAAACTAGACTAATTAAAGAAACCAAGTCGGTCTAAGTCCACTTCTGCCTAATTTCTGCACAGTAGCTAAATACAATAACAAAACACCGAAATACATAACAGTGGCAAGTTTTACTAAAATTTAAATCAAAATGGATTTTAGATTCGTTAAAGTAAAAACAGGCATATTAGTTAATAGCTGTAGTTTTTACTATGATGCATCATCCTGATAGAGTTTATAAATAAATTTGTTCCTACAAGAATTCCTTGAAACTGAACCTTACTTCTTCAGTATAAAAAATAATCGATACATATTAGTTAGAAAGGAAACATGCATTAAAATTTGTGTTGAAAATCAAATTTGTACTCTTTCTGTCCGAATGTAAGATAAATCTCGTAACCGTATCGGAATTTGTTATTCCTATGTTCAAGACTTACAGCAATACAAATTATTGAAGGATCATTAGCTTAAGGACTGACATTTGTATCTGCAGACCTTAACTTCTTGTTTAAGTAAATGGTCCGTAAAAATAAAATAATTGTGAATGATAAGATCTGTGAAGAATTAAAGAGAAAAATGGCAGACATTCAGTAAAAATTTAGCTAATTCTCTGGATACCATTAGAGATATATCGAGTGAAGAAGTATTGGTGGCTTAGTATTCATGAATTCAACCTCATGATATATTAAAGCCACCGATACCATCTCAACATTGTGTTAATCCACAAGCATGCAGACAAACAGGTAACACATTGACGTTCATTGCACATATAATGAATATTTGTATACAAGGTGATTAATATGTTTCTTCCAAAAGACGTAACATACTTTGTTACTGATGGTAATAATTACTCGCACTGAAAATGAGGAAACAACAGAAAAACCTAGAGGAACTAACATACTGACTGATATAAGCTTTCAAATTAACAGGGGGAACTCGATCACATATTAGTCAGACTTGTTATGAGTGTGACTCTTTATTTATTGCAACCTTTTTATTGTTCTCAAACTAAAAATCAGACAATGAATGACAACATGCAGTCAATGTTAACTCCTCACAAACCGGAAAGGATAAAAGGAGAAGTCACATATCTCAGCATTTCGTAATTCTTTTGCATGCATTCTGATATATATATATATATATATATATATATATATATATATATATATATATATATATATATATATATATATATATATCGTTCTTGGTGCATCTGGCATATTTGTCTATTGTGTGGTTTGCTATTTCTTACTTCCAGTTGTATCCGAGCACCTATATGGAAATGAAATCCATCTTCAAATTTTACAATTTTCTAAATTTTATTCAAACATCCGTCAACTTTATGACAATGTATATAAAATGTAGTCTCTCCATATGATGAGTTGGTACATTTAACGCAAAGTCCACGGCATAAAAGAAACATATGATTCTTGTTTTTTTACAAAGATAAATGCTCTTTGGTTTTATTTTAATGAGAAAATCTTATGTATGCATTTCATCTGCCCAAAACATGTATGCAATTTTAAAATATTAGTTCATGCCATAGTTCAATTTTGTAGTATTGCTTATTTCGAATCCAGATTTGGAATGTAAATTGTGAAATACATTTTCAATGGAGTAACATCGTCCATTTTGAATCTGCTGCTTATGTCAATAGTCCAAGTTTTGTGGTACTAACTTCTATAATGAATATTATTTCTTTCTTCAGTTAGTATCTTCACAAGCCTTGACCTGAACCCTGAGTTTTCGTAGAACTAAATTTGTGTAATCTTATGAATTAACATCTTCAAATGTTGTTCAATGATCATTTATGCCATAAAATCAATAATCATTCAAAAATATTCACTAAATGACTCTTTTCTAACACTTTAATTGGTGCGTTTAATTGACAAAAGTTCCATTCGTGAATCAACTAAAGCCTACATCAAATTATAAGTACACTGATTTGGTCACATTCAGTTGAACCGCAATG
The DNA here is from genome assembly GCA_016746295.1 of Potamilus streckersoni. Classification (NCBI taxonomy): domain Eukaryota; kingdom Metazoa; phylum Mollusca; class Bivalvia; order Unionida; family Unionidae; genus Potamilus; species Potamilus streckersoni. Next base: position 257,548 of record JAEAOA010000455.1, read on the forward strand.
AATTATACCTAGAGTTTGGAAAATTGTACATAAAGAGGGTGGGCTGTGACATGGTCAGAATTACGTAATAAGTTTTACAAATCAATTTAGAACAAACATAAAAAGTTTTCAACTTGATCGTTTACTCCTCGCATACTCCAAGTATAACTAATCCTATATATATATATATATATATATATATATATATATATATATATATATATATATATATATATATATATATATATATATATACATGTATGTATGTGTGAGTGTGTGCGCGCGTGTATGGGAGTGTGTGTGTGATTATAATATATCTACTTTTTATGAATACAATTTTGCCGATATTAAATAATTTCACACAAATTATGTCCAACAAGAGCATGTAAGGTTTCCATATGCCACCTTATAATTTGATTTTAATGTTTCAATTTACCTCTCCTAAAAAACAAATTCTGTTTTTGAATAAATATTTTTTAAATGTGCCCATCTTCTCACCATATAAAAACTGTTGTACTAGCACTCCTACTCAGGGAGATTTCAATTAACAGTGAAATCAACCAAACAAACCCCTACAGTAGAACAGTAACAATTGCCTTAAGACTTTATGTATGAAGACGGTAGAAATATGTTCATCAAACAATCTTTTACAGTAATTCAACCTATTGTAGTAATCCAAGCTGCTGGTGCATGAGTGTGTGTGTGTGTGTGTGTGTGTGTATGAGTGTGTGTGTTAGTATGTGTTAGTGTGTGTGTGTGTGTGTGTGTGTGTGTGTGTGTGTGTAATTTTGAAGTTTTAACGTAGCTTTAACAATTTTTCAGTCGTATCGCTACGATGTCTGCCATGTGACAATGTATAGTGATGTCTATCACTGGGCATGATGTCACAGACATCTAGCATGATGTCCCACCCAGTCACATTATCCTGACACCAGGCCTTCTAGTCATAACACTAACCTCCTAATAGTAAACGCCAAGCGAGGTAACTGTTAGTACCATTTTTGTATGTCCTGGGTATGACTCGTCCGGGGATCGAACACATGATCTCCCGCATCCGATGCGGACCTTCTAACCACTAGAACTCTAGAGCGGTCACGTACAACTAATAAACACGGAGAAGTTTTCAATATAAAGCATCTCAAAGTTTCCAAATCAGAATTAAAGTGAAAGTAAATTGCTGCGAATTATTCAGTAACTGTACATTAACAAATGTATCAATCGTATAAAATCGAAATACATCTAACTGAATATGCATTATCCGTATTTGTAAATCAACAAATAATACATCTGTGTTAAGAAAAACTATTCCAGAGTAATAAAGAACTGTATCCAAGTAATGAGAATATTGGTGATTTTATGGGTTCAGATTGTATGCTACAATAAATATGTTTAAATCGTGAAAACAAGTTGTGAGAGATTTAAACTATGTTCATTGTTGTTAAAATCAGACGCAAATATCATCTCTCTAAATTATTTTAATCTTAATTTTAGAAATAATTTAAGTCTTTCCCCTTCTAACTTTCTTCAGATGATTTAATTAGAAAATTCATAAAATGATTTTAGATACAATATATTAATCCGTACTTTTTAGCAACTTCCTTTATTGGAATGATTTAGAATTGACAAGAGATGGTAATAATTTCTTCCTAGTGTTAATAGATTGAATTATCTCGCATTACATGACTTCGGTCGCTTGTGAAGGCCCAAAAACCAGTAGATAATTATAGAAAGTACTATATTATTAGGAACACAAACAAATATAAATAAAAGAAGATTAGACGACACGCAAAAGGCTTGGAAGGTAATTCGACTTGTCAAGCTCAACACCACATATATCACTGTGAAAAAAGACCTATAAATGATCCGCAAAATTATCCCTATATTTGTTTGAAATCTATCTAGGTAATTAGTAGCCATTAAGTGACAGAGCAAAGCCAAAAAGAAATATTTTTTGTATGGGGATTTGAACAACTAATAATACATGTGTACGATTTGTATGATATGATGAGGTGTACAGTTTTGAGATGACATGGTGGAGCAGAGGCGTAGCGAGGGTGTGGGAAGTCAAAGCATGAACCCTGGGCGCCACTTGAAGGGGTGGGATTGCGCAACAAATGTGAGCAGAACAACATTATTTTAAACTTTTAAAGCTTTGATAGGGGCGGACATTTAGTTCTTGTCTTGGGGCGCCATATTAATAGGGGCATAATTTTAGTTCTTGCCGTGGGCGCCATATGTCCTCGCTGCGCCTCTGCGTAGGAAATGGTGAGGGATGATCGGTATGAGATGATCCTAAACTTGTTTATTTTTTTTTTAAATACATATGAAAAAGACATACTTGTTTTCCTTTCAAACGAAATGATAGATCATAAAGAAGCCACATCTTTTGAAAAGCAAATGCACTGGAACTGTAGAGAGACTATGCATGATAAAGAGAGAACCCATCTATTTCATGTAATATTTATTACTCAAGTTAAAACAAAATTATATATTTCTCAGTGAGTGGCACATTATCTTTTTGTACTTGTTCTCAAACATTTCATAATCAACTAATGGCAGTTTAAGATTCAATTTATCACATAACATTATGGCAAGGTATCAAAGAGTTACTTTATGATATGACACAAGGAATATAATCATCAAGATAACGAAGATGATAAAATAGTTTTCCCATGATTATTTAAATTAGAATTGTTCAGTAAAGCAATTTATGGTATACTGAAGTGTTAAATATAGAAAAGTATTGCAAAAATAACAGTTCATATTTTTCATTCCCTAATGTCATTATGTGAAAACTGTGGCGAGGATTATACATTTATAGAGACGAAATAAGTCGAGTGAAATATTTCAGAGTATCTGCTTTAAAAATATTTAACTGTATTTAACTATATTTTTCAGTATCAAAACCAATCGACTTGAATGAATTTTCCAGATTATGTAACAGTGTGATTAACAGCTAATTAATGACCGTAATTATACGAAAATGAAGAGATTGTTAGTTAACACATATTACCATTTTTGTAATGTTGGATGGGGGAGTATTCCTATTGTAGAATCATGACAGAGCGGTTGTGTCTGACAAACGTCAGAGTGGAAAATCTTTAAACAAGAGATTGTAATGGTTGTGAGTTTACTTGTGAGGATATTCGTAATTTATTTTATTTTATTTTCACATTCAAAGTGAATTTGTACATGGTCATTCTCTCTCTCTCTCTCTCTCTCTCTCTCTCTCTCTCTCTCTCTCTCTCTCTCTCTCTCTCTCTCTCTCTCTCTCTCTCTCTCTCTCTCTCTCTCTCTCTCTCTCTGTACATTTCAATAGTGTTACGACCTTAGATCTTAAAATATAAAATAAACAGGAAGTCATACCAACAATTTAAATAAAATCAACAGCGATGTATTTTTCTATAAAACAAAATGAAAATGCAACAGACAATTAAAATATTGTGAATTAAATCGCAAACCGTCGTATAGGTCCTCTCACAAGTCAAAAATATAGAATTTTCTGAATAAGTTCCAGTAGTCTTTAGTGTTCCTTTATGACAAAATGATGGAACTTAAGATGTCTTTGTATGAGTTAAAAATCATTCCTATGACATCCATAAGTGAATAACAATATTTGGAATTCCAATAAATGATTTAAATAAATAATTCCTCTCAATTTATAGCTGATGCGAACAACACAACTGAAAACTGACCGTGGTTTTTGCTGACTGCTATAGAAGAATACTGAATCCTTGTTTATTAAATCCCCATTAATTCACATTTTCACTTGACCCATATAATGGTGATTCCAACGGAAATTCGAGAATAAGGCTGAACCTAGAATGATCAAAAATCAAATTATATTAAATATCTTATTTACAGCTAAGAAACATGGACATCAGTTAGCCATAAAAACATTCATTTTCTTAAATTAGCATTAGTTGAAAGTACAACCAACAATCAGTAAAGCACATAATATATATATATATATATATATATATATATATATATATATATATATATATATATATATATATATATATACATAATAATATCTTACTATGAAATATTTAATAGGTCATTACATTTTTCAATAAAAGATTTCCAGCAACAAATGTGATTATATGTTGTGTACCTATATACGTTACATTTACAGCAGTAACAATATGCACTTTGCTAGCTAGAAGAAATAAATCTAAGTTGCATTACATTTCTAAAATGGAAAATGTTTCTTGCTTAGGCGATGTAAGTCGAAACCGTTTGCATGTCTGGGAAGTTATTTCGGGGAATTATTTCTTGCAACGATGATAGATCTACTATGCATTTTCATATATATCTACACCGGTACATCAATCTAAATAATAATAATAATAATAATAATAATAATAATAATAATAATAATAATAATAATAATAATAATAATAATAATAATAATAATAATAATGAGAACTAAGTACAGCACCTTATGTTTAGAAGCTTTATCCACTTTACAAGCAAAAAACCGGGCTGTTACCCAATGAATTTAATAACCTACATTTTATGGTTCTCTTTTGATATTTATTGACCTTGACATTGTATATGTTCTATATATCGCACAACGCTGCAAAGATGATACACATAGTCACTACGAAAATACATCAAGAATATAAATTTCGTTGACTGGCTCGAGTCAATACTTCTCTGACCTCACCGATGTGTACACCCCATCTAGAAATTTACAACCTTTTTCTGACACTCATGTTCTCGAATTTTTCCTACTGTTAAAACGAAGTCATACCAACAATTATTTTAGTAGAAGGGCCAAGCTACGCGGAATTAATTGTCCATTTATATTATACAAAAGTACACTCTGCGCTCTCATATAAGAGTGTTTTGAGAGAGAAAAAAATCTTCACCTATTTCGACTACAAGAAGAGATTTTAAGACCTAATAATGTTGACTTCCTTAATTATTGTCAATGTGTTTCTGTTTTGTAATTTCTTGGCATTTACATTGAAGTCTTGACATTGTATATATTTGTCTGTGTTATCTAGTTTTGTAAAGCGCTTAGATTGTCAAATGATCGGGCACTGTACTAAATCCTCCTTCTCCTCGTTATTATTATTATTATTATTATTATTATTATTATTATTATTATTATTATTATTATTATTATTATTATTATTATTATTATTTCACCTGGTTAGATATGTATGACAACGGGAAAGTAAATTCGTAAAAAATTTCATGATTAGATTCAGTTATTGGCTGAAAGACATAAGAGTTTGGTTGCGGTATCGTAGACTCCTACAGGTTCTTCAACAGACACAATCATATTCGAGGGCATAAAGAGGAAGGCTGTTTTAAAGACCCTTCCGCTATCTTGGCATTTAACATATTCTTAATAGGCTTTGATAAAAGTGTCGACGTAGTGTTTCAAACCGAGCACGTGCCACTGATTGGCGGGCAATGACGGTTCACGTATCCCTCCATGTTCGCGATTTTATTTCTCGTCGCGTCATAGCCTCTTGTCGAGCTACAGCCCTGTGACCATTTAAGGTCTTCAGCCATTGCGTACCAGCCCTGTCCACCATGGGTGAGAGTTTCTTGCTGACATACATAGTCGCGACCATTCTCAGCCGTTTTTTAGTGGCATTGATGTGATGCTTTTGAGTCATGTTCATCCCTTTGACGCAGGTTCTCAGCAGATTCCTGGTCACCGATATAGGCTTTCTCCTCCGCAGCATTGTTATCATCGAATTTTATTGCGTTTTCAGCTTGGTTGTCGAAATGCCATATTTGGCGGCATGGTCCGGCCGAGTGGGGGTAACCTACGTTGATCTCATCGACCTGTCGCCTATTCAAAGTTTTGACACCAACGCTCAGAGTGCGTTCCTCATGAAGACGTCTAATGTATGCTAGCAAAGAGTGTCTACACCGAGAAGAAATCCAGGCTGGTGGAGCGGGCGTCTTCAAACTCCCGATATTGCCGGGAATATAACCAGGCCGTTCTGGTCCTATGCGCCTACCTGCTGGCTATAGGTTACCGCCATGTTAACCATCGTGGCATACTGGAAGAGCACCTGATTTCTCCTCATCGTTCTGCGATCACACGAAAATTTATATCTGCCTGATGCATATTACTCAGCCGATTTCTTTATAAACTAAACGGCGCGACAAAGACAGTATGTCATTCAATCAGCGTTCAAGGAATTGGGTCGCAATTTAGCGTCATCATCACTTCAATGGACCCGTGGCTCCTCGTTCATTTTTGAAAAGGGAGGTACGAAGAGGTTTGCAGAAGTGTCAGTTAAGTCTGCAGAGGAAAGATAGATCATCATAGAGTTCATTTAGGGGCGCAACACAGCTGGATGTGGGCCTGTACGGCACCCAGTGAGTTCAGTGGTTTTTGCGAGGTGTCGATATTAACAATGCTGGTTCTGTGCCCTTCTGAGCCCCGGCAGTTACTTCAGTTCGCTAACGTGAAGACGTCTATAAGGGGATTCGGTGTTCTCGAGACCCGAAGTAGATCAAAGGAACAAATGTACGCGTGAGTCTGATGAGTTGACGGCTCCTATAGATTGTTGGGCAACCTGTCATCAGCCGTACCAGCTATGCTAGAAGCCGGGAGGGTTGAGATTGTCACAGGCTTTTTGCATGGCTATCATGACAGTAATCAAAGGGATGCTATTGAAAACCGCACGAAGACGCCTGGCATATCAACATACTAGAATGACGCAGTTTTGCTATACAACACCTAGCCTATACAGCGGCCCTCCAGGAATTTGTGAATTTATTTAACTTCTCGGCTAGATACACATAGTGAAATTTAAGTAGCAACTGGTGAATGTGTTTGAGATATGAACTTTAAATTGTCATCAGACAATTAGTTCCCTAGCACTGTCGACCATAGTAGGCTGGGTATCATCTATTTTGGTCCTTCCCTGATCAACAGACCGAATTTAAGTTTTGTCTGTGCTAACCAAACTCAGAATTAGACGGTAGCGGAGGCCTATGTTACTGATCAGCTGATGGTGTCCATTTCAGAGCAGTCTCGACGACTCTAAGCTTTTCAGAAAAGAAGGAAGTCTCACGCCACAAGGTCCGCTAGGTATGCGACCTTTCTTTCTACCAGCCTTGTTGACTAAGTCCTGCTCGTGGGGAAGAGGGTTTGCAGACGTCAGCAGTTTCATTCGACTTAGGTGGTCAAGCGTTGTGGCCAATGCTTATTCTACATTTTTTTCCACCCATGGCGGCGAGGGCCAGAAATCCTTCCCTCAAAGTGTTAATCTTCATGGCGTTAAGGGTCTGTGAGGCCAGGGCAGTGGTCGCAAGGCGCCCTATCCTGTCTACCATCGATGTCATTTTTCAGGCTACGTTAAATGATGGATGAGGAGAAGTCGGCAGGCCCATTATCGTAATGCACTCTTTATGTCAGCAGTAGGTAGTACACACCGTCTCCGGATCGCTCACTTTGGTACATTCAGGACTAATGTTATGTTTGTAATATATTCTCCTAGATTGGGACGGTGTCGGATAAGATCAAGGCGAACACCGGATGATTCGATTTTGACACAGTCTGATCATGTATTACCCGTAGCTGGCACAATACATTTTCTCCGAGCCAAGACTGTGGATGGCTCGCGCATGAGTCTCCATGTTCGTTGACATGTGAAGGGTCATAACATTATCAACAATCTCTCTAATTAACATTAGGATGGAACACCTGTCAGCGAAAGCCGTTGATTAGCACTATTGACTTTTTAAGATTCACTAGGCCCCGAAAAACGTATTCACGCGGCTAGCATATTCTTATAAATTTTCGGGGAATTAGCCGTTCCCTCCCAATCAGCAGCAGGTCTTTCTCTATGTGCGGCTGTTGCTGTTGCATGTGCATACATTTTTCTTTCCCTCTTCTGCGAGAGACCAGTTTCTTGTACCTGGTAAAACAAATCGTTCCATTACTTATAAAAGTCTCAGTGGCTCCCTTCAACTGCAAGCAGCGACAAAATTTGAGGCGACACGCTGAATTTTTATGTGGCACCAAAAATATTTTTTTGGATAGATCGGTGAGGATCCGCAAAAGACATTATTTTTAATAAAGTCCGTTCCGTTCACCGTAAAAATTTGTTCTGGTTTTTCGTAACCTCGAGAGGTTCTTTTTATTGCGCGTGGATCAGTTTCAAAATTGGTGATGGAAATGGCTTTTGCCGTCAGGTAGCTGTAGTTGGTGCCGATGGGGCTAGGAGGTAAGGATGGGTTTTGCCTGCCAGTGGGCAGGCAATGTCAGTGGCTTCTTGAGTTTACTGCTGTTGTTTGCTTTGATCGCCTGGGCTACCAGTATTTCCTCAATCATGTTAAAATTTGTAGGCATTCGATCAATGTTTGATATTTGCCGCTACCTCTAGATGCAGTGGTAGATTTTGCACTTAAACTTTGCAACAAATGCTTTACTTAAAGCAGGCTATATTGTCACAAAGTACTCTTGTACGCACAACCGAATCACTATTCCATTGATCTTGTCATTTTCACATAGTAAAGGTATTTCTAAAGGAAATCCTATAGTAGTTCAGTAGTAACAGCAGTCACACTACTTATTAGTGTTTTCGAAGACAAAATAGGATATTTGGAATCCAAGATAGATCTAACGTTGGTGATATAATACATTTAATTCTTAGTAAAATAACTTATTTATGAATGTAGATAAAATAAAGACAGAACTAATCTGTCATTTTTGAAACGTAAAATCAATTTCATTTCCATGTCAATACTATAAAGCATACAGAAACATTGAATGGAAAATCCTTGAAACTAAATGGTTATTACACAAATAATTGATGGAATAACATTATATTCACATTCTATTGATGTAAAACACAAAATATAGTATGCTTTATCTGAAATATTTAATTATTCTTTACCTTCTACCTTATTTAACACAGGATAATTGCTACGTATTTTTGTGCACATATTACCTAAACCATTTGGAATCAAAACTGCTATCTCATTTGAAAAATTATGAATAAAAAATATGTCTGCTTCTGTGTAAAAATATATTCGGTCAATTTTCTTTGTCTTTTTATGTCACCTAATATTTTCCATTATGGTTTTATTGATAAAAGTGTTCATATATAATTGAACTATATTAAAACTGACCTATAGTTATCAAAACGATTTTAAAAAACAACTTTTGGTTTAGGTTCTTGTATTGTAGCACGAATTCATTGATGACTAAAATGAGACAAGTATCTAAACTGATTCATATTAAAGGCGAATGTAGGCAAGAGACTCTCTCTCTCTCTCTCTCTCCCCAAGTATATTTCTGTGGTGTGCTGATATATTAGCCCAATTTCAATGTCGACAGTACAATACGATTTCGAAAAGTTTGATAGTAAATGGATGTTACATACATAATTTATAGCACAACTTTTTGTTTACAGTCGAGCAGCAGGGAGGGCGAACCCTACAAATTTTTGCGACAAAATCAATTAAAGCCTCAGAATGCCCAATAGAGCCTTCCTACGAAATCTCATATTTTAACCAAAAAAAAATTAAAGACCCCGTTTTACAAATGGAGCCTTAGCGATTTTGTCGTAAATATGTTGTCATAACCACCCTCAAATTGCTGCCAATAATTGCTATCATTGTTGTCATAGCCCTCCCTGCTGCTGGAAGTATTTCAAGGTTAATACAAATGATTTAACCGAATATTTGTTAACTTTTCACAAACAGACTAATCGATAATACTTCACCACGTAGATCAAATAAATTATTTGACTGATCGGTGAGTGTAAAATTAATTCTAGTTAGTGAATCATTTTGACATTGCATATATACTGGATTAGTCGGATTCTCAACAATTAAAAATCCTGGAGGAGCTGTTGGTGCAAATAAATAAAGAATGTAACCTTGTCGGGCTTGATTTGATTGCTCGAGATTAATTTGATAGCTTCCTTCGATTACATCACAAGTTAAATTAAGCGCGATCACCGATGAAATGTCCACATTGTTCGGTGCGATATGTCTACCGTCGCCGTCGGGGGAATTATTATGAGTGAGGATAATAGGCTTCGGCTGGCTATCTTTCCATGATTGATGAATTCTATTAAATCCTTCGTCGATGGCAGTTCTGAGTTGATTTTTTAGTTCAGGTGCGTTATATCCTGGTAGTTTATAATTTGGATCATTTTTTATATTTTTTATAATCTATAGCGGAAGTAGTTCTTGAAATCGGGGAATTTTCATCAGTAAAGAGATTAGTAATCCTCGAATTAAATATTTCCATGTCATCGATGATTTTATTACCTGCAGCGACTATACTAGTAAATTCAGCTTGTGTGAAAAGGCCAGATCTTAACGAGGTTAATAGCAACGGAAAATCCTGATTCATTTTCTTGAAGATATAGGATTCAATATCTACGATTGCTGGGCTTGTTTCATGTGTTTCCAGAATTTCACCTTCCTGTGGGATATATTCATTAAAAAATGGTGATGTCCACACATCACTACCATATTCATCTTTATCCTTATGTCGACAACTCTTTGTGAAGTTTATATCCTCGAACTTTGTATAAGTTTTTGATGGATTTTCAGGTCCTATTTCATCAGTGACGTAATCAGATTTTACAGGCTCGGGCGTGGAAGTGCTAGCACTTCTAGGTGGATCTTCAGGCCATCCTAATACTGTTCTTATTGAACTGTTATAAATATCTACAACATACCCAGGAGAGCTTATTTAAATTGTAGATAATAGTGATGGTTCATGAACTGTTATCGCAATTTTTGTTTCCCTTCTGGTAATGGATTTTATTCTACGTTGTAATTCATTATTCATTTGCTCAATTTGATAGGACCCAGTTGTTATTGAAACAACGTTCCAATCTGGAGTGTCATCTTTTTTATTCCTTTACGCAAATACCAGAGAATTATTAGGTCTCTGACCGCCAAATGGAACCGATCTGATATTAGGCCAACTATGATACACTCGTAATTTTGCCAACGCGATTTCCTTTACTGAAACAGGGGAAGGGAAATTCACACTGAATTTAGAGTTTGTTGACGATATTGATATCATGCTTGTTTACCGCGGAGTGGTATTTTCTGCTATCCGGTGAAGTAGTTGAATCTCTTGCGACATTATTATTATTATTTATAATGTCTAATTTTGGAATAGATGAAAAAACGCTAGCGTTTTTAATCGCAGTATCATAAATACGTATCATCGCGGAGAACTCGTCTTCGGTAATTATCGTATCATCAATCGATGATGACATCAACGAGGACAATTGTGAGTAACCATTAGATACTGTTTGATGTTTTACTATATAATCGTTAAGTTTTTCTTGAGAACACGTTTTTTTTTAGTAATAGCATTTGCAATTTCAGCAAATGTTGTCACCGCGAAAATAGCAATTGGGACAGCAATCGGAGCTACCATTGTTACTGAAGATAGTATATTACCAGCACCGGCCATTATACCAGATACCGAGTATACTGTAACATCAATCGCGGTAATTCTCCTGCGATATTTTTTAATTTTTATTTCATACTCATCAATGAGTGTTTTGAGTTTCGTTAAAAACTCTTTGACGGTATCATAGCGATATTGCGATGACGGAGTCATAGTATTTTAAAACCTCAATTGGTTTCTAATTGTTAAAAATTCTAATTCAGATCAGCTACAAACTCCATGTACCATACAAATGATGTCTTATTTAAATTAGGATCAGTGCTTGTTATTGTAAACCGTTTGTATTCACCCACGTCAATAGTCGTTGAAATCACGTTGTTGTATCCATATGAAGTCGGTGATGATATATTAAACTGATTCAGTGACACTATTGTTAATCGATAAATACCATTGTTTGACACAGTGAGAGTTCTTGTATTCTTTTTAGGTTCCCAATCTAATGATCTAGAGAGAACTGTGTATACCATATTTATGATATTCCTCTCATGAGGAATCTTTTTTTTTTCAAGTAGCGGAAGATTGTTTTTGAACGTTGTAATATCCGTGTTGATTGCTTCCAATTGCCGATTAATCGCTGATATTTCTTCGATGGATTTTTTAATATCCGGAAGTTTGATATCTAGTGTATCAAGTGGATCTCCCAAAAATTTATCAACAATGTTTTTACGAAATTTTGAAAACTGTTTTACGTGTTCTTCATATCTTAATTGAAATGTTGCAATTTCCAACATAGATGCTTTTATCTCTGCAATATTCGGTGTGGTTACTGGTGGATTTCCAAGGAATTCTAGCAGCTGTTTGTCGATTTTGTCTACGATTGACTTTTGTAATTCATACAATTTATTGAATTCAGCTTTATGATTGTAATATTCATCATTGAGTGATTTTAACGCGTTTGCTGTGCTATCTACTGTTGTTAGTTTATCCGTGATCGTCGAAACAAATATCCCCGGTTTGAGTTTTCCATCGTTTGAATATAACGTTATTGTATTTTCAACGACGTCACGTCTTCGTATTAAGATATCATCCAATGACACATTACTAGATTTCAATTTGCCCTGGCGATCTTGAAATACAACTATTTCCCCAGGATCTACACTTGACAAGTTTAATTTCTCGGCGATTTCATCTTCGATTATTTTTTTTACATTTTCGACAGCGAATTTACTATCGGTTTCTGTTTTTTTTGGCTCTGATAAAGGTCGTCCCCAAATATCAATTATTATACGAAAACGCTAACGTTTTTCTAAATCATTTCTAATTGGTGAAAACGCTAGTGTTTTTGCCATTGCCCGCTGGTATATTCATTAACAACAACTTGTGGTGGTTTCCTTGGACATCTAGATATCTCTGCAAGGACATTTAATACTTCACGACCGCATATCGGTGGATCATTTAACTGTTGTGTTGGTAGCGTGGAATAAAAAATTGGAGCCAACGATGATTATGTTATTGTAGATACATATCGCATAGATTCTTTTTGGTGGAGCTAATCCATAAGAATCAAAATAGACAATTACACGAGGATCAATTGCATATGCGACCCAATGAGTTCCTTCTCCGCTGCTGTTATCAAGATTGATAATACCCGTTTCATTTTCCATTGGTTTTGACGGTAATTGATCTCTCATGAAAACTCCTCTAAAGTTTTTTTTATTGATAACGATTTTACAGCATCAATTAAATCAAAATTGGACATTGGTGAAAATCCAAGGGATTTTTCCACTAATAAGCCGTTCCTGGTATTCTTAGGCCCGTGCCCTTGTACCAATTGTGTGGGGTTCCTGGTAGTCTTAAACCCTTTCCCTTTTCTATAGCCATTTCCAGTAGCTTTTTTCAGGGCCATTCCTGCAGCAGTATCAACGGCTCCTAACGCTGCCGCCTTCGCAACCGCTGCGGCAGCCGCTGCAATCAATGCTGGAATATCAGCTAACAGCGGGAATATACCACCACCTGATTTTATCATACTGGCGATTGCTGCTTTTGAAAAATCAATTTGAACTTCTCGTTTGTTCTTTAGCGCATCATTGAAATGTTTTATTTGACGATCTGTCAATGATAATTTATGTGCACCACCGAACATTTGAGTGGGTTTCAGCGTTATTGTGGTTCCACATTCTTTAGCCGACTTTGATTTCAATTTCTTGACCTGACCATTAGTCAACTGGACATTAACAATACTATATGTCATTCTATTCTACAACGTAATTTACACTTTTAATTGATCTTATTGTGAAAATCCTATGGATTTTATAACTACATGTTTTCCACTGGTGCATCAATAAGTCTCATTCGTCCGCCAACTCCTTCTAACAACATTGATTTATCACTGAGAATGACAGCAACTGCTCTATAATCAGCTATACCAGCAGGACGTTGTACCCGAGCTTGGAAGTATATATCAACAACAGATTGTCTCATCATGTCAAGATGTTCCAATGAAAAGTAATAAATCGGATAGTGTTTTTCAAAATCAATTTGCTATATTTGCAAACCAGTATCAACATTTTGATCACGACCCATAAACGACAATATTCTATGATATACACGTGCTACGTCGTTGTTTTCATAATCAAGCTGTACAATCTCTGCTGGCTCTTGTTGTCCGTTTATTCTCAAGGAAACGTCACTTACTCCTAATTTATCAAATATCATATGACTAGATAATTGACGACTCAATCGATTTGCATCCTGTAACGCTATAAAGATATGACGTGGGGCTGAAACACCTTGTTTTGATGCTAAGTGCCATGTAAATTTGCCATTTACATTATCCTGCTTCTTATCAGTCGTTGTTGTTAGCCAACTTAGCAATGATTTTCCACCTGTGTCCATAAACGATAGTAATTGTTGCTCTATTGCGACTGATGGAGTCAAGACGGATATCCATAAAACCAATTTTTTTAAAATGACTTTACCATCATCAACACCATTAGCACGCCAGATTGCATCATTGTCATTCTCCTTTCGCACTAACACGACTGTATGCTTTGCTCCATAGAAGACTTTTCTGACATTTCTACAGAATCCGAATATGTGATGTAACGGAATTGCACATGAAATCCGTTGATGCTCTCCTTTCAATGCTCCCTTTCGTGTTGCAAATCCTAGATTGTAATTACCATTGACCCTTTTTAAAATGTCGAATTCAGCGGCTGGTCTACCTTCATGGTCTAGATTAGTTGCGAGTTGTTCGTACTTTAATATACTGAATATGGTCAGCATGATCAGAAGTATCCTTAGCAAACATCATAGACGGACCAGCCGACCTTGTATAATCATAGACGGACCAGCTGACCTTGTATAATCATCAGAATATCTCGCAAGTCCGATTATTGTTGTTGCAATATCAACATCTTGTTCTATTGATTCAATTTCTTTTCCATCAATGATATATCTTGCACTGTTAAATAGCGCCATAATGCCATTATTTACAAAACCAACTCGGATATTTAGGTCATCCCCATATGGTGTATCAGCTGCATCATTTGTTACAAGCTCTCCTTCTACTTCAATAAACGCCTCACACGGCAAAAAGTATCTACTTGTATCTTGAACTTGAAGTTCAACTCTCCCCCGTTGATTAGGCTCTCTTGCAGGATAGGCATAATACTGATAGTTAATTTTAGAATCATCTTTATTTGCCGGTGCTGCCATATCAAACGCTGGATCAGCGATTTTTTTAAATTCCATTTATACTAAAACACTATCGTTTTTCTAAATGTAGTAATGCTATCATTTTCTTTTTGGTCTGAAATTTTTACGATTTCCTCTAAGACCGCTTCCAGCTATCATACTTGCAATATTACTACTATCTGGTGAAGTCATTGCCAATGATGCTAATTTTTGTGCCACTGCGTTATTTATCACTTTACTGACATTTGCAGGCATCATTGTTGTTGAAGATAGCGGTGTTGAAACTATTTGTTTTGGTTTTCGTCCGAATCTAGATTTCACCAATGACATTATTCTATTCTTTGCGGTAGAAAAGGCCGTTCCTGCAAGATCTCCAACAGCGTTAATTCCCTTATTACGAATAACATCAATGGCTTTCATCGCTAATTGTTTAGCAACTGGTGCTACTTTTGGGGCTATTCTTGTGAATAAACCCGCTATGGTATTTCCAAGGCCGCCTCCATAGTATGCCCTATAGACGGGCAATCTTGAGTTTACCACATACACGTTTGTTGGTTTATCGTGATTATAGTGTACTATCATCTTATTTGAAATGACTTTGTAATTTCTAAATGCAAGCATTTCAGAAATTTCAATCGCTATAATACCCACTAAATTCCCCTGGAATTCCGTCCATTAACTCATCCAAGAGTTCTCGATACGTATGAACATCAATTATCCCACCTTGGAATAATCGTCTGCAAATATCAAATGCCTCATTAGTTATTTCGACTGAGTTATTCCCAGCTCGCTTACCTGCCATAAGAACCTCAAGTCGTGATATGTCATTAATGATATTACTAGGACACATATGAGAATCATGATGAGAATTTCCATAACCCTCTCTTAAAGCACTTGCTGGTTGAGTTTCTGGAGATTGTCGTCCTCGACCTCGTCCTCGACCTCGACCTCGACCTTGACCTTGTTGTTGTTCTTTTCGTTGTTGTTGTTGTTCTTTTCGTTGTTGTTTTATACCATACCTATCAACTCCCATTTTAAAAACTCTGTACTCCAATGTATCCTTTTTTAATTTTCCGGGGTCTATTTTATTAATTTTATTTATTCAATCCACCCAATCCTCTCGTTTTATTGTGTTTTTTTATACTTGTCTTTTAAAAATTCCCCCCTTGTATAATAACTTTTGATAGCGAAGTCACCAAGTGACGCATAGTCGTCAAGGTTCAGCAATGGAATTCGTTTGATTTCTTCTATAGCTTCATCGGTGAATTTCTCGTTAAAAGGAACACCTATTTTAGTGGAAACTTTTTCAATAGAATCACTAGCACCTTCAACGGGGTTATCATCAGTATCAATACTACCCATTTGTTGTATTTCTCGCTGAGTTTGTAACTCACCTGAAAGCTGTTTAATTCCCTCCTGAGTTTTTTCAGTCTCTGTAGCAATCTTTCCCAGTACATCAATAATAGGTATTGTTCCCTCTTTAGGGATGTCGCCGTATATAGCACGTTCTTTTGCAAGTTTCATATCTTTAGTGGCTTTAGTTACAGGGGCAAAAAGCTGTTCACTCCCAATAGAAAAGTCAGTCTGCGCTTGCTGTCTAAGTTGTAGTTTATCTCGCACGTCATCTCGAATTGGTATAAACTTTTTCAGTAATGCTAACCTCTCGCGGGATAGTCTGGTAGTTATTGCTTCTGATGTCATTATTGGAAATATTAACGTTTTTTCAATTGTGGATTTTCAGTGGGTTTCAATGCTTGCATTTCCCGACTCATCAATCAAACGTCTTATAGATTTCACTTTCAAAGCAATCTCTGACCGAACTTGGTACTGTTCCCCTAGTTTCTTTCTAATTGCTTCAACTATACTAAATAGCCGAATGAATAAATTAATATCATTGTTATACAAAGAAACATGAACCGCTTTTTGAATTCTTTTTATCAGTGAATACATTTTAGGTAGGACATATCTTCCATGTTTCATTTGTATATCAATTTGTTCAAATTCATTCAAAAGTCTGTCTTCATTCAAAAATTCAGAAAGTACGATTCCTTGATTTCTTAAATTTGATATTTCTGTGATGATAGATGTAATATCTTGAAATTCCATTTATTGAATATTATTAATAATGTATTTTCTTATCTTTAAAATATTATTTAAACCCTTAATATACAAACATGCAAAAAAACATCCAAAAAAACATATACAATGCTTGGCCATCTCCTTCGAGTTAATAGGCAGATAGTTAAGCATACATTAAAGACTTATACAATACCCTAAACCCCCAATCGATTTCAAGCGCGGGCTATATGGGTATTAGACTCAGAAACCATAAGCGGTTTCACACAACATGTAACATATAACATGAAGCCCTCATTTGGATATCTTTCGCGCCAAATGACGTCAAAGAGGCCCAGAGGGGGGACAGCACATTCTTGGAATCTCTTAGAAGACAAATAATATGGATTTTTCCTATCTTTTTACCATCGCATTGCTAAATAATGACATGTCCAAACAAACAATTAGATATCAAATCTCTCGTGCTCTTGAGCTGAAGTCACTACAGACACATATTTCAAATCTTAATAAACAAGATTATATACCATCTCAAACAATAAACCCCACCTCACCATAAATATGTTTCGCGCACTATACCCCAAAACCCCACACACATTTAAAATACACTCCCCACCACCCCATTTTATCTACAAACCCAACTTCACAACACACCACCAACATCTATTTGTCCTCTACACTCAACATCATCAATTTTACACACAAACACCCCATTCATCTCTACCATGCAAACTTTTATCATTATAACACACCACCCACATCCCACTTCATACACACATCCAATCAACATTACATCACAAATCACACACACCACACCACTCACATCTGCATCCCTTTAAAATTAACATTCCAAAGTCCCCCCCACTAACACCGACTCCCTTTCCCTCCACGCCACCCCATCCCCCACTCCATGCCTTTTCTTATACCTAACCACCCGAACTACTACACTCCACCAAACCACCCCACCCTGCCCCCTACACCCCCACACCCCCTTCCCCCCACCAACAACCCTACCCATACCCCCCATTATACATCCTCAATCACAGTACCCACCCCAAAACACCCCACCACAAAATCATACCTCCACCCCACGAGTTCCACCATGCTATTTAAGCGATAAAAATCACAAATCATCCCACAATCAAAACACCAAACACCCCTAAACCAGATTCCCAACCCCCCCCAACAATCCTCACCAACAACACACACACACAGCATCGGCATACATTTATCCCCCTCCCTTCCCACGAGTCACCCCATCTATAATACAAAAACAAAACCAGCAAACTTCAGAACAAACATGATCGACAGAAACCTCCCACTATCCCCCCCAATAAATAATACTACCCAAAACCCCAATTCCCTCCCCCACAAACCACAACACCCACCAAAAAACCCCCCCTACACAAAACCCACCCAGACAACACACCACTCAACCACAAAACCAACCCATTACACACACAACAAAATAACAAAAAACCTATAAAAAGCACTAAACAGCAACTACACCACAAACCACCAATACACAAAACAGAACACCACACCTTACTCATCCCACATAACCCATTCCAACCAACCTAACACCAAAAAAACACTCTCATAACCCCAAACCATATAGCAAAACAACAATCTATTCAACACATCCTCCATCTACCTACACACAAAAAAACATAAACCATAAATCTAAAACAACAAGCACAAAAAACACCAAACAAAAACCAAACAAAATCTAACACACACCCAACTCCAAACCCACAATCCCAAACCCATACTACTAACACCTTCACCCAACAACGACCAACACCCCCCCCATCCAAACCCAATACCAATGAGGCAAAACCAACCACTTCACAAATAATACGACAAACACCCACCCCCCCACAATACCACCCAACATACACAAAACAGACACCTTACTCTACCAGAACACATAAACATCTCTAATATAATCACCCCCCACCCACCCACCCATAACTCCTAACTCACCACCACTTAACACCACAAGTCTAATCCTACCAATTTCAAAAAAAAACACCGCCCCCACACAAAATCCCCCAACTCTCCCTCCCAATGATAATCGCTTCTTTAGTAGCTAAGAGCCCTATATCATTACAAACTCCCCTAAATATTCTTATTCTCATCATTCTAAAAAAACTTACCCCGTTACCCTCACCGCCCAACCAAAAATTGCAATCCACAACAACAACTATAAAAATAAAATAGTATCAATAAACCCTCACACATTAACAATAAATCCTCAACAGTTTCCACAGTCCACAAATTTAACAACAACAGTAATTACAACACAAACCCTTCCCTTTCTCATAAAGGACCACCCTCCTCACCATCCGTCAGCCTAAATACACAAAAAAACCAAAAAAAAAAAATAAACCCACTCCATTACATCTATTCCCAAATCTCTCACATTACAATTCTCCCCATCAATATTCACCACCAAAACCAAGCTCAACGTATAACTCACCATCAAGCATCACAACCCACCACCAACACCCACTTCAAAAACAAATCTCTATAAAATAACCAAAAAAAAAAAACCTACACAAACATTCCCCTTACCCCCGCCCACCAGCTACCTCATACCCCATGGCACTTCAATCTAACCACCCAACTATCCCCACCCACTCCAAACCCTCTAAATTACTCACAATTACCTTCACCAACCAATACTACCACACCCCATCAACCCTATGTCCCCCCACTCCCCATCCAACCAAGCACCCACCCCAATAAACACTCCACAAACCGCGCTTCTGCGGTGCAGCTCGTGTCGGGAGCTGCTTCACTCCAATCAAACACACCAAACACCCCACACCCGCACACCAATGACTCCTACTAACGACTATGATAAAACACCAACCTTACCCCCCAAAACAACATCATACCGCCAAATAAAAACAAATCAAAAGAAACAAACAATCTTCAGCTAACTTTCATAAATCCCACCCAACAACCTCTCACCACCACACACCTCCCCAACAAAAACTCACCAAATAATCCAATATTCTCCATCCCCTCAACAACAACCACCCAACAATATAAATAACACCCATCCTATCCAAAGACCTAAATCAAGCCATCCCACCCAACAATAAATCTAAGAAAATCCCACCTATCATTCCAACCATTCAATTATAACAACACACATCCAACACATCCATCACAATGTAAACTTTTATTCAGCGAACAATTACACCAAAACCAAGGACAATAACCAACACAATCCATAAACATACAATATCCCTTAGTACAAAATCCTTCAAAAATACATACTAATAAAACTACTACCACTCCACACGATTTTACTCGTATACCCACTCCAACACAAATCCCCAAACACATTAATTCCCGCTCCAAAGCAAATCAAAACTTATAACGACCCAACACAACTCTATCAAAACCCTCACCACCAGATCCGAACCCCCGAACATTCCATCACAATACCACCACTTACATACTGACACTACCAACCAACACCACCACACCCCCCACAAAACAACACATCCCAAATTCCCACTCATCACATCCTACTCTACAACTCTCACCACCCACAAAACAAAACAGAATACCCCTCCACTTCACCCCCTCCACAAACCCATAATCAAAACCCCACAGACCCTCACCATGAGTTTCCAAAACTTTAAGTTCAATCAAAATTTTGTCTCAACATAACATATCAAGATTACCTTTATCTAGATTCTAATTACTATTCAAATTTTCTAACATCATAAAAAAATTTGTGGTGAAGGTAACTTAGAAATACAACCATTTCTTTACAAAAAAAAAATAACCCGATAAGTCAAAATATCAACCATATTCAAAAACCACACCATGCCATGGCAAATATATTTCACAAAAAAACCCACTCATTACCAGAAACCCTAATCAATAACACACATTCTTAAATCTAACTCACAATCAACTTCTCAACATTCTAACTATGATAATTTTAAATATTCACAAAGCTTAAATATACAATATTCCCAAACAGACATTCCTTGTTAGGGTCAATGATAGCGTTTTTTATTCGTTTATCATGATAACGTTTCAATTCTCTAAACCGCTTACCTCCACAATTGATACATAATTGTGATTTTCCTCTCACACCCACCCCACAATTTATGCATGGGGACGGGCCTGTCAAATTATTTCTGACGCTCTGTAAGTGATGTCCACAGAATTCACCTCTACACGATTTATTGCATGGGGTTACTGATCCAATCAAAAGCCATTTGCAGTGATTTATTATTTATAAAAAAATTTTCTATTTAAATGTTTGCCTTATTTATATGAATGAAGAATTCAAGAGATTATCGACAATTAAGCCTTATAAAAATATTAAATTTAATCTTGATAGAACCCTCGAAGATATACCAAAAAAGAGAATAAATAATAGAAGTCTGATTCGAAAAATACGAGATTCTGTTAATGAGTTTAAACAGGACGGCGCATCACACACCTGGTGAACATTTAAAATTGATGATGTTGTTGATGCTAGAATGAATGATGAAACAGCAGCTATTATACTATCACAACTTGGCAATAAAAGGTATTTTCTCAGAGTGAAATTCATTATCAATTTAGAATCTGGCGATTTAATCATACGGGACAAATTTGAACCAATTCTCAAAGATAGGACAACAGTCATTGTTAGACGTGATTCCAGACCAGGGCTGTTAACTGGAATTGATAAACCATACTATGAAAAAGAGTATCCTGAAACAGCAATTGTTTATGGGATGTATCCATTAAATAAGAAACCTGACATTGGAAAACTAGCACCAATGAAACAGTCAACGTCAGTGGAAAAACCACTCAATTGTGTGGCAGAACGTGTCATAGAACACTTTACAAATGCACTCCGTGGGAATAAATTAACCGATCTAAGACGTAAAAATAGATCAATGGGAGCTAACAGTGAAGTAGAACGGAGCAACTATTTCCGATATAGCTAGATTGGAAAAGTCGCTGAGATTTCCGATAATCGTTTGAACGATAACCGGCGAAGTATTATACGAATCGAAATACAATAAAACGGAGCTCCAATCAAAATTATTGATCATAACAAACACGCATGGACATCCGCGGTTACAATATTCCGCGAGACAGAACAGTGAAGTATATCCCAGAAAAATTCACCAAGGATGGTATTCTCACTGAAGAAAGATTATTCGATGCTATTGCTAGTTTGTGTAAAAACGACCCTGTATCAGTATGGCTACTTCATAGTTTTAAAGATGAAGAATGTCAATTCAATCAATTTGTGAGACCTAACGGTGAATTATATCGTACTGAAAGTCTACATAATAAGATGAAAAATCTAGCAATAAGTCTCAGTGAAAACGCTAGCGTTTTTAATGGAAAATCCGACGATTACGAACAGTTACTTACAAATTGTTTTACAATTCCATCGGTTGCAGCTCATTTTGCAAGAAAGAAAAATAATTGGAAACCAACACGAAAAGAGTTTTTACAGGATGTTCAATCCAGCTGTCTGGAATATTATCATGGCGGTCTATGGAACGTTAAGTACAATCGTGAAAGTATATCAGTTGATATCGTTGCCTGTTATCCAGGAAGTTTTCTAGGATATGGATTCGCTGGTGAGTATTTTAAACGGTTTGGACATCCCGCACATGAAATGACTCGCGTTGCTATTAATGGACCACTGCCTGATTTTGATTTGACCGGTTTTGCTCGCGTAGTATCATTTGAATTCGCTGAAGGACTTCATCCGTGTTGTTATGTTTGGATTGGTAGACACATGGCTGAAAGGATGTGGTTACCAATAGTGTTATTGCGATATATGATTGATTGTAAAATGTTAGTTTCGTTAATAGTCAGCGAAGCGATTATCTCATATCGAAAACAAACCAATGTCTGGTTACCAGAACCAGAATGTCTTGATAGTATAATCGATAAGTCTAGAAAACATATTGATGCTGACGAGGAGTACATCATTGAATGGTCAAAAAAGATATTTAATCAACGAAATAGTGAAGCAAAGGATCTCGGCCGAAGAATAATCGGTAAATTTACACAAGGTGGAAAAAAATTCAACTTTAAAAGACAATCTTCACGATTGATTATAGATGATGCCGAATACGACTTCGTTATTAAAGATGCAGTAGAGAAAAATAGATACGCAAATTGTAAAACAGTCTTCTTGTCCAATAGAACAAAGTTAGGTAGAATTGTTACTTACAGTGATGTAGAAAGCTCTGCATATCTACATTTGAGAGCTTCTATGCTGGGTTATGCATCTATCAATTTATTTGCAATGATAAATAGATTTCCTACTATAGCAGTTAGGAGTTGCAATTGATTCAATGTATGTCGATAAAAAATATATCAAAGAGGTGACTAAATTTACTAATAGCGAAGAGTCTTGGGGAACATGGCGAATTAAACGTGAAATACAATGCAATTATTCTAAATCAGCAGACGTTGAGATTAAAAGCAGTTACCTGAAAAACGATAATTCTATCAGTGAAAAATCCGAAGGATTTCTATGTCTAAAGCACCACAGATATCAGATCCAATTTGTAGATATAAAACAGTTTATTTAAACGGTTGTGGTGGATCTGGAAAGACAACACGTGTGATAGAATTATATCGAGAGAGAACATCCATGATTGTACTCACACCAACCCATAGACTAGCGAGAGAGATAAAACAACGAAATGTTGAAGCTTGCACGTATCATAGTTTTTTTCGATACAAGGGCGATGCTTGGACTCCTGAGCGAATGGGTGAGAAATTTATTCCTGCGGTTATTATTTGGGATGAAACATGTACTGTTTCAGAAGATGTATTAAAAATGTTTCTTGATTGGTTATTGCAAAATAATACAAAAGTTATATTGTGCGGCGATCATGGTCAACCACCACCATTTGTTGGTAGAAGTCCACATAATTGGTTAAAATGATTTGTTAATTATTACGAAGAAATTGATACTGACTATAGAGCACTCTATGAGCAGTTACGTGAGTTTAAAAAACTAATTAGATTACAACCCGATAGAAATCAATGTGAAGTAGCGCGTGAAATAATTTCTGAAACACCTATGAATGATTTTTGGGAAACATGGAGACCAAATGATTTTGTAGTAGCAAGTAGAAAGATAGTCAGAGACGCACTTCAGAAAAAGTTGTTTGAGCTACACAAGAAAAAATTCCCAACGTTTCCAGTACCGTTGTGTTATAGACCATCGGATACACGAAAGCAGAATATTGAAGTTGAAATTCCAGGCCAGACGGAGAAACATATTCTAGTGTTAAATGATATTGTGCTAGTTGATATCAATGCTGTAGAAGATAGATTATGCGCTGATAAATCACCATGGACGCTTGGTTAAGTAACAACAATACACTCGTCACAAGGATTGACCATCACGGATACAATTGTTTGGATAGTTGATAATCGCATTGAATGGTCAAATTTAGTCTATCTCGCAGTGTCCAGAGTACGACGAATAAATCAACTTGAAGAGTTGTTTTCGATGATGATTTTAATGCAAACTATGATAGCACTGATATTAGCATCATTAATAAAAAAAACTCTCTGGTTACAAACAGCAGGACAAAAAAAACAACGAGAATTTGATATTGATGCTGAAGTAATAATCGCATTAAAAGAACAACAGAATAATCACTGCGCCAGTTGCAATTGTATAATGTACTGGCAGTATTCGGATAAAGACCCTCGACAATTCACCGTAGACAGAAAAAATAACAGTCTTGGTCATGTCAGAAACAATGTGATGTTGACCTGTCTTGAGTGTAATAGACGTAACGGAGCTAGTTAAGACCATGTGGCGGTAATTGAGTATCGTCCGGAATGACTTGTAGTTGTTCGCGTGTAAAACCACGCTGAGGTGTAGTTGAATCCAATCTGTAGATTGGAGGTCTACCAGTTGATCGCGTTATGGTTGAAATTTATGCGTAGTAACACTCTATATAGGATCAGTAGCTCTTCTTTTACCACCTTCAAGTTCTCCTGGTTCGTATAAATATCTCACAGTAACATCACTGAGAAGTGGTTGAGTGCTAACACGCTGTGGTTGTTCGGTTATATATTTTTTTTATTGCAATATATGGTTTCATATTAATAGTTCGAGTAATCTCGTTATTTAACGCTGCAACTACACTCGGTAAACTTTGGACCCATTCACGAGATCGTTTTTCTTGGATGAATTCTTTTGCATATTGATATCTAAATAACCGTTCTGCAAGAGTTCGATTAAATCGTTCTACAATTGCCTGATCACGATGTAACGCAGTATATCCCCGTCGTATTGTAACATTATGAGTTTTCATTGTTGATAGAACAGCACCTTGAAACTCTTTGCCAGGATCAACTTGTAATAGATTTGGCCATCTTAGAGGACCTCGTCGATAAATCCTTTCAAATGAGAAGCGACTTCAGAAGCTGACTTTGTTTTCAATGGTTCTGCTTGTTTAAATCGACTCGCAATATCAACTACAGTTAGCGCGTATTTGTAACCATGGTCATGTGGTAAAAACAATAAATCAGCCTGATGAACTTCATTGGGTACGGTAACATCAAAATGAGAATAATTAATTTGTTTAGGCGGTGGTAGATAAATTTGCCATATAGCTTGTTTGGATAACCAATCTTCCGCAGTGGATTTTTTCACTTTTGCAGCGTTAGCGAGTTTACTGATTGCTACTTTACGCCTCCAGTATCCTTTCGGAGAATAATAAATAGATTCCATACTATAAAAACACTAGTGTTTTTAATTACCAGCACCTAACACCAATTTGCCTTTCACAGCTGATTTGACCAACCATGAAGCCAATTTTTCTTTGAAGGATTTATCGGGAATAGCATTTAACGCATGAATTAATTTTACATCCGCGAGATGTCTTTGTTGCAAATTATTGCTTTTATATGCAACATCATGGGCATGACATGCCTTATCAATAGCATTTATCGGATACTCACCAGCCCGGGGCTGATTTTGATCATCAAGTCTGAGATCTAATCTCGTTCCGGGACCATAGTAGCTATATCCTGGAAGGTGTTTTTCTCCAAGGTATTTTGCCCATGGGGTTCCGGGGAGTTTTCCCAATTTGGCTGCGATATCACCTCCGTGTCGCTTTTTTTTAAAGAAATAAATCGAAATTTTTTTGTACCACATGTTACACACTTACCAGTAAGTGCCGATCTGTTATTTTTAGTTTTAATCGTCGTCGCATCATTTGTACTAGTACGCATTTTACATTTAACACAATATAGATCCATAATTTATATATAGCGTTATGAATATAATTGATTTTTCAGCGACTAAAAGAGAACCGGTGAAGCACCACGCAGCGCTTCCGAATTCTGTCCGTGCCATTATAATTGGACCATCTGGATCGGGTAAAACACAATTGCTGCTTAATTTGATAATGCGATTTGTGAAGTGGGATAAATTATATTTAGTTGCTCCATCGGTAGATGATGAACGGTGCTATGAAGTGCTAAAAGATTATAATGAGAATGCATCAGAAATTAAAGGTGAAAGTGTAATCGACTTTATAACAGATATTGATGATGCGCCTAGCGTAGATGACCTCGATGGAGACATAAACAATCTTGTAGTGTACGATGATGTGATGTTAGATAATCAAAATAACCCTGCTAGAATATTTTCACGAGGTAGGCATAAAAACACTGACGTGATATGTCACTCAACACTACACTCAGATTCCAAAAGTGATTCGCGATAACTGCAATATTCTTGCTGTATTCAACGGCGTTGATACACATACGCTACGAAATATTTGGCAGACATGGTGTTCCGATATGGACTTCAATGGATTCAAAAATTACTTTAGTCATGCTCAGTCAGACCACATGGATTTATAACAATAAATTTACACGACCCTCGGTCACGATATCGTATTGGACTTGATCAAATATTCGGTTAAATCATTTGTATTAACCCTGAAATCCTTCCAGCAGCAGGGAGGGCTATGATAACAATGATAGCAATTATTGGCAGCAATTTGAGGGTGGTTATGACAACATATTTACGACAAAATTGCTAAGGCTCCATCTGTAAAATAGGGTCTTTATTTTTTTTTTTTTTGGTTGAAATATGAGATTTCGTAGGAAGGCTCCATTGGGCATTCTGAGGCTTTAATCGATTTTGTCGCAAAAATTTGTAGGGTTCGCCCTCCCTGCTGCTAGTCGTATTTTTGTATGAAGTAAAAGGTATGTAACTTTCATTTGCCAGAACTATTTGTTCTTTACATTCTACTTCATTTGACAGAAAATAAGTCCATTTAAATCTTGTACAACTATTACCTTGATCGTGTGGAAAGAAAATTGACATCACATATGAAACAAAATGTGTAAGAAATATATGTACTTATGTATACAAATTTACATTCATGTGTCTTTCCCCTTTCTATTTACATTTCATTTCTTATTTTATCACTTGTTTTCTTTGGTAGTTTAGTAAGAAAAGAGTTCGTTCATGAATGTACTTTATTAAAAATGTGACCTGTATTAATGACAAAATATAAGACTAAATGTATTAAGATGTACATAACTACTAAATAAAAACTATATTCCCATGTGTATTAAGCTAGATCATCCAAGCAAGTAATAAACACTGCAATATTAGCAAGGTTTATCTCTACTAGATCATAATCACACAAAGTACGTTTATATTGATCATGTACCTTGTATGACAAATATATAGTTTCGAAGCTATGATTTTATGGGAAGTTCCAATATTCAAGATATATGAAGCAGGGACAGTGCCTTATGTACTTTTCTATTTATCAATACATAGATGCATGGTTACAGAACAGAGATTTCGACAGTTACAAAGATTAGAATTTTCATTAAATACACTTTGTGTTCACTTCTCATCAACATAGTGACTTATTGTTTCATTGTGATTGGTCCTATACTTCGTCATATATTCACATAACAACTCTCTCTCTCTCTCACACACACACACACACACACACACACACACACGATCGAAAACGCCAAGCAATATACCAAATGCACATCCAGTCTTGCTTACAAACAAATATCTGTTTTTATTATAATCACTGCATGAAATTGCAAATATGCCAGCATAAATGTATCATAGAAGCAAGCTTTAATACGTATTTTGTACCTTTATACTTGGTCTTTTGATCTAAATAGATTTAAGCTAGGATAAAGCTGTGCACAAAGGAGAATAACGGATGTTATGAACTTTATATCAAATATATTATGCTGAGAAAGGTGTATACATGGCTACAATACTTGACCTTCGCATCAATCTAATGTTGTGCATTATAAATCTGACGATGGACATCACTTGATCTGTCTTATTTAAATGTATACTTGTCAAATTCACTCATGCGTCACATATGCTAAAGTAAGCATATCAATGCTGACAATGCATTCATAAACAAAGTGATGCATTCTCCTAAATAATTTATTTCAAATGGTATTGTAGATAATCAAGGACAGAAGGTCCTGACACAGAAATGTTTATCACTTATTTATCAAAAAATGACACAAATTTATACAATATACGTTCTATAAAACATGGAATTTTCTAAAGAGAATATATACATTTATTTCCAGTACATAATTTACCTACAGCAAGGGCTTGTTGAGTAAGTTTAGCATTGGTTCCGACTGAAGGCACTTATCAACAAGAATAGTCTTATAAAAAATTTATTATTGTTTTCATGTGAATTTTTTTGATAATCTGAGCACCTTAATATATATTTTTAAAAGTGCCTCCCCCGGGTATCATGTATGTTTAAATGGTATAGTCCTAAGTAAATTAACACTGATTTAACAAAAAAACAATACAGACCTTTAGGTAACTAAATTCATTAAATTGTCTTTAATACAATATGACAATAGCGAATAAAAATTATTAAAAACTGAAAACTGAAATCAAATACGATATCCTTATTTGGAATTTCATTATGATGAATGCTATTCTTGAGCACTTTGTATCTCCAGAGAAGGAACCGCTCCGGTGGCCTAGTGGTTAGAGCGTCCGATCGGATGCGGAAGGTCGTGGGTCTGGTCGGCCTGGTGTCAGGATAATGTGACTGGGTGGGATCTCATGCTACATGTCTGCGGCATGATGCCTCAGTGCTAGACATCACTATAAACTGCCACACTGCAGACATCGTAGCGATATGACTGAAAAATTGTTAAAGCTACGTTAAAACTCATAATCACATAAGACATCACATCTCCAGAGAAGAATTATTCGAAATAAATAATTTGAATAAATAATTTCCACCCAAACGATATAATGGACACCAAAATATAGTTATTTCTCCTAAAATTTTAAAGTACAAATAATTAAGTTCTAGAAAAGCACATTCATAGTCATCTATATGACCTCAGGTCACAATTAGCGTTTTCTAAAGAGGGTGCATAATGTAAAAAAAAAAACCAAAATATTAGTTATTATTAGAAGTATGTTACTAAAATTATAATATAAAATGTAGTAATCAACAAATCGACCTGAACATTCATGGAAACTGTTCTCAGTTTTTGACTCATACTGAGATAGTCGTATGGTTTATCAAACCGAAATTCAATCATTCAGGTCATGTAGAAAATGAACTTTAAAAGATGAAATTAACAAACAAACAATGCAACTTAAGAGTACATATGAATTTTACATTTTAGCAATTATGAAAATTTTGAAATAAACAACGTATAACTTCAACCTAAATATCTTAAAGTTCATGATTGTACCTATTGACTAACTTAATGAAATCAGAACAATCAATTCATGCTTCATTTATCATGCCAATTTTCCTGTTTGCAACAGGAATGATGGTAATGACACAACTTTTTTACATTAACAATACAACTAAACTATTCTATTTAATCAGTTGTTGCGATATATCCAAAAATAATTTTCTCCTAAATGTATATCGTACGATTCCGTTTCACATGACGCTAAAACAGCTTCCTAACATAACTTCTTTATTTTTATGTTCGCCAGCAGGAAATTCTTTTATTTAATAAGAGAGCTATTATGAGAACAATAATGTAGGAAAAGTGATACTATTTTAAATATTTCTTCTCAAAATAATACGTATAAATAATTTAAGCAAATCGTACTAAATAATTCTAAACTAAAAGGATATTTCCAAAATGTATTACCATTGGAAAAAAGCACAATTTCATTCCCGTATTTTTGTTTTATTTCGAGAATTGTAGTAAAATAATTACACTGCGCATTTAAGACCAACCTTTGAATTTGCTAATATTGTGGTCAGTTCATTGTAATGATTATATGTAAATGCTTTAGTATTAAATTTTCAATATAATTGCTTTTCACAATATTATGTGCTTGTTTGGGATTTATGCTCTTCCCAAAATTTAAACCAATTAGCTTTATCTGATTTAACTGAATATTAAAAATAAAACTCTACAAGTTTTATGCGTAAATAAAACACATGTTTTTTTTACATGCACACATAAGACTGAAATACAATAATATTAATCCAGCATTGTACTGTACTTGGCATCGGAATTTAGAGTTTGTGCGAGATAACGCGAGAACATTATTTTCAACTCAAGTTACACTGATCTAATAATTCATTAATCTAAAAACAAATGTGACTTCATTTCCGGGAAACTCCAGCATCTCTTGCATGACTGTAACTAGATTGTGTTCCACATATTTTGCTTAACTTTGGTCCCACATTTTGAATCACTTGACCAGACCATTGCAGTTGAATCATGATTTTCTAAATGATGTCCTTAAAATGTAGAATCAAAATATGTTTCGATATTTTGAATATTTGTATGGATGAGGAAAAGGGACAATAAAATAAATATTTACTGCTGGAGTCATAATTATAAAACCAAACATATTCACCGAAATGGCCTCATCTTTACTTTAAAGTTACAAAAAGGGCTAATAATCTTATGCACAGCATTTTCTACGTCACTGTCCACCACGTAGGAATCTGAAAGCAACATTAATGAGAGTAGCTATTTGCCATTTGGCAGCGTTGTGTTTCTCCTTCTGTTTCATGGACTTGCAGAGAACATTGAAGGCATTCATCAATTTCCCTTCTTGCCTCAGACAGTAAGCCAGAAGGTTAAGATCGCTGTCCTTAAAATAATCTAATTCATGTTCGATAGCAAAGATCATGTTCTCAAGTGCAACATTCTTGTGTGATGTTTTGTTCTGCCGGTAATAACATAAGAATTTCAAGAAATGGAGGTAAACTTTTGGATCAATTCGCACCAAATTGTTCAAGTAAATTTCGTCTGGATCGCGTTTATCTAAACCGGCAGTACGAAACATTTCAGGTATTAGTGCTTTATGAATGCATTTAATTTCTGACGGTTCATAAATAACTGGAAAGGCAACGCATTGGCTTATTATTTGTGATATTGGTAGATTTTCATTTAATTTGACTTGAAGGTCTTGACCAGACATGTTGGAAATTTTGTAGGTGTAATTTGCGTGTATTTCATTTAGCACATCCTCGGCCAAGTCAAGATTGTCCAGAACCAAATAAAAAGCAGCCAGTTTTAGTTTTCCAGATGCAACATCAGAGGAGGATCCCAAAAGGAGAAGCTCTTGAGCCATATCCAGACCTTGTTGGTCAGGGGATTCCGAAGAAAGACATTTGGATGCCAGTTTTGAGCCAATAATGGAACAACAACATTTCCATAATACGGTTTTTATTTCCAGTCCTAGAACATGAGATGTAATCAACCTATTTAATGTACGGGGCTGGCAAATCAAATCATCTACAGCAATCAACTGATACAAAACTGATACCCACATAACAGCGCCGACATCACAATTTTCAATTTCAAGTTCCATAAGAGGACATTGACAAGTCCTCACAAGTTTCTCCCCAATGTTGTCACATGATATCCTGGCTAGGTATCTACCCTCCTGACTCAGCAGATTTCTTAGAACACAGAGTAACCAACCTTGCACATGGCCATATACTTTACATTGGAACATATTTTCCTCTGGAATAAAGTAATTAGGGCATGTTTCAGCTTCAGTCCAGTTGTACAACAGTCTCAAACACAGATCGAGACAAAGCAGCAAATTATCCGTTTGCCAAATGTCTGTCGGTGTGCTTTCTATTAGGTAAAATATACATGTCTTGCAATGATAGCTGCTCAACACATCATTACCTACAATTGGTTTGATAAAGCTTTTGTTTATTATTTTCAGCAGAATATAGCACTTGTATTGTGTTGAGTTAAATTGCCACACAAGAAGTTTCTCCCCAAATGAAATGGATATTCGCCATTCCAGGTGTTTTTCTGGGCTATGTTTATGACCCACTGGAACCAGAATTGCACCCGTCTGTTGAGTGAGGTTAATAGTTTGTTTTGACGGCCAGTTATGGCATCTGTTCCTTGTGATCCATCCAGTAGCATGGTAAGGCCATGTATGGAGTCGCAATGCTTGAACATAGTCAACTGATACACCTGTGCTAAAACAAATGGTTGTATTTGCAGGCCCATGATGCTCATCAGCAAATGCATGTTTAAATAAATGATTATCATGGCAAATAACAGAGAGACCGTGTCTATCGACTTTATATATATCACTGTTTTTGTTAAAGATAGGCTGTGGTAGATACAACCTTACACCCTGTAACTTTACATATCCTGGCGGTGTGTTCTCGTCACCCACTACAAGCAAATTTGGAACTTCAGGCACCCAGCTTTCAAGATTCTGTATAACTGTGACAGCCAAAGGAGAAATGGTATCTATGTCAGATTGTAATCCAGGAGTGGTAGTTGCCTCTGCCTGACTGCCCAGAAACCGTGCACTTCCAAATGTAACAGATTTCATCTTTTGCGTTTGAATCCACATATTGATTTTCTGCCACCGTATATCCTCCCCTAGTCCCACTGTATCCAGGACTCTACTCAACCTCAATGACACCTCCTTGTAGTATTCGGGAATGTTCAAAGCCATTTTGATAAGTACTTTTTGTCAGTATCTGAAACGAGAGTATATTCATTACAAACAAATGAATATCTTGGCAACGTGTCCATTGGTGTAAATGATTCAGTTCATTTTATGAAAAAGGTATGAAAAACTGAATACGTGTTTGTTTTATGCAGTTGTTACAAACGTTAAATAGAAAAGATCATGCACAACTAATATCATTTGTGTTTATCTAAACGCTTTGTCTCTCAGTTATTCTTACTTATCTGTAATTTAATTAATTGTGTGCTACTTTTAACTTCCTGTTTGTTTTATTTTTGTTGCATTACATTTTATTGTAGATTCATTTTAATGGATTTGACATTTAAATTAAATAAAATTTGACAAGTAAATTCAGTTCAGGTCTTTAAGCCAGGTTAGAAGGCAAAAGTATTCCTACAATATTTTGTATAGTTGACCTTGGTTCAGAGATTGGTAAACACAGAGTGAAAATGATTGGTCATTATCAAGGTCATGTTCAACCCACATGTTAAACAGTTTTTTTTAATTTAATTTTCAGTGGGAGAATTATTTCTTACTTTTTAATGTTACAGCATACTTGCAAATTGAGTTGTAGAAAGTGATCACGTGACCCGTCACGTGAGACTGAAACTGCATTCTTAGTTGGGTTCAATACTCATTCTCATTGATATTCGGTCAGTTGTAAATAATACCTTGAGGCTAAACGATATCCCTGTGTTTCTTATTTGAATGGCGTTTTCCTTATTTCAAATAATTTGTTCACCATGGAATATATTCTTCTTTATTAAAATTCTTCGAAAGAGACATTTAGTGTAAATTTATTATGTAATTATAAACTGTAACATTCTAAGTTCTAATTTAACGAGGAACTGTTGACATCAGTACATCGACTTCATCTGTGGTCATCGTCCTCCATCTTGGAACTTCGTCGGGATTCGATTTTCGATTCATTCAGAACTTTCTACTGGTAGGACTTATATTTTTAAATTCCATAATTAATGATTGAATTATATTCACAAACTGTAAGACCTTTTCATATTAACCTTGTTTTCTAGGGAAATAAATTATTTTGTTAAATTTACAAGCTTTTTTCTGTTATATGTACGAGACTTTGTCACGTAACAGTATACACACTTACT
The DNA here is from genome assembly GCA_016746295.1 of Potamilus streckersoni. Taxonomy (NCBI): domain Eukaryota; kingdom Metazoa; phylum Mollusca; class Bivalvia; order Unionida; family Unionidae; genus Potamilus; species Potamilus streckersoni. The sequence continues at coordinate 291,785 of JAEAOA010000455.1, forward strand.
GTATTTCAAAATAAATAGAATACGATGAAAATTCATTTCAAAACTATTTGCATCCTAAGTATTTTGAAGAGTCAATTGCCTGGAAATGTCCATAGTGGTGGGTAAACGCCATAGATGATGTTATAGAAAACTCAAAGTTGAATAAAGACAAAGAATTGCTCACCTTTTATATATCAGATCTAATATAGGACGTGTTCTACTTCCGTATTTTTACATGCATAAAACGTCAATACGTATAACGTTATTCGGCACTAATGAGTATACATGCCATGGCCACAAGTGACAAAAATGATGTTCATCAAATAATTCGAACTGGTATAACATTTCGTACTTGTGAAGGCAACTGTGCAGAGTTACCTAGTAAATTAAATAGCCTACACTTTATGGATCTGTTTATAGCAATTAACAATTAGCAACCTTGATATTATGCATTGGATATTATACTTCTTCTAATAATGTGCCTCCGGAACGTACTCGTTATATCAAGGAATACACAATACTGCAAAAGCGGTGATGCGGTAAACGCATAGTTAGTTAAAACATAAACTTCTTTAGGCCAATAACCAAATTAGATCATGAACGGTTTTAAAAAGTTACTTTGCATTTGCCATATATATATATATATATATATATATATATATATATATATATATATATATATATATCTATATATATATATATATATATATATATATATATATATATATATATATATATATATATATATATATATATATATATATATATATATATATATATATATATATATATATCAAGAACGTTAATAATAATAATAATAATAATAATAATAATAATAATAATAATAATAATAATAATAATGATAATAATAATAATAATAATAATAATAATAATAATAATAATAATAATAATAATAATAATAATAATAATAATAATAATGTGGACTAAGATGAGCACCTTGGGTATAAAAGTTGTATCCACTTTACAATGCTAGATAACACATAAAGTCATATACAACGACAACATTACAAAACAAACGTCATGAAATTACAAACCAGAAACATAATGACAATAATTAAGGAAGTAAAGTGCTTGTAGTAAATACTGAGACAAACTTGACACGGGTAAATTACAATTGTCCAGTCTTAGAAGTACTAAAGAACAACCAGTGTAGGAGTTGGGGATTTAAGGGTACTAAGAAAACTAAAAATATTATGATCCCCCTTCCAGACAAAATTACGACTTTTGCCATCATTCCGAATCAAAATACTCGCACATGCAGATCGGAATGGTCGCCTATACTTCATTCAATTTTATCATCAGTACTTAATATGAATCTATTAGTGGTGACTCTGTTTAGCTGCCGCTCTAATCACGTGCTTGGTGTTCTTAATATGCAATATGAAACGGGAACATTAGTGTTTTAAGTGGCATTAACTTAGACAAATAGTGAATGGAGCTGATGCATGTCAGCTTCAGCTATGCAGCATTCTATACGTTCATGACATGTTGTTCTAATGAGAGAATACTGTGGAAACTGAATCCCGCGTATCGTCCTGAACACACATTGCGGAAGTTGGGGATTCCATGGCCCTAAGAACAGAAAATATTATCGTTCCCCTTCCCCGGAAAAATATATAGCTCCAAACATAAGAACATGAAAAGCTAAAAGGATACAAAAATTACGAATTTTTCCATCATTCCAAATCAAAATACTCGTACATGCAGATCGGAATGGTCACATATACTTCATTCAGTTTTATCATCAATACTTAATATGAATCTATTTGTGGTGCACTGTATGACAGGCGCATTAAGCACGTGATTAGTGTTCTTGATAGGTAATATTTAATTAGGAACACGAGTGCTGTTAAGTGGTATTAACTAAAACAAATAGTGAATGGAGTTGATGGTTTGGTCGCTTTACGTGTTTCAAGCAAATGATGACTTGCCTAAAATCATCATACATACATACATACATACATACATACATACATACATACATACATACATACATACAGACAGACAGACGCACGTACATACATACATACATATATACATACATACATACATACATACATACATACATACATACATACATACATACATACATACATACATACATGCATGCATGCATGCATGCATGCATGCATGCATGCATGCATGCATGCATGCATACATACATACATACATACATACATACATACATACATACATACATACATACATACATACATACATACATACATACATACATACATACATACAGATAGACAGACAGACGCACGTACGTACATACATACATACATACATACATACATACATACATACATACATACATACATACATACATACATACATACATACATACATACATACATACATACAGACAGACAGACAGACAGACAGACAGACAGACAGACAGACGCACGTACGTGCATGCATGCATACATACATACATACATACATACATACATACATACATACATACATACATACATACATACATACATACATACATACATACAGACAGACAGACAGACAGACGCACGTGCGTGCATGCATGCATGCATACATACATACATACATACATACATACATACATACATACATACATACATACATACATACATACATACATACATACATACATACATACATACATACATACATACATACATACATACATACATACATTGTATGCGTTTTATGACATGTTGGTGTAATGGGAGAATACCGTAGAGACTGAGCCCTAGGTATCATGCTGACTGTTTAAATTTAATTTTGGTTTTGAAAACTACTTACTGCTTGCGGTAAGGGGTGTGAATGAGAACATCTTTGCCAGGTGATCAAGATAGCTTCAATTTTATCATCGTTCATCAGCAGTTTGATTTCTTACTTGAAATACACATTTTTACACCTTAAATGGTAGTCTCAACTTCAACAGTGCATCTAGATTTGTATAAATGAGTGTCGTCAGGATACAATTAGTGAAACACGAGATGCTGATTTATACAAGTTGTAAACTTCTAAAGAATAAAGAGAAATTGGCCAAGAACAGAGTCAAGTGGAACATCAAAACATAGATCCACTGAGTTGGATCGTTTGTCATTTACCTAAACATTTTGTGTCCCGTTGACTAAGTAGGGCATTACCCATAGTAAGATTGTATTGTTTATATGCAACGCATGCTGTAAATGGTGATCAATTGCAAATTTCTAAACGTTCATTTCTAATGTATTCAACTTTGTCAGTGAAGAAAATTCTTAGCTAGTCCAGGAGCTCGAAAAGAGAGAAAAGTATTGTAAAAGCTGTACATTTATTCGTTTACAATTGCTTTTTAAATAAACGAACCTGACGTATTATATAGAAACATAAACAAGTATATTTGATGCCCTCAAGTAAGCAAAAGTTATTCAAAATGCACTAATAGCTTATGATTTAGCCATCGTCTCTTGCTGAGACCTCTAGTTTGGTCAGTTTACGTGTTTCAAGCAAATGATGACTTGCCTTAAATCATCATACATACATACATACATACATACATACATACATACATACATACATACATACATACATACATACATACATACATACATACATACATACATACATACATACATACATACATACATACATACATACATACCTACCTACCTACCTACCTACCTACCTACCTACCTACCTACCTACCTACATACATACATGCATACATACATACATACTCTCGCACCCATACACGCATGCATTCATAGACAGTGTCATAGAATTGTGTGCGTCAATTTTCCATTGCCTTGTTTTAATGTTAATGTAGTATGATGCATTTTTACGCTGTGTACGACTGCAGCACCAATTGTTTATTCTTGAATTCAAAAAAAAAATGATATCACGATGTGTTTACTTTGACTCACTTAGTTGAGTGACTTACTGTCTTACATTGAAGTTAAACTTCGTCACAAGTGTTTATTTCGTGGTATGAAGTATCAGTTAAATTTTTCAGTGTAGACATATAGCGTACCTATTTTAGATTTGTCTCCTTTAAGATTGTGTGTGTCTTTAGTTCTTGAGATATTTTATGATTATATCTGTTTTTCTTTCGACCACCTGTGCTTCCAAGAACTTATTACCCGGAGCTTATTTTCTATATTTCAATTGTCAGAGAGATGTTACATTGCACAATGCTATCAGATTTGCACTTTACGACAATATTTTATTTTATCTCGTCTTACAGGCTTGTATAGATTATCCATGTTGTTTATAATAAATGATGATAATGGTTCCAAAGTCTCGTAATTTCAAGTAAATCTTACTTGCTGTAAGCAAATTCACCAATGAGTATATTTAACATGTGCAACTAAACAGTTCTGAACGTAGAACAATATTAATGTGTAAACTAGATATTGAATTCAGTGTGCATTTTGGGATACGGAACGATCTATTCCTTGCATCACAAGATCCACCGTTGCACACACGGATATATACTGGACACCAATAGCCGGTATGGACCAAGCAGCTCTTCTTTACAAATCATTGATATCTCCCTTCTATCCGAGTGGGATTGATTGTCCGGCTCGGCCATAGTGAATATCTAAGAAAGTTTACAGGTAGCTCCTCCTATATCCACGGCTCTTTTAGCGATCTTCAAAGGTTGTTCCACCGCCAAATATACATCGAGAGAGAGAGAGAGAGAGAGAGAGAGAGAGAGAGAGAGAGAGAGAGAGAGAGAGAGAGAGAGAGAGAGAACAAGGGGACAAACAGAATGAGCACATTCGTGGTTCTGTCTAGAAAGAGTAATACAGAGTACAGAATATTCATGTTTTCAGTGAGTAAAGCACGATAGATTTCGGGTTTTGTACGGATAAATGCACATTTTGTTTCTTCTTGAAAGGAAACCGTTTAGATAAGCATTAATCCAGTACAAAGCAAGACTTATGGGTTATATGTAAATTCTATATTATTGTGCCCTTTAGATACAAATAATGTACATGATAATAAATAACTAGCTATGGTTTGCTGTCAGTACCCACCGGTGGAATCAAAAGCAAGGATCCGAATATGTATTTAACGACACACTTGGCATGATAGAGACCATTTCTCTGTAAGATTCACTGTTCTGAATACGATTCGAAGGTAAATAAACATTATTAATACAATCCAATAGTTTGACAATTTGTAATTTTTTTCCATCGATGGAATGGAATTCTTCAGGCATTTATCGGCAAAAACCACCTAAGTTTTATTTAGGAATGCAAAGTATACAATTGAAAGTATAAATATCATTTAATACTTGAACCAAGAAGATGTGCGTGTATTAACATGTTGATAATATGTGAATATCATAGCCTTTACACGTTTTATTTCAGGACAATAGGTAAGGTCACTATGCTTTCTTATAAATGATGTGTATTGAAACCTTGTCTTATTAAAGACGTGTTTTGTTTCAAAGATGTCATAGTGCAAGAAACGTAGACTAATATTTTTTGAGACAATTATCACAATACAATACCCAACCCAAGATATTTTTTTTTAATATTTTTGTGAATTTTGGAGCCTCTAAAGAGCAGAGAAACAAAATAAATTTATTAGCAACATGCGTTCTGAAACAAAAAAAGATAAACATTCATCTGAATTCTTACCAAACATAGAGAGTGAAGAGAAAAACAAATAAATTCATCGATCTGAATGTTTAGTACACATTCATAGTAAAGAAACATAACCAGGGAAATCAATCTTCGAAATTCTTGCCAAATATGCAAAGAGAACAGACAAAACAGGGACATCATCCCATTGAATACTTACGACCCATGCGCAGTAAAGTACAAAAACAAAGGAAATAATCTAGTTGATTAAGGGCAAATAAACAAACTCTATTTGAAAAGACAACATATGTTGGTTCTTATTGATCAAGGCGTGTGACAAAGCCAACATAATGATCTGTGATAGTTCTTTATTTCTGTCAGCGTTCGACAGTTTCTTAAACATCGTTGTACGTAAAATGAACTACTATAACGAATGATTTTTGTAGCAATCTGCTCAAATGCATAACGATGACAAAAACGTTGAGAGATCTACACGTTTTTAAGGTTCATTCATGCTTACAAAATTGTAAATCAAATCAGGAAATATATAATTGCATGAACAATTATTGATTGAAAGAATACATGGTCAGGAAGTCTTTCTGTTTATATATATATATATATATATATATATATATATATATATATATATATATATATATATATATATATATATATATATATATATATATATATATATATATATATATATATATATATTAATCGTTAAACGATATATCTGAAATAAACTTAACTGAAATCCTTATAATACAAAGAAATAGTATAATTTGTATGAAGTATGGGAATCACCTTCAGGATTATGTAAGTATATCGTGTAGTGAGGAATAATCAATTCTATATGGGCTCAGCAGAAACATACATAGTTCTCAATGGGATGGTTTTCATATTCTTTTGCAGAAATTCGATTACAAAAACGTCATTAAGTGGCAAACTGGAAATAAGATTTAAGCAATGAACCTCGGTGAATAGAGACTTCCAACATTTTCTCATTCAGAAACAATTAAACTTAAAGGCCTTCATACATTTTTCATAACTAGCTTTGTCCGTTTGGGAATCATTGCGAGAAAAAAAAATCTGCATATAAAAAAGTGTGAGAATATTTCGAATTAGATGGCAATCGTTTTAGCATAAAATTATTGAAATGCGATATAAGATCTATTTTTTTTAATTGTAAAACTAAGAAGCCTGAAAACACAAAGCAATAGATGTTAAAAACTTGTAATAAAAGACATGGATATATGCGATGCAGTAGACAGTTGTAAGAATACTGCAAAATATGTTTATTCTGTCATCGATTCTAACTAGTATTGTCGAGTATTTTCAATAATCAGTCATGCATATTTGGAAACATAACTTGAGCACATTTCAGTAGAATTCATTTAAAGTTGGTAAGATTATTGACGTTGATATGATTATCATATTGTTGTGATTGTTCATGAACCACTGGAATCATTATCCAATATGTAATTTGACCTAATTAATCTTTCACCTTTTCCTCTTCAGCTCCAATGACTACGTAACAATGGAATTACCCCTTAAAAGAAAATCAATAACTTATCACTGAACAAAATACCATACAGCAGATGCCAAATATCATTGTGGAGTGGTTGTGAATGATTTAATACTGCTCAAGGTTTGGAAGAAAACTTAATTCATTGTAGATATTTACTACTGTATCTATCTAACAATGCCGTGTGCCCCTAATGTGGCCATGTTTCACTGCAGAACGGGATAGTCTAATTAGATTAAAAACTATATAACTGATTTGTGAGCCGAGAATTGGCTATTTTTTCCATCCACTTTAAGACTTTGCATCACTAGCATTTTAAATCCTATAGGTCAAGGACAAAATATATTGCGTAATCTCATTAAAATCACAAGCTAATTTAAGGTAAAACAAATAAGACAGTATGCATCAGGCTTGGAAGGAAATTAGATTATCCAAAAAACCAAAATTACAGATGACACTGTGTACAACAGTCCAAGAAATAAACTGGAAAATTAGCTCCATATCACTTTAAAATCTTTCCATGTTGATAGGAACCGTTCCATGACATAGTAAAACCAGAACGAAATCTTGTTTATATGAGACTGTAAACAATTAATAAATTATATGAAAGACCTTTAAGATGAGATGATGTTTGCAGTATTTATATCACATGAATGGTACGTTGAGTGATGCCTGGCATGAAAAGGTCCAAACATGAAAATGAAAATGCTATATTTGGAATGTTGTTTTAAAAAAAATACATGTGAAGACTACTTCTTTTGAAAAACATATCCCTAGAATATGTAGAGAGATTGTGCATGATAAACAGAAAACATGCTTTTCTCTTGTAAATTTTATTACACACATTGAACAAAAATATGGCTTATTGTATTATTAGACATGTTCAACTATTTGATGATAAAGAGAGTTTAAGATTCCACCTATCACATAAGATTAAGGTTTGTCTTTATATAACGTTGCTGTAAGGTTCCATAGCATATTATGACACCGTATCAAATATATTTAATCATACTTAAGTCTTAAGTGTTAAATATAAAGAATTTTGACAAAATATTTGTTCGTATGTTTTCATTCCAATATTCATTACTGAAAAATATGAGAGGATATCAACAATTTTTAGTAGATGGATAAATTCACGAGAGAAATACTACTCAATAACCTGTTACATCGTGTTATAAATGTACTATCCTGAGTTGTTTGTGTTAATTTTGAATTCCTTATTCCTCAAAAGTATAGCAAATGGCCATATTTTAGAGTTTATTCTCCACAAACTTTGTTTTGGTGACCAGGACATTGACAGTTTGAAAAGCATATATATTCCAGAACATTCCAGATAGATTCATTGCTGAGCAAATTTGGAGTAGGTTATTAAACTTTCTAGAACTTACAGTAATAAATATAGTACTATATATGCATGGTCCTTAAGTCCAGGCGTTCAGTTTAATTTCAGTATACACACCTGTATTTTTCTTAGATGGCATCAAGATGCTGCAAACATCTGGCTGACACATTTTGCTATGTTTGCGGCCAATTTCTCAAGACAAGAGTGAAAGAGAACTTCGTGGAAGATATGTGATATGTGAGGCCATAGGAGTTGGTGCGGAGACCTTCCTTATCCCATCGCCCCAGTGCCACACTATCCTGAGCTCTCCGCACCCACTCCTATGGAGAGAAAACTTCCATCTTTAGAATATATTAGATAGCGATGAAGAGGATGTAGATCCAGACGACAATTTCAGAGGTAGAGCTGAGGAGGGAAACCCATATACCCCAACCAAAAACTCCTTTACGACTTTATCAGATATCTTGGTCTTACCAATTCCAATGCCGAGCTTTTGGCGATTAGACCCAAGCAGTAGAACATGTTGGATACAGTGTGAAAGTCACTGAAAGCGTCAGCAAAACTTTTTGCAACTTCTTCACCCTGTCAAAATGGACTCTTTTTCTGCCATAATGTGACAAGTCTGTTCGAGTCAATCGGAATTGTATGTAAACAGAATGGGTTGCTTCTTTTCATTGACAGATCATCCATGAGCCTAAAAGAGTGTATCTCCATAGTGGAAACAAGAACCCGTCTCTTCCCCCTGGTTCACTCGTTGCATCTCAAAGAGGATTACAACAGCTTCGGGACCAATTGCTAAACACCTTCAAGTATGATTAGGACTGGGTATTCATCAGAGACTTCAAAATGGTCGCATTCCTGATGGGCTTCCTAGGCAGTTTAACCACGTTTTTCTGCTATATTTGCATCTGGGACAGCAGTGAAGCAAGGGCGCATTACTACAGACCGGACTGGCCACAGCGGATCGCGTTCTCTGTGGGAAGGAACAACGTCAAGTAAGAGCCGCTGTTTTACCCCGGAATGTGATAATACCACCACTGCACATCGGGGATTTATGATATAATTTGTCAGAGCTCTAGATAAGTAGTCGGCAGATTTCAAGTAATTTCAAGGTTTTTTCCTAAGCGGTCTGAGGCAAAGGTCGAAGCCGATGTCTTGGTCTGACCACAGATAAAAAAAAACATGGAGGTCATTAAATTTTCCAAGAAGTTCACTAGTAAAGAGAATGTGGCTTGGCACAGCATTGTCGCAGTAGTTCTGGGTTTCCATGGCAATTACAAGGCCGAAACTGTGGATCTGGTTAAGACTCTGGTGAAGAACTATGGCACTGCATGATATCCCTCAAGCTCGTCTTGATAAATTCAATGAAAACATGGGAGCGTACTCGAAGGAAGAAGGCGAGCGCTTCCACCATGATATACTGGACTCTGAGCGCTGCATCCAAGGACAGCATAATGAGAACATGATAGAAGACTACATTTAGGAACTGATTGGTGAACATGATTTTCAGTATAATCGTTAATATCAAACAAATGCTCATTTCTAAATCTTTTATGGTTATTTCTGTATTACTTTACGATTAATACATGTTAAGTTTGATTCGTATGTTGCTTTCTTCTGCCTCATGTGAACGTAAAGACACCAACTCGCTCGTTTTCTTATTGGAAATAGGTAAATTGCAAAATATATCTGTCTTTGTCACAAAAGCAAGGCTTGTTGGGAATAATTGCCATTTTCTTTACTTTTCAACAACGACCAATTGCAATCTAAAACCTACTACACAGAACAAAATATGTTGCAGAAAATTTCGTTTGATTATATATTTTCAAAAGCAAGACAGTCGATTGCTATTATCAACTAAACAATGACTGTATCTACACGAAAATGAAGATATTATTTCAATATGTTCTTTATCACAAATGGGAGATTGGTACTGTTTTGCGTGTGGAAGGCATAAAGAAGAAATATCACAGAATGAATATATCTGATAGACATTAGTATTAAATCATTAAAGAACTGAATTTAATTATTGTGAGTTTACTTTAAAAGATTTATCTTCACTATATTATTTGTTCCAGATTCAAACGTGTATTTTGGTGAGGCTTTTGCAAACTTGTAGTCTGTTTTGTCAGCAAGCGCTGTAGCCGATTGTAAATATCAAATAATTACATTTACAATCAAACAATCGTCCATGCCCAATTTATCAATCATTTTTAAAAATAATTGTGATGCGAGCTAAAATTCCTTTTCAAACGTTCGTGTTTCTATATTTTATAACAAAGGTGCTTTTCTACAAAATGTTTACCTTGTGTCGTTGAGTATTATGGGTATCAAATGAAACAAGTCATGTAGGTTCAGTTACTGGCAGTTTCCATGATTCAAGTAAAAAGATCATTATTGAAAGGCAATATTTGAAGTCTACATTTGCCGTCTAGAGTTAGGAGTTTCTCCCTTAACCCTCATAATAAAGAATTAGTGACAACTTGGGTTCTACACTTGAAACGTTTTAAAATCTGAACATCGTGATATGGAAGGAGATATACAAAGTGAGAGGGAGAGAATAAATTATCATAAATATAATCAAACCACTTTGGACACCAGAGAGGTCATTACGTAAATATACCCTTGACGGTTGAACATATTATATATATTCATCAGTTTTCATGGGCCTTACCTCACTCGATTCCAGTCCGCAGCGGTGTTTCATCGAAATGTCACTTCTGTTGAAGAAGAAAAAGGGGAAAAACCTGAGAAAGCTAAGCAAATAGTGTGCCCATAGAAACCTAGTGATTATTTTCGTTACATGCGTCTGGCTCGGGATCTAAACTATATATATATATATATATATATATATATATATATATATATATATATATATATATATATATATATATATATATATATATATATATATATATATATATATATATATATATATATATATATAAAGAGAGAGAGATAGATAGACAGATAGATGGATAGATAGATAGATAGATAGATAGATAGATAGATAGATAGATAGATAGATAGATAGATAGATAGATAGATAGATAGATAGATAGATAGATAGATAGATAGATAGATAGATAGATAGATAGATAGATACTGGACTGACTTCCATTCGGCCAATAATCAACTGTTATGGGCTGAGTGTTATGTGTTGGAAACATTATGCCAACGCATCATTACTAACAACTACTTTTCTAACTCTTTTTTTCATCATTTTCAATAGAAAATAGCACTTTCATTGTGTTTAATTAAATAGCTACACGTTTCTGACCCACTGAAACCAGAATTGCACATGTCTGCTAAATGAGATTATTAATTGTTTGTGGCAGACATTGGTGGCATTTATTCCTTGTTATTCACTCAGAAGCTTTTCATGGCCAAGTTGGGTGTCATAATGCATGCAGAATATAAATTTATATTTTATAACAAAGGCTGTACTAGCAGGAACATGATGTGATTGAGCTATGTTACATTTAAAGTGTTCATTAGTAATGACACATATCAGAGCGACCGTATATATCTACTTTATATCAATGTGTGCATTATATAAAGGCAGATTAAGCTTCAGCAGTACACACTAACTTTACCTCCCATGGCGAGGTGTTCTTGTTACTCAATGCAAGAGTTGTTACAATGTTAGGCTCTCAGTTCTCAAGATTCTGTACAGCCATCAATCGCAAATGCTGAACGATATCTATATCAAATTGTAAACCAGTAGTCGGAGTTGCCTACCTTTGACTATCTTACCAAAGTCAACAACCAAGCGCAACTGCGCGCATCTTCCGCATTTGTATCCACACACTGATTTTCTGCCACTAAATACCCAACCCGCCCGTCCCACTGTATCCAGAACCCTATCCAGACTTAGTGACATCTACTTTTAGTATTCTTTTAGGTGCTTTTTGTCATTGTCTAAACAAAGGTATGTACATTAAAAACTAGTATCTTGAACACAAGTTTATTCAAGTGCAACTGCTTGAATTCCATATAATTAATTGGTATGGTAAAATTGAAATGATGCTTAAATGTCTCTTTTATACCTGTGGTGTTCTTAACAATTTTGAATATAAAAGTAAGTAAATAGTCATTACTAACTTTCGTGTTTATGTAAAATGATTCACTATCAGGTAAAAGCAAATATTGCAATTCAATACGAATATAATAGAACAAACATTCAATACAACCGTGTTTGTATTAACTAAGTGAGTGTAAAAGTAACTACATCTAAATGTTCGTCGTGGTGAGGAAAAAAAAGAATAATAGATGTTACAGAAGTCTGTCAGACGAATAAAGACAAAAAAGAGCTCACCTTTTATCGGGCATGTATATCATGGGACGTACTTTCGATACTAATTTACTTCCGTCTTCTTGCCTTTGTATACGACAAACATCTATAAGCCTTATTCCATAATAATAAGTACATTTCCTTTGGTGGCAAGTAACCAAGATGTTGCTTAGTAACTAATTGGAACTGGCGTTATCTTGATGTCCATATACACAAAGATGTGCAGAGTTTACCAGTGAATTAAATAGCCTACACTTTATGCATCTGTTTATATCTATTTATATAGAGTAACCTTGACATTGTGCATGGGGTATCAAATTATGGATCACGCAACTCTGCTAAGGCGGTGATACGGAATTCGCATAGCTTCTACGAAAATACATGTAAATAAATTTATCTTGTCCATTACCGAATAAGAAACCTGAACGTTTTCTCCACATCTACCATACCTTTCATGTATATCTAAAGAGGCAAAGTTTTGTAAACAAATCTAACGCGACTAATTTGAGTAACAAAAAAAAAAATATATATATATATATATATATATATATATATATATATATATATATATATATATATATATATATATATATATATATATATATATATATATATATATAATTGAGACGCTTGTGTGTGCACAATCTTTTGACAATATACACACAGCTTATGGATTATATTGTTCTTTGCTGATAGTAATTGTTTGGTCCGTTTATGAGTTTACGACATTATTTGCTGCTGCCACGTCTAAAACCATTATATATGTATATATCCATACATCTATCCATACATACATCCACAAAAGCACGAAAATAAAACCTAAATGCATACATACATACATACATACATACATACATACATACATACATACATACATACATACATACATACATACATACATACATACATACATACATACATACATACAATTGTACATACATACATATGTACAATCATACATACATACATACATACATACATACATACATACATACATACATACATACATACATACATACATACATACATACATACATACATACATACATACATACATACATACATACATACTTACGTCTGTGCGTGCGTGTGTGCGTGAGTGCGTGCGTGCGTGAATTTTCATTTATTTTTATCTACTAATTTATTGTTTCGTGTGGCAATAAAAGCCAAACGGATTTCTTTCCAGGTGTACAATACGACACCCACTTCCTACAGCAAGAAACTAACTTCTAGATACAATGAATGTGACAAAAGTCTTGCGTTGATGCCTCGCAGAAACGAACGGCACAAGAACCATGTGAATAGTATAATAAAAGTGCATAACTGCCATTACTTTAGACAATAAAAACAACTGATATATATATATATATATATATATATATATATATATATATATATATATATATAAATATATATATAAATATATATATATACAGACATAGATAGATAGATAGATAGATAGAGCAATGAATGAATTTGGGTCGTAATAAATTGTTGCTGACGAATGTTAGACTTTGTAATAATTAATATTTCAATATCTCATCATAAGTTTGTACACACTATAAGGTCTTTACCTTAAAATCGAATCAAATGTTGACTGCAATGTCTGAAGCAGACACCATAATAAAAGGAAGGTGCTATTTTGTTCGCAAGAGAAAATATCTGAACCGACGATTAAATGACATAGCTATTATAAAGATGAAATAACTAAATTAAAATTGTAATATGATTTGTTGTGATCAAATTATCGTAGAAGAAATTATGGCTGTATCTTGTCTGCCCAATGACTGAGTAGATTAACAATGTTAGTATCTTTCCACCTGTGCTATTTGCTGCAAGCATACGATTTCAAAATGTTCATGTGTGAATTTCTTAATTCCTTTTTAATTTTGTAAACTGAGCATTGAACTAGAGCCGAATCAAAATAGTCACATAAGTCAAGTAAATACGTACACAGAAACAAAACGCGGGTACATTTTATTCCAAATATCCACAAACAAGAAATATACACAATTCCGTAACTCTCTCAATAACGATATATAATGTTGCGGGTGAACTATTTTTTATTTTATTTATGTTTTGTTTGTTTTCTTTAGCTGTAGCTTTCCATATCCTAAATAAAAGACTGAATATAAAATGAGTTATTGAACCTGGATAAGCGTTTGTGCTTGTAGGTGTAGAGCCACATTTTCAGCGTATCAACTACTGGCACGATTTCGCACATACCAACATTAGCCACGCCGAGCATCAAACCCACATGGACAGATGATATAATTTATTGACCTGTAAAAGTGATTGCCTTTGACCAATCGTGTGCCCGGGAACCCTTGGAAATACGTGATGTAGCGTTTCCGGACTCGTTACGATTGATATATAGACTACAAAATATACATCGGCTATGTCGTATAAATTAGATACCACCAGACACAAACACACGCACACACGCACGCACGCACACACACACAGTCACACACACAATCACACACCGTCGGACTGCATACATTATTACTTAACCTATCTGACGTGGGCATATTAATACAAATTTTAAGAAATACTAGACCAATCACTCTAGGAATATAGTAGATAGGAAGCATTTTCTTGATACAAGACACACCGAAACATTACGTGTAACAGAAAACAAAATACATTTTTGTGGAGTAGGAATGATGGAAGGTAGGATACTCCTTTTCTCATCATAAAGAATGGTACAAATCCTAAACATTTATTGGATTCAACCGTTTTCAGAGAGGTGAAATAAATCTGTTACTGGTTTAATAGGAAACCAATATTCTTGGTAGACGCAGATTGACAGCTTACATTTAATTGGGATAATAGAGAAAAGCATCGCCAAACAAGATAGTAAGCTGTCTACAAGAGAACAGTGCGAATATGGAAAATATTGCGTAATTGACGCAATTAATTATACAACTATTTATTTGCTAATTTTCAATATAACTTTTAGAACTAGTTACCATCAGGTTATTTACAAACCATGATTAAACACAAAAACACAATTTATGAAAAACAAGTTTCGACCTGAAACAGTACATGATGAATACCCAATGACGTACCTGTTGCTGATTAAAACATAAGCATGGTAAAAACTGTATAAAATCTGAAATCGTTCAATTGTTTGGAAGAAAAAAAGAAGCGTTAAAATTTTTTCACATAAAGGCACCAGTTTTCGAGGGCTTGGTTGATAACTCCGAAAAAGTTTTTTTTCTATCCACTTAACACTTTTTGACACATCTTTACTACCATCCTAAAGATTCAGTTACTTATTTATACATAAGGAATTCTATGCAGCCAGTGTTAATACGCATGCCCAATGTAAAGAATAACATTTGATACAAAATAGATTTTTCAGCTAAGTATCTTCTCTAAATACTCTTGCAATGAACAAGATGGACCAAATATGTGCGATGACGTAGACATTGTACTTCGTGATATTTTCAAAGAGCACACGCATGAAATGATAAAATTTTATGAAGAAAAAAATTCAAAACAAGAAGGTATGCGTTCTTTCAGATCTGCTTACTCAAGCGAAAAAGCATCGGACGTGGAAATTCTTGAGACTTCGCTATGGAAGTATTTCACTAAAACCAAACCCAGAATATGGGGAGACGTTTTGAAAAATGTGATTAGCATCTGCAACAACTCTCATCCCAAATCAACATTTCATGTCAGCATATGGATTTTTTTATTCATACACAGGTGACTATTTTTTTACTTAATATTCCATAACATGCAATAAAATATGTGTTGAAAATAAAAATTTGTACACTTTCTGTCCGAATGAAAGATAAATCTCGTAACCGTATAGGAATTCTTTATTCCTATATACAAGACCAACAGCAATATAAGCTATTGAAGGATCATCAGCTTAAGGACTGACATTTGCATCTGCAAACCTTAACTTCTTGTTTAAGGAAATGGTCCTGATAAATAAAATAAATGTGCATGATAAGATATGTAAAGAATTAAAGAGAAAAATGGCAGTAATTCAGTAAAAATTTAGCTAATGCACTGAATAACTATAGAGATATATCGAGTGAAGAAGTATTGGTGGCTTAGTACTCAGGAATTCTTTCTCATGATATATTAATACGACCTATACCATCTCAATATTGTGCTAATATACAAGCATGCTGACAAACAGGAAACACATAGACGTTCATTGCACTTATAATGGATATTTGTATATATGGTGATTATATGTTTCTTCTAAAAAAAAGTAATATACTTTGTTTCTGATGATAATAAATACTCGCATTGAAAATGAAGACAAAAACAGCAAAACCTAGAGGAACTAGCGTACTGACTGATATTAGCTTTCAAATTAACAGAGAGAACTCGAGCACATATTAGTCAGACTTGATGGGTGTGACTCTTTATCTGTTGCAAACTTTCTATTATTTTCAAACTAAAAAATCAAACAATGAATGACAACATGCAGTCAATGTCAACTCCTCACAAATCGGAAAAGATAACAGGAGAAGTCACATATCTCAGCATTTCGTGACTCCTTTGCATGCATTCTTATCAGTATCGTTCGTGTTGCATCTGGCACATTTGTCTTTTGTGTGGCTTGATATTTCTTTCTTCCCGTTATATCCAAACATCTATATGGAAATGAAATACATCTTCAAATTTTACAATTTTCTAAATTGTAATCAGACTTCTATCAACTTTATGACTATGTATATAAAATGTAGTCCCTCCATATGATTATTTGGTACATTTAACGCAAAGTCCACGCCATAAAAGAAATATCTAAGTTCCTGTTTATTTTACAAAGATAAATGATCTTTGGTTTTATTTTAATGAGACAAATCTTATGTATGCATTTCATCTGCCCAAAGCATGTATGCAGTGTTAAAATATTTGTTCATGCCATAGTTCCATTTTGTAGTATTACATAGTTCTAATCCAGATTTGGAATGTAAATTGTGAAATACATTTTCAATGGAGTAACATCGTCAATTTTGAATCTGCTGTTTATGTCAAGAGTCCTAGTTTTGTGTTCATTGATCACTTATGCCATAAAATCCATAATCATTCCAACATATTCACTAGATGACTCTTTTGTAACACTTTAATTGGTGCATTTAATAACAAACGTTCCATTCATGAATCAGATAAAGCCTTCACTGATTCGAACACATTTAGTTCAACTGCACTGAATTATAAATAGAGTTTGGTTGATTGATTGATTTAATTTTAACGGCGCACCAGCACTTTTAGGCTATTTAGCGCCATACAGTATGTCATATATGTAAAAAGAAAGGTTCAATATCGACCAGCGATATAGTAAAAAATCCATAGTAGTTAAATATAAAATGATAAATGTTGGTAACAGTTAAAAATGTTGGTTCCCGATCAACGGGAAATGTAAATGATGTATCTTGATGAAAAGATGTAAATAATAGTTGGTATTTGCATTAGTTAAAAATTAGTTTGGGTAAGGTCATACAAGTTACAGTTTAAAATAAAGATTTACTTCCTTTAGGAAATCTAAAATACTAGTGATTTGAATAGTATCAAAAAATTCCTGCATGTTGTGTACATTATAGTATTTATCACGCGTAGGTTGCAGGTCGGAATATGTGGTCATAAAGTGTTTAACATTAAATGGTACATTGCAAGGAACGCACTCTGGTGGATCTTCACCTTTTAGTATGTGTGAGTGGGTAATGTATGTATGACCGATTCTGATTCTTGCAATGACAACTTCCTCCCTGCGAATAGTTCTGTAGGAAGGAGTCCATTCTCCCAAGATTGGTTTGATGGCATGAAGTTTGTTATTGATTGCATCATCCCATGACACCTGCCACTTTTGACGTAGATACTTTTTCATACAAGGTAATATGGCAATTTTAAATCCGATGGTTCTAAAGATAGGGCCATCTTAGCAGCCCGGTCTGCTTCTTCGTTACCTCTAATACCAATATGGCTAGGTAGCCAACAGTATATTATATTGCATGAGACACTAAGCTCAGAGTTTTTGATCAGAACATTCACCAATAGTGGATTATCTAAAGCCTTCTAGCGGAAGCGAATGAACCACCTTTATCGCATCGCAGAGAAATGCTTTCTGCACATTATGCTCTTAAGTTACGATCCAACCCTCTGAACCCTGCTTTTTCGGCCGTTTTTCATCCAAATTATAAAGCTTTATACGTAAATAAACCAAATGCTATACCTTCATTTGGTATTAGAATATCATCCTGCTTTGACCAAATCAAATGTAATCTATCTTCAATCCAGAAAACATTTGTCTCGAAAACACCACCTGGCTCATCAAGCAACCCCAAGTGATTTTTACGTTACACGATCGGAAAAAAATCTGAGACAAACCCTATCCTATTCTTGAACTCTTATCATGATCTTCTCAATGACTTTACACATTATGCTAGATTTTATACTGATGGATCAAAAGTTGCTGATAAGGCTGCTGCAGCCTTCGTCAGTGGAAAACACATAACCAAAGAGCCTTTGCCAAATGATGCATCCATATTTTCAGCGGAAATCAGAGCAATTGACCTGGCTCTGACATTTATCGAATCTAAACACATTCTAAATAGTATTATCTTCTGTGACTCATTATTAGTGCTTCAGGCGCTACACAATATCAAATAGAGTTTGGAAAAATGTAAAAAAAAAAATGGGGCGTTGTGTAAAATGGTCCGTTACCTTAACAAGTCTTACAAATCAATTTATAACAAACATATAAACTGTTTTCGACCTGATCGTTTAAAGTACGATTACTACAAATATTACATAACACAAGATGTGAGCAATGCTTTTATAATTAGATTTAAATAAAATTTCAAAATAATAAAATTATATGAACTTAACATACAAATCAGCAATATCGTGGGAACAAACCTGTGCATATAACAAATCTTTTATATATGTGTGATTATAATATATCTTCTTTCGATTAATACAATTTTGCCGATATTAAATAATTTCATACAAATTTTGTCAAAATAGTGCATCTAAAGTTTCGATATTCCAGCTGACAATTTAAGCTTGATATTTCAATTTACCACTTGAAACATATTCTAACTTTGAATATATATTTCTTTTAAATTTACCCACCATTTTCTCACCATTTTCTCACAATTTTCTCACCATATAAAAACTGTTCTACTAGCAATCCTCCTCAGGTAGATTTAAATTACTAGTGACAATCTAAATCAACCAAACATACCACTTCTTAATGATGCAACTGTTAGTGCCATTTTTGTATGTCTTTGGTATGACACGGCAGTGGATAGAACCCACGACCTCCCGCATCCAAGAAGGACGTACTAACAACTAGGACACCAGGGCGGTTCCCAAACAACTAGCAAAAACGGAGAAGATTTCACTTCATATATAGCATTACAAAGTTTTCAAATCAGCATTAAAGTGAGATCAAATTGCTGCGAATTATTCACTAGCTGTACGTTAACAAACATCAAGCGTATAAAAGGAAAATATATCTAACTTGAAATAAATTATACGTATTTGTAAATAAACAAAAAATCAATCTGTGTTAAGACAAACTGTTCCATAGTGATATGAACTGTATCAAAGTACTGAGAACATGATGATTTGATTCGTTCAGGTTGTATTCTACACTAAACATGTTTAAGTCGTGAAGACAAGTTGTGAGTTATTTAAAATATGTTGATTGTTGTTAATATCAAAAACAAGTATCAACATCCCTCTAAATGCTTTTAATCCTTTTTTAGAAATATTTTAAGTGTTTTTCCACTCTTACTTATTTCAGAAGATTTAATTAGAAAGTTCATAAAATGATTTTAGATACAATAGATTAATCCGTGCTTTTTATCAACTTCCTTTATTGGAATGATTAAGAATTTACAAGAGAGGGTAATAATTTCTTCCAAATATTACTAAATTGAGGTATCTCCCATTAAATAACTTTAATGGCTTGCGAAAGCCTAAAGACCTAAAACTAATTATAAAAAGTGCTCTTTTTAGAAATACAAACATGTTTAAATAACAGACGATTAGACAGCATGCAAAAGGCTTGGAAGACACTATGACTTGCCAAGCTCAAAACCACATATATCACTGTGTATATCACAGACTTATAAATGATCCGCAAAATTATCACCGTAACATTGAAATCTGATAGGTAATTAGAAGCCATTGAATGACAGAGCAAAGACAAGAGTAAATATTGTTCGTATCAGAATTAAAACAACGAATAATACATGTGTAAGACTTGTATGATATGATGAGGTGTACAGATTTGAGATGACATGTTGGAGCAGAGGCGTAGCGAGGGTGTGGCAAGACACCGAATGTGCCCTGGGGGCCACTTGAAAGGGATTGGGCATCTTGAAGGGAGCGCAACATCGGCGAGCAGAACAAAGTTTTTTTATACTTTAATAGTTTTGATATGTGCACAATTTTAGTTCTTGCCGTAGGTGCCATATGTACTCGCTACGCCTCTGCGTAGGAGATGATATGGGATAACCGGTATGAGATGCGCCAAAAGATGAAAAGCAAAATGCTAAATTGTGTGCTTTTGTTTAAACATACATGTGAAAAAAGACATACTTGTTTTCCTTTCCAACGAAATGATAGTTGCATAATAAATAGCCACACCATTTGAAAAACAGATTCCCTGGAAATGTAGAGGGACTATACATGATAAAGAGAGAACCCATCTATTTCATGTAATATTTATAACTCAAGTTACAACAAAATTATATATTTTGCTGTGAGTGGCTCCTTGTCTTATTGGACATGTTCCAAAACATTTCATGATCAACCAATGACAGTTTAAGATTTCATATATCACATAACACTAAAGCTTTGCATTCTTAATAATGTACATATGAGGCACTGTACGGTATTATGGGATGGTATCCTATAATTACTTTATGATATGATACAAAGAAGTTAATGAAGATGAAGATAACGAAGATGATAAAAGAAAATTTCCCATTATTATTTATATTAGAATTGTTCAGTAGAGCAAAAGTGTTAAATATAGATAGGAATTGGTAGAATAATAGTTTATATTTTTTATTAACATATATTATGTGAAAAATGTACGAAAATGAAGCGATTGTTGTTGTTGTTGTTGTTGAGGAGCTTAACGCCATTTTTTGCACACGAAATGCTTTAAATGACGGCCATTATTAATGGTGGAGATAGAAACCGAGAAATCTGCGGAAAGAACCAACGACCCACGAGAAGCTACTGGCAGCTTTCTTACATATTCACATTCGACGAATCTTAGACTCAAACCCACGCAGACAGAGGTGATATGGCAGTGATCCGTAACGGAGAGCGCTTTAGAAGAAGAAGAAGAAGAAGAAGAAGAAGAAGAAGAAGAAGAAGAAGAAGAAGAAGAAGAAGAAGAAGAAGAAGAAGAAGAAGATGATGATGATGATGATGATGATGATGATGATGATGATGAGATGATGATGATGGTGATGATGATGAAGAAATACAGTTTTCATAATTATGGAGAAATATGTTTGACTAACATACAAAACCGAAATTATGTGGCGATAACAGTTGTTTCGTCACTGTGTCGATATCAGTTTTCTCTCACTGCATATTTCAATATTGTTACAACCATAGATCCGAAAACATCAAATAAACAGGAAGTGAAACCAACAATTTAAGTAAAATCAACAGCGATTTATTTTTCTATTCAACAAAACGAAATTTCAACAGACACTTACAGTATTGTGAATTAAATCGCAAACTGTCGCACAGATGCTCTCACAAATCCAAAAGCATAGAATGTTCTGAATCAGTTCAAATAGTCTTTAGTCTTCATGACAAAATGATGGAATCTCAGATATCTTTGTATAAGTTCATAATCAATCCAAAGCCATCCATAAGTGAATAACAACTTTTAGAATTACAATAAATAATTCCACTCGAATTATAGCTGATGTGTTGAACAACACAACTGAAAACTGTGACCATGGCTTTCGCTGACTCATATAGAACAGGAATGAATCATTGTCTATTAAATCCAAATTTATTTTTTCTCTTGACCCACATAATCATAATTCCAACGGAAATTCCAGAAGAAGACTGAGGGTAGAATGATCCAACATTAAATTATATTATACCTCCTATTTACAGCTTAGAATTATGGATATAAGTTAGCCATAAAAACATTCATTTTTTAAATTGATATTATTTGAGAGTACAACCAACAATCATGGACAATAGCTAAGCACATTATATATATATATATATATATATATATATATATATATATATATATATATATATATTAAATATATATATATATATATATATATATATATATAAATATATATAACAACATCTCACTATGAAATATGTAATAACTCCGTACATTTTCGCAGATGAAACTATAAGATTTCCTGCAACAACTCCTACGATATGTTATGTGTATATGCAGCAGGTACACATACAGCAGTAACAACATGTACTTTGTGAGCTAGAACAAATACATTTAAGTTGCATTACCATTCTAAAATAGAACATGTTTTTTTGCTTAGGAAATGTAGGAAATGTGAGTCGACGTTGTTTGTTTCTCTAAGAAGTTATTTCGGGCAATTAGCTCTAGCAAAAATGATAGACCTGCTTAGATGCATCACAGAATCAGATCACTTTGACGTCAGATAAATCTAGATAAAACCTTTATGATGCCGTCCTATCCTCCAAGCCGGCATCGGCAGACGCTGATCACAAGATGGCGAATGTACTACTGTATCAGTACATGACACATTTTGTCGACGTCTCAAGCTTATCTCGCTAGATAATTCTATAAGACGTCCTATCCGGATTAGATTAGAGTCAATTGCGTCAGAAGCCGGTTCAGTAATAAACATCGTTTTAATTACCTCATAGATTGCATCGAATAAGTAATGAAAAGTGTTGCAGCTTTGATTTCACAAAATTTGGTTAGGTTACATCGTCTAATATCTTGTTCCAGCGTGTTCTGATATTCCTTTCAAATTCATTCTTTTTAATCATGTAAAATGTTCAACTGAATACCAGTCCAAACTAATGTTTGCTACAAAACTGTTTATTAAATACAAAACAAACAGACCAATCCTCCCGATTCATGTAAGACGTAATGATGAAATTACAATTTTAGCATATTGTTGGAGGAATTGTCATCCTAAGTGAACAGGTACATCAAGCTTGACAGAACTAAAATGTTAGTTTGAATCGGTTGTAAAATTAGCAATAGATGCATTCTACGTATGACAGTCAATGTATCGTAGCATTTAGCCATGCAGATAGATGGCAGCGATGTTAGAGGTTACAGTGTATGGTCGTTATTGGACAACTGAGTGGATGCGAGGATATTCAGAACGTTTCGGACTGCACTTTGTATACTTCATAATTCACCAAGGAGGAAATCGTAAAATATTATTCAACACCTATGTCTAGAAAACAAAATATTCAACCTAGTGGAAATTTATCTTCCCGATTATATACGTCATGAATTTCCTTTTTATGTCTCAAATACTTTATCTGAATTTGAAATTTTACTTTTAATGTAACTCATTTAGGCTCTTCACTCAGCAACGGCTTATATTTCATGGCTATTGTTGGGCACTGTAGCGTTCCATTACCTACTGTTATCTATCGGCTCATTCAAAGTAACATAAAGAAAGAATGACCACCAATAGAAGTTTCATGGGCCAAACAAAGTATTTCCTGTCTGTAAACCACAATTTGATATTTTACTGACCATTCTTGAGTATCAAGTACATCGGGAGCTTTCCATGTTTTCATAAGAACTCCATTTTTAATGAAGTAACAGAAAGGTACTTCAGTTGCTTCAGTTCACTAACGGCCCGCTAAAAAAACAGGAGATCTCAGGATCCTTCTCCTGTTCAACGACAAGTGATTGTCGATTATCATCTTGATCAGATAAAAGAGAATGAGTATTCAAAAGAGGATGAGTAT
This sequence comes from Potamilus streckersoni, assembly GCA_016746295.1. Taxonomy (NCBI): domain Eukaryota; kingdom Metazoa; phylum Mollusca; class Bivalvia; order Unionida; family Unionidae; genus Potamilus; species Potamilus streckersoni. The sequence goes on from JAEAOA010000455.1 coordinate 316,465, forward strand.
TCAAAAGAGGATGAGTATTCAAAAGAGGATGAGTATTCAAAAGAGGATGAGTATTCAAAAGAGGATCACTATTATGAATGCCTAACGACTAATCAAAATTAGAAGTGAATGTGACCTCATCAAAAGCCTGACCAATACATGTGTCAGCATAAGAAAAACAGTCCTTATCAAATTATTCTTAAGAGCTTTATTTGCCAAAGCTCTGATAACTGAAAAAGCTGAACATGAATCAGGAATTTCTTTTTCAATAGGATCAACTTTCTGATTAAAGAAGGCTTGCCAGTTACAAGTTGATTAACTACAACCTTGTCTCCAGTTAACTCATTGCCTAGCAACAAATGAACGCCCTCAACGGGCAAAGTATACACTACACCGACGGTCACATGTCCTGAAACTAAGTCTGATGACAAATTAACAGAATGGAGAGGAGCACTAACAAAACCGCAGTCTACTCCCTGAATGAGAACACTTTCATTAGAATAGGTCTTCTCAAAAGAAGGCAGAACACCTGTACTAAAAGACTCTGAGAAGCTCCTGTATCCCTTAAATTTTTAATAGGGATAGGATTGGCCAAATCAGCTAAGAGTGATATAGAAACCATTGACATGATTGGTTCAAAATTCTCCAAAACACAATTAGACTGAGGTTTATCGAAACCCCCCCGCAAAAAAATATTTTGTTTTCAATACATGACCTTGTCCCCTTAGAAATAAGAGCATTTGAGATAGGTCTATCTTGATTCTGATGCCCATATTTAAATTTGAAGCACTCTAAAATGACGTGACCTTTCTTCTAACAATAGGTACACGTAGGTAGAGACAGGCATTTAGAATAAAATATCTCAGAGGCTTGATTTTTAAAATTTGTGCCAGATTGATTTTTACTGAGAGTAATATTTTTTGAAACACCTTTCCATCAGTTGACTGCTGAGTGAAAGATTGTTAACATCAGGAACTTTTGAATTAAGGAATACTTAGCAGCATCTAAAGCAGCATTTTCCAAGGTCTTAACCTCATGATCTTCAAGGTGGTTTTTGATATCACTAGGAATATAGTTTTTGAACTCTTCGAGTAATACCAGTTGTTCAAGTCAGTTTTCTCAGACACCATTTCTTGAATAACTGTTCTTTTTCACTAGCACTAGATAAGTGCTAATCAAACTTCTCTACATTACTGCTGCTACACCCTGGATCCCTGCTCAAACCAAAAACCCTTATAAAACATCCTTTATAAGGGCTCTGGGGCAACCTACTTCAGGTTCATCGATACCGTAAGCACTACAAGAATTACGGTAGAACTGATCAAACTTCACTACATTACTGCTGCTACGCCCTGGAGCTCTATTCAAAACAAAAACCCTTATAAACCATCCCCTATAAGGGCTCTGGGGCAACTACTTCAGGTTCATCGATACCATAAGCACTTCAAGAATTACGGTGGAACTGATCAAACTTCACTAAAGTACTGCTGCTACGCCCTGGAGCCCTATTCAAACCAAAAACCCTTATAAACCATCCCCTATAAGGGCTCTGGGGCAACCTACCATAGTAACATCGATACCACATACACTCCAAGAGCTGCGATGGGACCGATCAATCTTCACTAACTTGCAGCTGCTACGTCCTGGAGCCCTATTCAAACCAAAAACTCCTATAAACCATCCCCTTTAAGGACTTTGGGAAAAACTTCTTCCAACTTTATATTTCTTTGTTATGTATTGTTTAATTGTTTGTTATATGTGGTGCTAGAGCAAATATACTAGCTGACACCTGGGTGGTATCCGGAGCTCTGCAGCACGTGCGGATCAACGATTTACTACCATGGCTTAACCTGTATTGTTTCTTTGTTTGTGTTATGTGACAATTGGTTCCGCAAACAAGCGCTAGGGAAAATATACTAGCATAGTCCTGGGTGGGACTCTGAGCTCTGCAAGCCTATGTAGAGTAAAGATCTCCTGCCGTGGTTCTTTTTGTTAATGCTTGTTTGTCTTGTATTGTTTTGTTTTTCTTTTCTTTTTCTCCTTTCAGGCCTTGCTGGGGTGGTGGCTCTCTTTATGCTCATCTTCGTGTTTCTGGCTTGGGTGATGTTCTTCCTGTGCGAGTCGTCGTGTGAATGTCAAGGTCTTAAGGTCTGATCAGTAGCGATAAGGTCCAGCTCTGGACCATGTGCCTTCCTGTGGACCCGGACTGACGGCCAACCACATGGGAGGTTTTAGTTTGGAGTCTCACCCTTCGGGTGGGATCTCTAGTCCCTTTCGGGGCTTTAGCATAAAAGTCGTCAGGCAAACGCCCATGCATATACGAAACAACAACAAGATCGACACATTGCAGACCGTTTAGTTACTCGGGGGTATGCTTAGAAACCTGAATATCTCCGGCTTTAAAGGTGTGAAATTTATTTATTTGTATTGTAATTATAGTTATTGTACTATCATGTTTATTTTCATATTTATGTAGCTTCGACTTGCATAGTAGAATGCTAATATTTTATGTTCGTATTTGTGATTTAGCAAGAACTTTACAAAGTTACATTTGGTTAAGAACCGTTTATTGCATTATAATTCACCAGTTCTCTTCTAAACCTGTTTATTGTTTAGTAATGCAAGACTGATAATGTGTCATTTATAACTTGCCGTATATAACGTCATTACGTGTTACCGTATATACCAGTGTCATGCATAGTACACGGAATTGGATACATTTTTCTGCTGCCTATACGTGTGTTTTCGAGCTGTTTTGAGTGCTTCAAATATTTCGATGATGTTTGGAGTGGTCCATGCTGATCGTTGCTAGTCAGGTTGCAGGAGATCGAGCGTTGCGTACCAGAAATGGTGGACGCTAATTGCTTGTCTGACCTAGGAATTGGTGGTCGGTGACTAGTATAACCTTTGCTTGTCTGGCTAGTGTGACTGGTAGCAAATAGTGACGTGAATGGAGTATATATGCTGTTCCATACATGTAATATTTTGGCCGTGGGTTATTTTAGGGGTTTTGTTATACCCAGTGTTTTAGAGGTGAAGGGATATATTGTGATATCTGCTTTATTAACATTTGTTCACTATTTTGAATGCGCGAAATATCAGTACACTATTTTGAGTGAGTAATATATCAATTCACGATTTTGAGTGAAAACTTAATTGTATTGTTATTGTAAAAACCTCGTACTTTCATTTTTGTGATATACCATGAATCGTCTTTTTTTTGTCCTGATACCGTATATGTCAATGTATTTGCATTTGTATTTGTTGCATTAGTAGGATCGTGCGAATTATGTTAGTTCGTCAAATATTTGGACCCATACATGCAGTTATCAATAATACTTCGTTTCTTATTTTCATACATAATTAAATATTGTTTTGTATTCTATTAGATATAAGCAAATTCTATTCAAATGGTTTGTGAATCCTCTTTAGTTAAAAAATGTTTAAGAACTTTTTTTATCATTTTAGCTCCTACAGTCATATTTTGTTACCGATCAGTACCAGATGTACCAGATTGAAACCCGTGGCGCCAGCATTCTCAATATAATTGTATGGAATATTAGAAGAAATAATTTAAAGGTTTTCAGTTTTTAGATAACTGCTGTTTTTCTCTCTTTATAGAAATTTTGACCATAGCTGAAGACAAATCGGTATAATAATGTAACCCCTTCCAATGTGTTCATAACAGAAGGTTTGGCATTGTTATTTGTTTCAAAAATTAAAGATAAAAAAGTTAACACGCATTAATTAGTACCAAGATGGACATTCGGACGAACATATGGACTGATCCACATTCATGACTAAATGAATATCAGTAGCTGAAAACACAGAATCAATACATGTCAGGCAACTGTACTAAAATATATATCCTAATATAAAAGAAATACGTGTACATGCTGGCATTTATTCTAATCCGCATTGGCGACTAGCATTGCTAATTAATCCTGTCTGTATATGTTTGTGTAAATAACCATTGAGATCCATTCCATGGAAATCAATTAGAAGTTCATAGGGTTATTGAGGACAATATGAGATTTTTATCACAATGATTGTTCATGAAGAGTTTCTAGAATGATTCCATAATGAATATCATTATGAATTTTTTTATGTTAATCATTTTAACTCTTGTCGCCTGTTCCTTTTTACCTTTGATGATTAAAGCAACTGGCAAGACAATGGAGTTGCCACGCTATGGAAAATCATTAACTTGACATTGAACAAAAAACAAACCAGCTTATATTTAATTTCAACAAGTGAGTCACATAAATAATAGGGCATGAACTGATACCCCATCCCAGTTGTGATTGGAACCACAAATATCTGGAATCATAACAATTTGTAAATATTTTCTATGAGTCGTTCTGAACAGGTCGTGTTCCATGTCATGTTTCATTGGCAAAGGTTTTAGCGTTATTTGAGCGGGATCAGTGTATCTGAATTTCAATAAATGACATTCGACAACTTTTTGCATCCACTCTTTCAGTCTGGAGAGAAATTTACCGTATTGTTGATTAATAAACATTTCTCACCTCATTTTTGGAATTGCTTTACAGAAAGATATATTTCTTGAGATATCTATGTTTATTGCACTTCAGAATAATTTTAATGATCGCCACCAAACACCCGACTTGCTTATCTTGTCTTCAGAAAAATCTAACATAATTTATGTTAAGACACACTTATGTACGAAATAAATAACCTATCAAAGTATCTACAGCACTTGCTTTTGGAGATGTCAGCTTGACAATTGCATTGTACCTGTTTAAGTGATGATGGTTGACATGTTCATATTTGCTACAATCATATGCATGCAATTACCTATATCCTTCTAAACGAGGTTCTTTTAATTTTATAAATGTTTTACTATTTCCTTTTCCTTATTCTAAACATATATTTCATTAGAAAGTTCATAAAATACTATTAGACGAAATATGTAGCTTTTAATAAGCTTTCTTTATGGAAACGATATTACACAGGATAAACTTAACAAGTTTTTCCTAGGATTAAAGTTTGATTTTATGCACCAAAAGAGCTCGCCCATAACAGTTTGGTTACGGCATCGTGGGCAGCAATAGGTTCTGAAACGGACACGGTCCTATTCGAATCCATATAGAGAAAGGTTGTTTAAAGAACCTTCCGGTATCCTGGTATTTAACATATTCTTATCAGGCTTTGACCAAGGACTCGATTTAATATCTCGAACTGTATACATGCAACTTATTGGCAGGAAATGACGGTTCACATATCTTCTATGTTCGCGATTTCATTTCTCGTCGTGTAATAGCCACTTGTCGAGCTACCAGACTTGTGATTAGGCAAGCTGCCATTTGAAGTTTTCAACCATGGCGTACCGGCCCCTCCTCCATTGGTGCGACTGTTTTGGTGATATACATTGTCGCGACCATTCTCAGCCGTTCGTTCGTGTCAATGATGTGATGATTTTGAGGCACGTCTATACCTTTGACTCAGTTTTTCGGCCGCTTCTTGAATCACCGACATAGGCTTTCGGCTCCACATCATTGTGAACATCATATTTATTTGCATCTTCGGATTGGTTTTCGAATTGCAGTATTTGGCGGCATTGTCTGGCCGAGTGGTGTCATCTACGTTGCGAATGGTCTCTTCGGGCTGTCGCCTATTAAAAGTGTTGCCAACACCGCTCAGCGAGCGTTCAGCCTGAAGATTTCATCTTTATGTTTGCCAAGAGTGTCTATAGCAAGAAGCTGTCCACGCTGAAAGAGGGGTCCTTCAAACTGCTGACAATATCGGGAATAAGACCACATCGTTCTGGCCTGAAGTACCTACCTGTTGGCTGTAGGTAACCGCAATGTTGACCTTCGTGGCATACTTGAAGAGCTCCAGATTTAGCCTAGTCTTTCTGTGATCGCCCGAAAATGTCTATCTGCTTGACGAACATGGAGAAAGCCGATTTATTTATAAAATATAAGGCGCAACAAACACAGAAGTTCATTCAATCAGCGGGCAGGGCGTCGGGTCGTGATTTAGCGCCATCAACACGTCAATGGATCGGTGGCTTGTCGTCCATTATTGCAAAAGTGTTCACAACTAAGTGTGCAAAGTTTCACTTAATCGCGACCGCGGAGACTTGACAAATCACCATCTAGCTCATATATGAGTGCAAAATTTTAAGAGTCGAATCAAACAACCTGAGCTATTGTCCTCTTTGGCCCCCTGTGAGTCCAGTGGTTTTTGCGAGGTGTCGAGATCAACGATGCTGCTTCCGTTCTCCCCTGCACCCCGGCAGTTGCTTCAGTTCGCTAACGTGGGGACCCAAAGTAGATCAAAGGAATAAACATTCACGCGAGTCTGAAAAGTTTAGATTCATGTAGCCTATTGGGCAAAATACCATCAGCAGTACCAACTAGGCTATAGCATTAATAGTAGCCGGGAGAGTTTGTATGGCTTTCATGCCAGTAATTGATATGTAAAAGGCATGGTATTTCTAACCAATCGGAGGAGCCTGGTTTGATGGCTGTCAATATTCAATACTACGACCGCAAGGGCTCTCCAGGAAATTGTGACCTTACTTCGCTTATTCACGACGAGATATAGTGTCATTTAAGTAGCAATGGGTGTATGTGTTTGAGACATGAACTTTGAATTGTCATAAGTCACTGTTTCCTTCCATAGCACCATCGACTAGCAAAATGTAGAACTGGAATATGAAGCTAATAGCCGCGATAATTGGTGCAGACGTATTCCAGACTGATTCTGGCCTTGAAATACTAGTTCACCACCGACTGCTTGACAAGGTCAACATATTCCAGGCTGAAATAGTAGATTGTGTGTTATCTGTTGTTGTCCGACCCTGATCAACAGACCGAATTCCAAATTTTTTTTCGACCAACCAAGCTCATAATCAGCGGTAGCCAAGGGATACATTCCTGGTCGGTTACAAATGTTCATTGAAGAGCAGTCAAAGCTTTTCAATAGTCATCGTTTTGCGGTCTTGTTTATTCTCGCGTGCTCAGCACCAGAAATCTACGAGGACTTACTGAAGCTCGGCGATAATCTGATGCATTCTGATCTGTTAGAAGAACTGGCCGGAGACCGCGTTTTACTGGGTATCCTCGGTCAGAACCACGAAGGACAGGGTACTATGACATTTAGGCATGCGGCTAAAAATGCTGGTTTCCACCTCTAGCGTTATCATTGTGGATTGCATCGAGAGGGATAGCATCGAGGGCGCAACTTTGCCTTGTCACCGACGTTGCTGCATAGGATATCATCAATGAATAGGCTTGGCACCAAAGGTTACCTCATGCACGTCCCAAAAGAATTCAACAACGCTAGCTTAGCGAATTAAAATTGCCTTGCTCGTCCAGTTGTTGGATCTGATATGTGAAATCAAGGCTTCTTAATGGGATTTGCATCCAAGTAAAGATATATTGAACGGGATATTAACGGCACTGCAAATGGCGTCTTTCATGCACATCATCGTCGGTGAGCGTAGTCTCTGCTGTAGCGGACTAGGCCAAGGTTGGTCGAGGCTACTCCCACATCATCGAGTTAGGCTTCGACCCAGGAATTGTCCTTGAGGTAAATGACTGTCGAACAACGCAGCGATCACATTGTTGACAAGTTTAATCTTATCGGTCAGGGCATAGTCGCTTTCTTCACCCACCATTGAGATCTGACCATTAACCTCGAGGTAGACCGCAGCAGACTGAAAACAGAAACGTCTTCTTTAACAAACGTTCTCCCGACTATTTTGACTCGGGCTGCATAATCATAAGAATATTTTGCAGGTATCAATGATGTATCTTCTTCGAATCCTGGCCTGCGAACATGGCTTAGATAGTGACAAAGAAGTCTGCTCCCTTTCTTTCTACCAGGCTCATTGACTACGTTTAGCTCTTAGAGAATCTTGCTTGCGGACGTCAGCATTTTCATCCGACTGAGGTGGTCGCACTTTGTGGTCAATGCCATTTTTACATCCAGTTTACCTCCCTTGGCGGAGAGGGCAGGAAACACTTCCTTGAAAATGGTAATCTTCATGGTGTTGAATGCTCGTGAGGTCAGAAAAGTGGTCACAAGGTCCGCTGTCCTGTTTACTATCAATGCTATCTTCCAGGTTGCTTTAATTATTGTTCAGAAGATGTCCCCAGGTCCATTACTGTAATGCACTATTTATGTCAGTAGTAGGTAGCACACACCGTATCCTGATCGCTCGCATTGGTACATTCAAAACTAGACTAGTATTCTGTTTCTAATATATTCGCCTAGTTCGGGATGGTCGAGAATCTAGAAAAGGATGGCTAGTGTCCCACCTAAGAGGTTTACCTGGTTGGGCAGCGTGAAGTACAGGCTCTTCATCCGGGGACTTAAGGCAGTGGAGGTAAACAGACGAAGGCGGTACAATTGTTAGTAGGACGCGTTTTTGGCGATGCAGTAAAAAAAATATCGGATAGCTGGCAAAGTATCAGATAGCTGACCGGGATGCTCACTATCGGTGCCAGCCCAATTGCCGTTACTTGATTTGACAGCGTCGATAGATAGGTGACAGAAACTGGTGGCGACACCTATTCACGATGTCGGATAAGGCCAAGTCGATCGCCCGCTAATTCGATTTCGACAGAGGTCTGATCCTGTATTACCCGAAGCAAGGCCGATACGTTCTAGCGGAGACATGACTGTGCATGGATCTCGCATGATTATCCATGTTTTTTACGTGTGAAGTGTCATATACTTCATAAAAAATCTCTCCAATTAACTTTAGTATGGAACACCTGCTAACAAAAGGCGGTGGCCAAATTTATTCGAAAAATGGTCATTTTACATATTCATTAGGCCCGAAAACCGTATTCACGCCACTGGTGCATTCTTCTAAATTTTCGGGGAGGTAGCCGCCCCCGACCACCCATCCCCAATAGGCTTCTGTCCATGCCTACTGTTGCTGTTGCATGTGCATACCCTGCTCCATTTTCTCTTTTCTCTCTCCTGGAACAAGCCATTATATTTTATCTAGCACAGAAATTCATTGTACTGTTTATCAATGTCTTAGTAGGTCCCTTCAAAGGAAAGCAGCGTCAAACGTCGAGGCATCAAGTTGTTTTTATGCGCCACCAAAACTATTTTGATCGGCGAAAATCCGCACAGTACATTATTTTTAATAAAATTCTTAAAGTTCACCGTAAACAATGTACTCTGCTTTTTCGAAAGCCTCGAAAAATTCGTTGCTTTGCGCATGGATCAGTTTCAAAGTTGGAGGTGGATAGGACTTCGACTGCCTGGGAGCTCCTCTTTCCACAGGAAGGCACATGGTCCAGAGCTGGACCTTATCGCTACTGATCAGACCTTAAGACCTTGACATTCACACGACGACTCGCACAGGAAGAACATCACCCAAGCCAGCAACACGAAGAAGAGCACAAAGAGAGCCACCACCCCAGCAAGGCCTGAAAAGAGAAAAAGAAAAGAAAAACAAAACAACACAAGACAAAAAAACATTAACAAAAAGAACAACGGCAGGAGATCTTTACTCTACATAGGCTTGCAAAACTCAGAGTCCCACCCAGGACTATGCTAGTATATTTTCCCTAGCGCCTGTTTGCGGAACCAATTGTCACATAACACAAACAAAGAAACAATACAGGTTAAGCCATGGTAGTAAATCGTTGATCCGCACGTGCTGCAGAGCTCCGGATACCACCCAGGTGTCAGCTAGTATATTTGCTCTAGCACCACATATAACAAACAATTAAACAATACATAACAAAGAAATCCATTCCTAAATGCGCTTTAGGAATGCATTTAATTTCTGACGGTTCATAAACTACAGCAAATGCAGAGCTATGACTTATTATCTGTGCTATTGTAAGGTGGTCATTTATTTTGGCTCGAAGTGGTTCTTTTTCAGACATTTGAAATGGACATAGCACAGAGTAGGTGTAATTTTTGTATATTTCATTTAGCACATCCTCGGTCACGTCAAGATTGTCCAGAGCCAAATAAAAAGCAGCCAGTTTTAGTTTTCCAGACGCAACATCAGAGGAGGATCCCCAAAGGAGAAGCTCTTGACCAATTCCAATACCTTGCTGGTCAGGTAATTCCCGAGAAAGACTTTTGGATGCCAATTTTGAACCAATATTGGAACAATAAAATTTCCATAATACGGTTCTAATTTCCAGTCCTAGTACCTCAAAGGACAGCAACCTATGTATTGTACGGGGCTCCCAAACCAAATGATATACAGCAATCCACTGAAACCAAAATGATATGAACATAACAGATCCGACATCATGATTTTCAATTTCAATTTCTATAAAAGGAGACTGACAAGTCCTCACAAGTTTCTTCCCAATGTTATCACATGATATCCTGGCCAGGTATCTACCCTTCTGACTCAGCAGATTGCTTAGAACACAGAGTAATCTACCTTTCACATGGCCATACACTTTACATTGGAACATGTTGTCATCTGGAATAAAGTAATTAGGGCATGTCTCAGCTTCAGTCCAGTTGCACAACAGTCTAAAGCACAGTTCAAGACAAAGCAGCAGATTTTCCGGTTGCCACATGGCTGTCGGTGTGCTTTCTATTAGGTAAAATATACATGTCTTGCAATGATAGCTGCTCAACACATCATCACCTACAATTGGTTTGATAAAGTTTTTGTTTATTATTTTTAGCAGAATATAGCACTTGTATTGTGTTGAATTAAATTGCCACACAAGAAGTTTCTCTCCAAATGAAATGGATATTCGCCATTCCAGGTGTTTTTTCTGGGCCAAGTGGTGTATGACCAACTGGAACTAGCAGTGCACCAGTCTGTTGAATGAGGTCAATAGTTTTTTGTGACGGCCAGTTGTGGTATCTGTTCCTTGTTATCCATCCAGTAGCATGGTAAGGCCATGTATGGAGCCGCAATGCATAAACATAGTCAACTGATACATTTTTACAAATGGCTGTACTAGCAGGCCCATGGTACTCACGAGCATTTGAAAATTTTAAAAAATCATTATCATTGCAAATAACAGAGCGACCGTATCTATGGACTTTGAACACACCAAAGACAGTGTTATACGTAAGCAGTGGTAGATAGAAATGTACATTCTGTAACTTTGCATATCCTGGTCGTGTGTTCTCGTCACTCACCAGGAGTATTTTTGGAACTTCAGGCACCCAACTCTCAAGATTCTGTATAACTGTGTATGGTATTAGCGTAATGATGTCTACGTCAGATTTTAATTCAGGAGTCGTAGTTGCCTCTCCCTGACTCCCCAGAAAACGTGCTCTAGATAATGTAACAGAATTCATCTTTTGCGTTTGTATCCACATATTGATTTTCTGCCACCGAATATCCTCCTCCAGTCCCACTGTATCCAGAACTCTACCCAGCCTCAAGGACACATCCTTGTAGTATTCAGGAATGTTCAGAGCCATATGTATAGTATTTTGTCAGTATCTAAAACGAAAGCAGAAACGATAATGCATAATTATTATCATTTATGTTTGTCAAAAAGCTTTGTCTATCGGTTTTTGTTACGTATATGTAAATTAATTGCTTTTGTGTCAATTTTTAATTCTTTTTTATTTTAACTTTGTATTATAACATTTTATTGTAAAGATTCATTTTTACTGGATTTCCCATTTTTCGTAGCAATTTAAGCACAGTTCTTTAACCTGATTAGAACGCAAAAGTATTGCTACAATTTATTTTTAGCTGACCTTAATACAGAGTTTGGTAAACACAGAGCGAAATGTTTCATTATTACTAAGAACATGTTCAGCCTTCGTGTTAGCTCTGTTGTAAACAGTTTTTTTTTATATAAAAATAATTCATTTCCAGCGTGAGAATAATTTGCTTGTTAGTTAACGTTGTAGCTTACTTGATAAGTGACTTGTAGAAAGTGATCACGAGACACATCACGTGAGACTTATACTACTTTCTAATTAGGGTTTAATACTCATTCTCAATGATTTTCGGTTTCTTTGTAAATAATACCTTGAGGATAAAAGGTATTCCTGTTTTTGCCATTTGAATAGCTTTTTTTCTTATTTAAAATAATTTGTTAACCTTGGAAGATATTCTTTTACATTAAAATTCTTGGATAAAGACATTTAGTTCAAATATATTATGTAATTATAACCTGGAAATTTATAAGATGTGATTCAACGAGACACTGTTGACTTCATAGAACAACTTTATCTGAGATCATCGTCCTTCATCTTGGAACTTCGTCGGGATTCGAACTTCGAATCATTTAGAACTTTCTACAGGTAGGACTATTATTTTTAAATTCCAGGATTAATGTTTGGACTATATTCACAAATTGTAAGTCCTTTTAATACTTTACCTTGTTTTCTAGGGAAATAAATTCTTTTGTTAAATTTACATAGCTTTTTGGCTTCACTCGTTTCTTTGTTACTTTTTACGAGCCTTTGTCACGTAACAGTATACATACTTACTGTAATTCAATGCAACTACACTACAATGAAAATTCAATACGAAACTATTTTTTCCTATCCTTAGTCTTTTGAATAGTCAATTGTCTGGAAATGTCCTTAGTGGTGGGTAAAAAGCCATAGATGATGTTATATAAAACTGCAAGGTGAATGAAGCCAAAGCAAAACTCAATTTTTGTATATCAGATCTAACATAGGAGGTATTTTTAATCAACTTCCGTATTCTTACATGCATATAACGTCAATAAGTATAAAGTTACTACGCAGTAATAAGTATATCTAACCATGGTGACAAGTTACAAAGATGTTTTTCATTAATTTATTGAAATTGGCTGTCACTTGTCCTTGTGAAGAAAACTGTGCAAAGTTACCTAGTGAATTAAATAGCCTTCACTTTATGGATATGTTTACAGCAATTAACATTTTGTAACCTTGATATTATGCATTGGATAATATTCTCCTTCTAATAATGTGCCTCTGGAAGATATTCGCTACGTTAAAATGTTTTATGTTAAAGGGAGTTTAATATTCTACCTATCATATAGCATAACGTTTTTCCTTACTTAACCTTGCTGTAAGGCTCTACTCATTACTATGACTCAGTATCAAATATATTTTATGATATGACATCAAGAAGCTAATGAAGATAAATGTCTCCGTATTATTTTCAGCTGAATTCATTAAATAAAACAATTTATTATACTTAAGTGATAAATATCGAGAATTTTGACAAAATATTTGTTCGTATTTTTCATTCCAATATTTTCATTTATGAAAAATATGAGAGGATATCTACAATTTTAGTAGACGGATAAGGTCACGAAATAAATATGTCTGTGAATCTAGTCAAAACCCATATATTTCACCATGTAACAAATGTATTTTCCTGGGCAGTAATTGTTAATTTATAATTCCTTATTCCTCAGAAGTAATGTAAATGCCTATTATTCTCCACAAACTTTTTTGGTGACCAAGACATTGATATTTTGAAATGTACCTATTTTCCAAAACATTCCAGATAGATTCAGTGCATAACAAACTTGAAGTAAGTTCTTAAAATTTCTAGAATTTACAGTACTATAAATAGTAGCATAAATACAGGGTTCTTCAGTCCATCAGTTCAGTTTAGTTCCAGCTGTCTATGTAGATACATACCTGCATTTTTCTGAGATGGCATCAAGAGGCTGCGAACATTCGGCAGACACATTTTGCTGTCTGTGGACGATTTCTCAAGACAAGAGTGAAAGGGTACTTCGTCGAAGACGTGTGATATGTAAGGCCAACAAGGCATATTTCAGCATACCTGTCGGGGATCAAGACAAACCTTGGACATTTTATTTACCTGTTAGCACTACCAAAAAAATCTCTGGATGGTAAGATCGAAAATTGCTGTTCGGTATTTTATGTCTTACAATAGGCTAAAAAATTAAATTGTAAACGTTTTAATTTTACAATGTTTTACAATATCAATGCTATTGGAAAAGTATTTTATATATGGAAAAATTTTGAGATTTTCTTATACATTAGTCGTGGGTAAAATGAATCTATTTTAGGATGGTACCCATCCCTTTGGATAGAGAGCTTCTGTCTTTAGAAGAGATCAGAGACAGAAGAATAGGTTGTAGGTTTTGACGACAATTTCAGAGGTGGAGCAGAGGATAGAAACACATACTACCCCAACCAAAAAGACCGTAACGACTTGATCAGATATCTTGCTCTCACCAATTCCATTGTCAAGTTTTTGAGGTCTAGTGGAAATATTTGGATAAAAGTATGAAAGTAGAAGATCAGAGAAAGAATCATCATGCTTTTTCCAGCTTCTTCACCCGTCAAGATAGGCTCTACTTCTGCCACAATGTAACCAATCTGTTAGAGGCAATCGGAATCGCCTGCAAACAGTATGAGTAGCACACCTTCATTGACAGCTATTCCAGGAGCTACAAAGCCGTGCTGTTCTATAATGGGAACAAATACCAGTCTCTTCCACTGGCTGTCTCGGTGTGCGTCAAAGAGGATTACAACAACATCAATACATTGCTGGTCGTCTTGAAGTAAGATGAGTAAGGCTGGGAAGTCATCGGAGACTTCATAATGGTGGCTTCCTTGAATGGTCTCCAAGGCGGTTTTACCAAGTTTTTCTGCCATTTTTGCATTTGGGACAGCAGGGTCACCAAGGCACATTACCACATACCGGAATGACCACAGCCAACCGCGTTCTATATGGGATGTAACAACGTATGTTGGAGCCAGTCGTGAACCACGGAAGTTGCCAATACCACCACTGCACATCAAATTGAGCTTTCTGAAATAATTAGTCAGAGCTCTAGATAAGGAGTCAACAGATTTCAAGTACCTTCAAAATTTCTTCCCTAAGCGGTCAGAGGCAAAGTTTGAAGCAGATATCATTTGTCGGACCATAGATATAAAAACCATGGGGTACAATGATTTCTTCGACAATTTTACTAGTAAGGACAAAGTAGCTTGGTACAGCATTGTCGCAGTGGTTCGGGGTCTTCTGGGCAATCACAAGGCCAAAACTGTTTGGAGCTGGTTAAGACTCTGGTGAAGAACTACGGCACAATGGACTGCAGGATATCCCCAAAACTCCATATCCTTGATGTTCGTTTTGATAAATTCAAGAAGAACATGGGAGCAGACTCGGAGGAAGAAAGCGATCGCTTTCACAATGATATACTGGACAAGGACAGTATAACAAGAACATAATGGGAGCCTACATTTGGGGGCTGATTCGGAAAGAAATTTACAGTATAATCGTAAATCTCAAAAATCAACTCCCTTCTATCTATGTTATGTTTATTTTTGTATTACTTTAATATAACTACATGTCAAGTTTCATTCGTATGTTGCTTTTTCTGACTTTATGTGATCGTAAAGACACCAATTTGCCCATTTTCTCATTGGAAAGAGGTACATTTCCAAATACCACGGTCTTGGTCACAAAAGCAAAGTTTGTGGGGAATAATAACTATTTTCTATTCTTATCAGCGATAAGCAATTACAAACTAACGCCTACTAACCATAAACAAAAATATGTTACATACAAATTTCGTTTGAAATATATATTTTTAAAAGTAAAACAGTCGATTACGATTAACAACTAAATAATGACTGTATTTGTACAAAAATGAAGATATTATTTTAATCTTTTTCGTTAACACATATCATACGCTATTGATACTGTTTTATTGCGTAAGGCCTAATGAAGAAACATCAGAGAGTGGATTTATCTGATTGACATCAGTTTTAAATCATTAAAGAACAAATTTTAATTATTGTGAGTTTATTTAAAAAGATTTTTCTTCACTTTCTTATTTTTTTCCAAATTCAAACATGTGTTTTGGTGCGGCCGTTGCAGAATTGTAAGTCTGAATTGGCAGCAAGTGCTGTAGCCGATTTCAATCTCAACTAATAACATTTACAATCAAACACTTATCCATGCCAAATGAATCAATGATCATTAGAAACGATTGTGATCTTTGCTAAAATGCCTTCTTAAACATTCGTATTGCTATATTTTATAATGAAGTTGTTTTTTTGCAAATTTCATCTTTTGTTGCTGAGTATTAAGGGTATCAATGAAACAAGTCATGTAGGTTGAGTCACTGGAAGTTTTCATAACTCATGCAGAGAGCTCGTTATTAAAAGACAATACTTGAAGTCTACATTTGCCGTCTAGAGTTAGGCGTTTCTCCCTGACATCTCATTAACTGCATAAATATAAACTGTGTGTCTACACTTGACACATTTTAAACCCGAATATCGTAATTTGGAAGGAGAGAGAGAGAGAGAGAGAGAGAGAGAGAGAGAGAGAGAGAGAGAGAGAGAGAGAAAGGAAGAGAGAAAGAGAGTTTTGAAGGTGAATAATGAAATTGGCAAAAATATGGAAATACATGTGTGAGGAACATATCGCCAATGTGGCAAAAACACCTATGCAAAATATAGCTATACATAACATTTTCTCACTATGAAAGATATAAAAAAAATCCTTTCAATTTCACATCTGAAAATATACGATTTTCTATCATCCCATGACGCTTGATTGTGTGTAACACACAGAAGTTTCACACAATACAATAAAAACAGAAGTTACACATAATACAATATAAATAAGCACTTTTTGAGCTAAAACAAATGAATGCAACTTGCATTACCTTTCTGATATGGAAACTATGTTTAGTAGAAGAAATCTGAATTGAAACCATTCACTACTGTACAAAGTTATATTTAAAAGAAAATAAAAATAATGAATCGCCTTTAATGCATTGATAATCGGACTCAACTTGTTTCAAGACATGACTACTCAATAGCTAGTTGACCCCCATGCTACCCAAGCATATTTAAATCGCACTGAATCCGAAATGGTGTACGTACTCATTTACAAATAGATTTTAAATTTTGTCCATGACGTACTCTTATTTCGCTTGATAATAATGTATGATGTCATCATCATGGTACCAAGCCTCTATCCGTGCCTTTGTTATCTTGCATTGTGTTCTTAGTGCAGAAACAAACAAATGGATAAGCATCTAAAAGCGGCAAAAACGCTGAAGGTTTAATTGCCTATGTTGTAGCCTTCAGTTCAGATGGCTTCTCTGCCGTATTCAATGTTAGCAGCACGACCGCCGCTATTCTTCTGCTCTTCACAAGAATCGAGAGTACAAGATCAATTGACATGGGGAATGCTTGGGAATATTATTCCTGAGGACAAACTCGCCCGTCATTTGGGTCGCGCTTCAGCGGTAACACCTAGATGCGCTTGGACAAACAATTCTACCTATTATCGAGGTGTCTGCCATAAAGCACACGCGAACTACGCATGCACGATGCAATTATCCTGTATCAGACTCGGTCGTAGACTGTTATAAATGGAAAAACTTTGTCGTCAAGTTGTGAGCGCCCATTGATGTATGCATGCTTAATGGAAACTGAATCTTTAAGACAATGTGGTAGTAGGCTCAGAAAGTGGTAGCTAATCGGTCTGTCTAAATCGCCTAGACTAGAGCTTTGATGAGTGGCGAAAGAGAGACTCTTGCTCCAACATGATAAAATATCCATCACTAGTCAACTGGAGCACAACACCGCAAAATAAAAATTAGCAAATAAAAGTAGCCGTATACAATACGACCCGTATTATGTATTAGGACTTTAGTATGCGCACCAGAATGCCGATTGCTAAAACCGATCTCCAGAGATATTCAACGTATACGGTCTGCGAATCCTGGTTGCATGCCCAGTAAATCAAAAGCAACATACAATTGATTCATTTCCGCTATTAACATATAGTTAATAAATACTACCTGCCTATACATTGACCAAATGTGAATTCACTTTGACCGACATAATCTTTTTGTGTTCACATGATCTCTCTTTCTTTCCTGAAGAAGACGACAAACGCGTGCATGGTGTTGGAACGTGATACAGCACCATCAGCACCTCAATCGATGCGTTACTCAATTTGGCAAATCGTCCATTCTCTGAACAGGGAGATTCAACTGGGTAAGTTAAACAGTCAATGTATCGCTGCGCCGACGGTTGAGATTGCAACGCGACAACTAACCATTCGAATTAGCGAAGTAGGTTAAATATTTACTGTATCAATACATAATGCGATTTATGCTTGCACGAAGTGTTTAAGCTAGTCACGGATGTAGACATTCATAAAGTCATTTTGTGACCAGGCCAGTTGATGCATGTCAATGAAAAACAGCCCACAACGTCGCAGTTCTTCCTAGACCCTTATCAAGATACTTTTAACCAGTCTCACCATATTTGCCCAAAATCGCATTCTTGCAATGCGCAACGTGGGTTACGATAACCGCTACCTTAGAAACGATCGTCAACAAAGAGGAAAATCTAATAATACAAATATTCCACCTTCTATATGTATGGATTTTAAAGTCCGCTACGGAAAGGTTAAAGGTTTGGTCCCGCCATTCGCTTGGATAAGCATGAAGCTCTTCTGCATAGAGGGGCTCTCTGGGGTCATCTAGAAAATAGAGATTATTCAGCCGACACCGGGTGAGAGGCGCAAGGTGTCGTTTATGTGACATCGCATGTACGCATTTACCCATGAGCAATTAGCACGTTATGAATTGGCCCCAAATACCTTTTTTATTCCCTAGCAATCTCAAGCGGCACATTTTTGTCTGCGATGATGCTGAAAAAGCTCGGTAGTTGTCGCCTGGATCAAGGCGGTTTAAAGTACATTCCCAACACCGACTTCTTCACCAGCACTTTGGGATCCAGTCTGAATTAGTTTATGAGGTTTTGTTCAGTGGTATCCTTCTGGCTGAATTACAAGTCTAGAGTCAACATTTTGTCTCGACCAGAACACCTCAATATCTGGCGACTGCCGTTGGTCAGTTTCTTGGTTGTGTAGTCAAGAAGCTTTATGTCGGTCCGCTCTTGGTTGATGTTAATTCAACGGCTCGTTTCTTTAACGCGAAGGTTGTCAAATACCAACATTTTAGCCTGATTATGCTCACGTGTTGAAAGCTGAAAGGTTAACGAAGACATGTAATGACGAGAGCTGCTCGACATGAACTGGCCGGAACCCGTGCTTTGCTATAGGTCCTGGAAGGACGGGATACTCTGACCATCTAGCAAGAAGTTACGAATGATGGTTTCAACCTTCTGCGCTGACATTACAGCCAGCATCCACATTACGTGCACAGAGCCTGAGTGTGTCTTCTTACTTGTCTTTCGCGAGTAAGAGGTGGTAGTTGCTAATGCATATGCTTGTGAGCGACAGTGTCTGATTGGCGCCAAGGATAACCATGCACACGTACTGATATAAGCCATAGTCTACAGTCAGCAAGATTTCTGAGAGAGGCAAAGCCTGGAGTTGGCCATTACAACACTCGCCTAGTGAAAGGCGAATCTGTTTTTCGGTGGTTTTACCACGAATAATATATTGTTTGGGAGACTGTCGGCATCTTTCACAAACATTAGCATAGGCGGGCGTAGTCGTCGTTCTAGCGGGCCAATCGATCAATGCATGCCTCCATCAGCTGATCGTCAGGGATATAACTAGCGCTGTTAAACATCACCATCATCCCATTGGTGACATGAGCACTCTTGTCCGCGGCGGTGTATTCGATCGTATCTTCCACCTTTAATATATAACTTACAACCTTGAAATAGGTATGAGGAGTAAGCAACGGTTGCAGTCTGTAGCGACTTTTAATCAAAATGTAACTTTTGTAGAAGAAGAAAAAGGGAAACAACTGAGGCCGCTATGCAAAGAGAGTGTACATAAAAACCTAGTGAGTACTCTCGCTACATTCGTCCGGTTTGGAATCTAAACTAGATAATGGTTGATTAGATAGATAGATATCTAGATACGGAATTGACTTCCATAGGGCCAATAATCAAGTGTTATGGGTAGAGTGTTATGTGTTGAAGATATTTTGACAACGCATCAGTGCCTACAACTTCTTTTATACAACTTTTGTTCATCATTTTTAATAAAATAAAGCACATATATTGTGTTGAACTAAATTGCCACCCAAGAAGTTTCTCCCCAAATGAAATGGATAATCGCCATTCCAGGTGTTTTTCTGGACTATGTTTATGACCCACTGGAATAAATAGTGCACCTGTCTTTTAAATGAGGTCAATAATTGTTTGTAGCAGCCAATTGTGGCATCTATTCTTTGTTACTCACTCATAAGCTTTGTACGGCCAAGTATGGAGTACTGTATGCAGCATGTCAATTAAAACACTTTTTCTAACAAAGGCTGTATTAGCAGGAACATGATAAGATTGAGCCATTTTAAATTTAAAGTGTTAATTTTTCATGGCACATATCAGAGCGACCGTATCTGTCTACTTTTACTATAGCATTATGTGCGTTATACCAAGGCAGATTAAGCTTGAGCAGTACACATTGTAACTTTACATATCCTGGCGGTGTGTTCTCGTCATTCAACGCAAGAGTTTTTAGAACTGTAGGCACTCAGCTCTCAAGATTCTGTACAGTTGTCAATCGCCAAGGCTGAACGATATCTATGTCAGATTGTAAACAAGGAGTGGTAGTTGTCTGCCCTTGACTATCTAACCAATGTCAACCATCAAACGCAACAGAGCGCAACTTCTGTGTTTGTATTCATACACATTGATTTTCTGCCACCAAATATCATCTCACACACCCAACCCGTCTCATTGTATTCAGAACCCTATCACGTCTTAGTGACACCTACTTGTAGTATTCTTTTAGGTGATTTTTTGTCATTGTCTAAACAAAAAATATGTACATTAAAAACTAATATTTTCCAAACAAGTTTATACATGTGCAAATGCTTGAGTTCCATTTAAGAAATGGGTGTGGTAAAATTTAAATGATGCTTAAATGTCTCTTTTGTACCTGTGGTGTCCTTAACAATTTTGAAGATAAAAGCTATTTTATAGTCATTATAAACTTTCGTGTTTATCTCAAATGTTTCATACTCAGGTATAACCACAAATTGTAATTCAAGACGAGTATAATAGAACAAAAATCAATACAACCGTATTTGTATTGACTAAAGCGTTTGAGAAAATAAATGCATATAAATGTTCTTAGTGGCGAGGTAAAAATAAATAAATAGATGATACAGAAATCATTCAGACGAATAAAGACAACGTAGAGCTCACCTTTTATCGGTCATGTCTATCATGGGACGTACTTTCCATATCAATCTACTTCTGTCTTCTTGCATTTGCATAAGACAAACATATATAAATCTTATTCCATAACAATAAGTACATTTCCTTTGGTGACAAGTTATCAAGATGTTGCTCAGTAACTAATTGGAACTGCCGTTGACTTCTTGTAGATATTATACAAAACTTCGCCGAGTCAACTAGTTAACTAAATAGCCTACACTTCGTGGATCTGTTTATAGCTATTTATATAGTGTAACCTTGATACTGTGCATGGGGTAGCAAATTACGGACCACGTAGTTCTTCTAAGGCGGTGTTACGGACTTGGCATAGTTTTAACGAAAATATATGTAAATAAACTTACCTTGTCCAGAGACCAAATAAGAAACTTCAATGTTTTCTCCACATCTATCTTACCATTAATGTATATCTATACAGGCAAAATATTGTAAATAAATCTAACGATACTACGTTTGAGTTTAAACATGTATTTAAGACGCTCGCGTGTGTAATTTTTTTTTACAAGATACACAAATATTATGGATAATATTGATCCTTGGTGATATTAATTGCTCGGACCGTTTACATGTATACAACAATATTTGCTGCTGCCTCGCCTGAAACCATAATATTTTATCCATACATCATACATACATACATCCATACACACATAAAATAAAACCATACATACATACATACATACATACATACATACATACATACATACATACATACATACATACATACATACATACATACATACATACATACATACATACATACATACATACATACATACATACATACATACATACATACATACATACATACATACATACATACATCATTTTACATTTATAATTGGCTACCAATTATGTGTTCGTGTGACCATACAATCCAAACGGATTTCGTCCCCCTTGTATAATAATGCTACTAATGCAAGCAATAAACAATCTTCTCATATAATGACTGTGACAGAAGTGTTTTGCATTGGTGCCTCGTAGATACGAGCGGCACAAGAACCATGTGAATAGTAAAATAAAACTGCATAATTGGCATTATTTTAGAAAATAAAAACAACTGATAAAGCAGTTTATCGCCAACCGTCTCAACCGTATACACATGTGTGTGTGTGTGTGTGTGTGTGTGTGTGTGTGTATATATATATATATATATATATATATATATATATATATATATATATATGTAATTAGGCGAATAACAAATCTTTCAAGACGTAGCAACACTATAGAGGCAGGTTGAGATAATGTATCTATAGGTTAAACTCATGTAGAGACATTCATGTAGAGTTTTACAAACACAATGTCTTTATATTTCTTTGTTTGTTTTGTATATGCCTTTGAAGAAGACTCATTAAAAGTCAACGAAGGCGTTCAGGGTAGTTAATAAAAGTTTTGCACTGATCGTCGTTATATATATATATATATATATATATATATATATATATATATATATATATATATATATATATATATATATATATATAAGGATGTGTTTTTTGTTCGTAATATGTCTGGTGACACATATTTGAGTCTGTATTAATTAATGTTACAATATTGCATCATAATTTTGTACACATTTTAAGGTCTCCACCTGACAATCGAATACAGGTAGAGCTTCGTCTCCTAGCTATTTTTAACAACATAACAGTCATGCTATGAACGATTGTTTCCGATTCAACTGTGGAATGATTAGACATGGCCTTAGAGTTCTATTAGGGAATCCGAAGCTCTACCCTGACTATGTTTAAACTTTCTTTTATACCGTGGGAACTGATAAATATTATGTCTACTATTGAATACAGGTCAAAATATAGATTGGCTGCTTTAGTTCTGTTAGTTTCCGATATTACAATTCTTTAATCCATGGTACCTAACTGCCGACATTTCATGGGATTTATTATTATTTATAAAAGGAAGATTTAGAATCCGTTCTTCAGGGTCAGGGTCTCTGTTCAATGGTTGACCTGAGTATACTGACAAAGAGTTATGTATATCACTACTTCAGTTCCTAGATGGGATGGTTTTGGAATAAATGGGGAAAGGAGGCCTTTTACTGATTGTGGTAATCGCCTCTGCAACAGAAACTGGGTAAGTTTGCAATTTCAATTATCTATATTATACGCATATAATAACTCTTATTGTAAACATGTTTAACTATCACAATCAAGTAAATTATAACCAGAAAAATATGCAGTTATAGAACTCTTGATGACCATATTCATGATAACTATTCATATTATACAGATAAAATAACCGTCAATATATAAACATATACGAACTACAACTATTTATGTTATACAGATACAATAACCTTTTCATATCACGTTGTCGTTTGCTGATCGGCCTATTTATTTCAACATTTTGACAACGGCTGAGTGAAACGTCCGAAGCAGACACCATAATAAAAAGAATGTGCGACTTGTTCACAAAAGAAAATATCTGAACCGACGATCAAATTACCTAGTCATTAAAAAGATGTCATAAAATAAATTATGATTTTAATACGTTTTGTTGTGATCAAAATATGCTAGATGAAATTATGAATGCATCTTTTCTGCCAAGCTTTCAGAATCACATAGTCGATTAACTATGTTAAGATCTTTCCACATGTGTTTTATACTACAAGCTTACGATTTCAAATTGTTCATGTGTGATATTCTTAACATAGAATCAATTATTTCCTAATTTTGTAAGTGAATATTGAACTAGAGCAGAACATAATAAGTTACGAAACAAGTCAGGCAAATCAGTACACAGAAAAAACGCGAGTACTTTTCATTCCGAGTATCCAAAAATAACAAATATATTCAATTCCGTGACACTCTCAACAACGATATATAATGTTGTGGGTGTGGTATTTTTTAATTTTGTTTTTTGTTTCTTTTCTTTTGATGTTGCGTTCCATATCCTAAATGAATGACTGAATATAAAATGGGTTATTTAAACTGGATAAGTGTTTATGCTGATGGGTGTAGCGCCACTTTCTTAGTATATAAACTACTGTCACGATTTCGCACCTACCCACTTTAGCCACGCCTAAAATCAAACCCACGAGAACAGAGGATAAAACTTATTGACCTGTAAAAGCGTTTGCCTTTCACTAATCGTATTACAGGGGAAACTTGAAAATACGTGACTCGTTGCGATTGATATATAGACTACAATATATACCAAAATTAGATACCACCAGACACAAACACACGCACACACACACACACAAACACACACCGTAGGACGTAACCCTTTTCAAATTCATAGCATTTTCAAGCACTAATATAGATTATTATACTTACAGTATTCATCAGTATCCGCAAAGCTAGTACATATCTGTTTTTCCTGTTTTGTCAGATACAAATAGCAGTATTATACAGGCAATAATCAGTAGAAAATAATCATCTTTTGCACATGACCATACGATTATTTCCGCTGCAAATCTACACATTTTTTGAAACTTTCTAAATGGACGGGAAAAAATTCTAAACAGGTTTAGCTGACAAATATTAGTATTGCATCATGCACAGACAAATAAAATAGTGTACATTTTGGTCATCGACTATTGGACGAACTAATGCTATGAAACCGCTCCGGTGACCTAGTGGTTAGAGCGTCCGCCTCAGATGCGGCAGGTCGTGGGTTCGATCCACGGTCGAGTCATGCCAAAGACTTACAAAAAAGTACTAACAGCTTCTTCGCTTGGCGCTCAGAAGTTTGAGGTTAGTGTTAGGAATGATCGGCCTGGTGTCAGGATAAATGTGACTGAGTGGGACATCATGTCTGCCACATGATGCCCCAGTGCTAAATATCACTAAAAGCTGCCACACTGCAGACATCGTAGCGATATGACTGAAATATTGTTAAAGCTACGTTAAAAATCATAATCACAACACATCACTATACATGACTCCACAACAAGGATTCACACTATCATGTATTCAGTAAATGCTAATTCACAGACTTGCAGCAAGCCCAATAACAGTGCTGTAACGTCCACTGCATAAATTTTTACTAGACTTATCTAAAGTGGGCGTATTAATACAAATTTTAAAACAAAATACTAGACCAGTCATTCTTAGAATATAGTAGATAGTAAGAATTTTCTTGAGAATAGACACAGCGATAAAGTGAATGTAACATCAAAAGTACATTTTTGTGGAGTAGGAGGGGTGGAAGGTAGGATACACCTAAGTTCATCATAAAAATGGCACAACTCCTAAAAATATATTGAATTAAACCGTTTTCAGATAGGTGATCTAAATCTGTTGCTGTTTTAATAGGAAACCAATAGTTTTTGGTAGAAGCAGATTCACAGCTTACTATTAATTAATATATAAAATCATCACCAACCTAGATAGCAAGATGTCTACAATAGTACATTGCGAATAAGAAAAATATTGCGTAATTGATGCAATTAATTATATAAGTACTTCTTTGTTAATGTACAGAATAACTTTTAGAACTAGTTAACATCCACATTCCACATATTACTACACCATGATTAAACATAAAAACAAAATGTACGAAACACAAGTTTCGACTTGAACCAGTACATGATGAAATACGCAATGACGTACCTGTTGTTGATAAATTATATATGGTAAAACCTGTCTAAAATCTGAAATCATTCAATTGATTAGAAGAACAAAATAAGGGTCACAATTGTTTGCAAATAAAGGCAACTGTTTTCGACGGTTTGGTTAATAACGCCCAAAGACTGGTATTTTCTCTATTCCATTAACACTATTAGAGACACCTATACTACCATCATGAAGATCAGGTCACTTACTTATAGATAAGGAATTTTATGCAGCCAGTGTTGATAGACAAGACAAACGTAAAGGATAACAATGGATACAAAATATAATTTTTCAGCTAAGTATCTTTTCTAAAAATTCTTGCAATGAACAAGAGAGACCAAAACTGTGCGATGTTATAGACGTTGTGATTAGAGATACATTCAAAGAGCACACGCATGAAATGATACAATTTGATGAAGAAAAAAAATTTAAAACAAGAAGGTTCAAGTTCTTTTGGATCTGCTTACTCAAACGAAAAAGCATTTGATGTGGAAAGGTTTAACAGAATTCTTGAGACTTAGCTATTGAAGTATATCACTAAAACCAAACCTAGAATATGGAACGTTTTTGAACATATGATTAGCATGTGGAACAACTTTCATCCAAAATCAGCATTTCATGTCAGCATATTGAACCTTTTATTCGTACACAGGTAACTATTCTTTGTCATTAAATGCCCGAATAACAAAGTGACGAACAGTACAGAAGAATTAAAACCTATGTAACAAATTATTGTTACTCCAAAGGCGGAAAACTAAATTGCAACAGCACTCAATTGTAGAGCAAAAAAAAAAGAGGACAAAATGATGTAATATTATGCGAAGTGGAAGGACATAAAATCCACTATCAAACACTAATAATGTATTTCTCTATTCAAACGGACGTTTCAAATGATTCGTGGCAATCAGTAAGTACAGTCAAGATCCAGTGTGGAAAAAATACACGTTCAGTCATGCAATAAACAATAATTTACCTTTATACCAATGGTTTCAAGAGTTGTGTTACTGTATGTAATAAAGTATTTTGATATGTAATTTTACTCTTTGATTTGTTTAAACGTAAACGTCTAATCTGAAATGAAAACAAACAGTCCAAGAACTGTTGGGATATGCAAAATCACATGGTATTATTCTTTTACTTTTGGATAGCTTGAACAAATATCTGCATTGAGTTCCATTATTTTTTTTTCCCGCGATGGCTATGTGCCCATTCTCTACCATCAGCCCATTATCATCCATCACTTTTTAACATGTTTTACTGCATTTGTTATTGAGAGTCATATTTGGTAATAATGATTGCTAATGAGGTAGATATAGCTGCTATCGTTGAACATTTCCATCTAACGTTTAAACGTTTTACCTGATGGTATTTTCTCTAATTTTAACAAAGATCTGATTTTGCACTAAACTATTTTCACAAAGATTTGATTTAGAATTAACATATTTCTCCAAATCTCTTAAGTGTCCACCAATAATTGGTCTTTTACTTTCAATGCTTTAAAAACTCGTGCGCATGAATTTGGATCTCTTCCTTTTTATTTCTTTTCGTTTACCTTTTCAATTTTATTCTTCATCCATTTCAAAACCATATGGTATAGATTCTTTTTTATTCAACTTCGACAGATTTAACATAACACCTCAAAAAATTATCTTGCATTGTGTATAGGGAAAATTTCACTACAGGATAAATCTCTCCGTTTCGACTTCTTACTTGGTACCAAGCGTCTATTTCATCTTCTGCTTCTCTTATCAT
Source organism: Potamilus streckersoni (assembly GCA_016746295.1). Classification (NCBI taxonomy): domain Eukaryota; kingdom Metazoa; phylum Mollusca; class Bivalvia; order Unionida; family Unionidae; genus Potamilus; species Potamilus streckersoni. The sequence continues at coordinate 343,887 of JAEAOA010000455.1, forward strand.
CTTGTTTAAGTTGTTCATTTGTGTTTGTCAAAGCAGGGCAGATCCAAATATATCTCGCTTAGTATTGGTGGCATGTAACTGTGTGCGAAAAGGTAGAATGGTTAGACAATGATCTGCAGGCTGGAACCCCCACTGATGGCGGAAGCGACGGAATTTTAGCCTGATCTTGCTTTTATTCGTTTAGAATTTGGTTTATGACTAGATTAATTAAATAAACCAGCTCGGTCTGAGTCTCTTTTTGCCTGATATTTGCACAGTAGCTAAATACAATAACAACTCAAGAAAATATATAACGGTGGCATTTGGTTTTGAAATTTAATTATAAAATCAAAATGGATTTTAGATTCGTTGAAGTAAAAACTGTCATATTAGTTAATAGTTGTAGATTTAGCTATGTTGAATTATCCTGTATTTAAATTAAACACTTTTGATAAATCACAGCATCAAATAACTGAAACAAAACAAAAATTAGGATTTTGCTCGTTTTCACATTTGTATTGAAGGTATGACCTTGGATCAGAATGATAATGATTTATAAATGGATTAGAGGTAAACAATAAACGTGTTCCTACATCTAAGAATTCCTTAAATATAAACGTTATCTCTCCAGTACGAAAGTAATATATACGTATTAGTTAGAAAGGAAACAAGTATCAGTATTGGTGTTAAAAATCATATTAGTGCTCTGTCTGTCCGAATGCATGATAAATCATGTAACGGAATCTAAATTTGTTATTCCTTTATGTAGACCAAAAGCAATATAAACTATTGAAGGATCATTAGCTTAAGGACTGACATTTGCATTTGCAGAACTTAAGTTCTTGTTCAAGTAAATGGACCTGAAAACAATAATTGGTCTGTGAAGAATTCAAGAGAAAAATGGGAGTGATGCAGTAAGAATAGGGCTAATGCGCTGGACATTTTTATATATCGAGTGAAGAAGTATTGGTGATATGTGAAGAATTAAAGAGAAAAATGGCAGACATTCAGTAAAAATTTAGTTAATGCACTGGATAACATTAGCGATATATCGAGTGAAGAAGTATTGGTGGCTTAGTATCCATGAATTCAACCACATGATATATATAGAGCCATCTATACCATCTCAACATTGTGATAATCCACAAGCATGCAGACAAACGGGTAACACATAGACGTTTATTGCACTTATAAGGAATATTTGTATACACGGTGATTAATATGTTTCTTCCAAAAGACGTAACATACTTTGTTACTGATGGTAATAATTACTCGCACTGAAAATGAGGAAACAACAGAAAAACCTAGAGGAACTAACATACTGACTGGTATAAGCTTTCAAATTAACAGGGGGAACTGGAACACATATTAGTCAGACTTGTTATGGGTGTGACTCTTTATTTATTGCAACCTTTTTATTGTTCTCAAACTAAAAATCAGACAATGAATGACAACATGCAGTCAATGTTAACTCCTCACAAACCGGAAAGGATAAAAGAAGTCACATATCTCAGCATTTTGTAATTCTTTTGCATGCATTCTGATATATATCGTTCTTGTTGCATCTGGCACATTTGTCTTTTGTGTGGTTTGCTATTTCTTACTTCCAGTTGTATCCGATCACCTATATGGAAATGAAATCCATCTTCAAATTTTACAATTTTCTAAATTTTATTCAAATATCCGTCAACTTAATGACAATGTATATAAAATGTAGTCTCTCCATATGATGAGTTGGTACATTTAACGCAAAGTCCACGGCATAAAAGAAACATATGATTCTTGGTTTTTTTTACAAAAATGAATGCTCTTTGGTTTTATTTTAATGAGAAAATCTTATGTATGCATTTCATCTGCCCAAAACATGTATGCAATGTTAAAATATTAGTTCATGCCATAGTTCCATTTTGTAGTATTGCTTATTTCGAATCCAGAATTGGAATGTAAATTGTGAAATACATTTTCAATGGAGCAACATCGTCCATTTTGAATCTGCTGTTTAGGTCAAGAGTCCAAGTTTTGTGATACAAACTTCTATAATGAACATTATTTCTTTCTTCAGTTAGTATCTTCACAAGCCTTGACCTGAACCCTGAATTTTCGTAGAACTAAATTTGTCTAATCTTATGAATTAACATCTTCAAATGTTGTTCAATGATCATTTATGCCACAAAATCCATAATCATTCAAAAATATTCACTAAATGACTTTTTCTAACACTTTAATTGGTGCGTTTATTGACAAACGTTCCATTCGTGAATCAACTAAAGCCTACATCAAATTAGAAGTACACTGATTTGATCACATTCAGTTGAACCGCAACGAATTATACCTAGAGTTTGGAAAATTCCACATAAAGAGGGTGGGTTGTGACATGGTCAGAATTACTTAATAAGTTTTACAAATCAATTTAGAACAAACATACAAACAGTTTTCAACTTGATCGTTTACTCCTCGCATACTCCAAGTATAACTAATCCTATGTATATATATATATATATATATATATATATATATATATATATATATATATATATATATATATATATATATATATATATATATATATATATATATATATATACATACATGTATGTATGTATGTGTGAGTGTGCGCGCGTATGTGTGCGTGTGTGTGTGATTATAATATATCTACTTTCTATGAATACAATATTTCCGATATTAAATAATTTCACACAAATTCAGTCCAACAAGAGAATGTAAGATTTCCATATGCCAATTTACAATTTGATTTTAATGTTTCAATTTACCTCTCCTAAAAACAAATTCTGACTTTGAATAAATATTTTTTAAATGTGCCCATTTTCTCACCATATAAAAACTGTTGTACTAGCAATCCTACTCAGGGAGATTTCAATTAACAGCGAACGGTGAAATCAACCAAATATACCGATATAGTGGAACAGTAACAATTGCCTTAAGACTTTATGTATGAAGACGTTAGAAATATGTTCATCAAACAATCTTTTACAGTAATTCAACCTATTGTAGTAATCCAAGCTGCTGGTGCATGTGTGTGTATGTGTGTGTGTGTGTTAGTATGTGTTTGTGTGTGTGTGTAATTTTGAAGTTTTAACGAAGCTTTAACAATTTTTCAGTCGTATCGCTACGATGTCTGCCATGTGACAATGTATAGTGATGTCTAGCATTGGGCATGATGTCGCTGACATCTAGCATGATGTCCCACCCAGTCACATTATCCTCACACCAGGCCGTCTAGTCATAACACTAACCTCCTAATAGTAAACGCCAAGCGAGGTTAGTACCATTTTTGTATGTCCTGGGTATGATTCGCCCGGGGATCGAACACACCATCTCCCGCATCCGATGCGGACCTTTTAACCACTAGAACTCCAGAGCGGTCACGTACAACTAATAAACACGGAGAAGTTTTCACTTCATATAAAGCATCGCAAAGTTTCCAAATCAGAATTAAAGTGAAAGTAAATTGCTGCGAATTATTCAGTAACTGTACATTAACAAATGTATCAATCGTTTATAATCGAAATACATCTAACTGAATATGCATTATCCGTATTTGTAAATCAACAAAAAATACATCTGTATTAAGAAAAACTATTCCAGAGTAATAAAGAACTGTATCCAAGTAATGAGAATATTGGTGATTTTATGGGTTCAGATTGTATACTACAATAAATATGTTTAAATCGTGAAGACAAGTTGTGAGAGATTTAAACTATGTTCATTGTTGTTAAGATCAGACGCAAATATCATCTCTCTAAATTATTTTCATCTTAATTTTATAAATAATTTAAGTCTTTCCCATTCTAACTTTCTTCAGATGATTTAATTAGAAAGTTCATAAAATGATTTTAGATACAATATATGAATCCGTACTTTTTAGCAACTTCCTTTATTGGAATGATTTAGAATTAAAAAGAGATGGTAATAATTTCTTCCTAGTGTCAATAGATTGAATTATCTCCCATTACATGACTTCGGTCGCTTGTGAAGGCCTAAAGACCAGTAGATAATTATAGAAAGTACTATATTATTAGGAACACAAACAAATCTAAATAAAAGAAGATTAGACGACACGCAAAAGGCTTGGAAGATAATTCGACTTGTCAAGCTCAACACCACACATATCACTGTGTGAAAAAGACCTATAAATGATCTGCAAAATTATCCCTATATTTCTTTGAAATCTATCTAGGTAATTAGTAGCCATTAAGTGACAGATCAAAGCCAAAAAGAAATATTTTTCGTATGGGGATTTGAACAACTAATAATACATGTGTAAGACTTGTATGATATATTGAGGTGTACAGTTCTGAGATGACATGTTGGAGCAGAGGCGTAGCGAGGGTGTGGGAAGTCAAAGCATGAGCCCTGGGCGCCACTTGAAGGGGTGGGGTCGCGCAAAAAGTGTGAGCAGAACAACATTATTTTAAACTTTTAAAGCTTTGATTGGGGCGGAAATTTAGTTCTTGACTTGGGGCGCCATATTAATAGGGGCATAATTTTAGTTCTTGCCGTGGGCGCCATATGTCCTCGCTGCGCCTCTGCGTAGGAAATGGTGAGGGATGACCGGTATGAGATGATCCTAAACTTGTTTATGTTGTTTTAAAAATACATATGAAAAAGACATACTTGTTTTCCTTTCAAACGAAATGATAGTTAGATAATAAAGAAGCCACATATTTTGAAAAGCAAATTCCCTGGAAATATAGAGAGACTATGCATGATAAAGAGAGAACCCATCTATTTCATGTAATATTTATTACTCAAGTTAAAACAAAATTATATATTTCTCAGTGAGTGGCACATTGTCTTTATGGACTTGTTCTTAAACATTTCATAATCAACTAATGGCAGTTTAAGATTCCATCTATCACATAACATTATGGCAAGGTATAAAAGAGTTACTTTATGATATGACACAAAGAAGATAATGAAGATCAAGATAACAAAGATGATACAATAATTTTTCCATGATTATTTAAATTAAAATTGTTCAGTAAAGCAATTTTTGGTATACTGAAGTGTTAAATATATAAAAGTATTGCAAAAATAACAGTTCATATTTTTCATTCCCATATGTTATTATCTGAAAACAGTGGCGAGGATTATACTTTTATAGAGTAGATGAAATAAGTAGAGTGAAATGTTTCAGAGTATTTGCTTTAAAATATTTAACTGTATTTAACTATATTTTTCAGTATCAAAACCAATCGACTTGAATGAATTTTCCAGATTATGTAACAGTGTGATTAACAGTTAATTAATGACCGTAATTATACGAAAATGAAGAGATTGTTAGTTAACACATATTAGCATTTTTGTAATGTTGGATGGGGGAGTATTCCTATTGTAGAATATTGACAGAACGGTTGTGTCTGACAAACGTCAGAGTGGAAAATCTTTAAACAAGAGATTTTAATGGTTGTGAGTTTACTTGTGAGGATATTCGTAATTTATTTTAGTTTATTTCCACATTTAAACGTGAATTTGTACATGGTCATTTAATGTTTAATGTCGACGTTTGGTAGCAAACGCTGCAGCCAGTTTTCACTTGTAAAATAATTACAGTTTACAATCAAACACCAATGAACTGCCGATGTACACAGCATTTTCAAACACAATTGTGATTTGAGATAACACTCTTTCTTAAACAGTTATATTGCTGATACAACAGACTATGTTGAGTTAGTAATTGACTTTTTCCATAAATCTTTTTGTGCTGGAACCTCATTAATAGCATAAGTGTAAACTAAGTGTCAATACTTGACACATTTTAAAATCTGGCATCATCATCTGAAAGAATCGAGAAAGTGAGAGAAGAAGAAGAAGAAGAAGAAGAAGAAGAAGAAGAAGAAGAAGAAGAAGAAGAAGAAGAAGAAGAAGAAGAAGAAGAAGAAGAAGAATTAATACAGTTTTCTTACCTACGGAGAAACATGTTTGACTAACATACAAACGCGATAAAATTTGGCGAAAACAGTTTCGCCCCTGTCGATATAAAGTCTCTCTCTCTCTCTCTCTCTCTCTCTCTCTCTCTCTCTCTCTCTCTCTCTCTCTCTCTCTCTCTCTCTCTCTCTCTCTCTCTGTATATTTCAATATTTCAATAGTATTACGACCTTAGATCTTAAAATATAAAATAAACAGGAAGTCATACCAACAATTTAAGTAAAATCAACAGCGATTTATTTTTCTATAAAACAAAATGAAAATGCAACAGACAATTAAAGTATTGTGAATTAAATCGCAAACCGTCGTATAGGGCCGCTCACAAGTCCAAAAATATAGAATTTTCTAAATAAGTTCCAATAGTCTTTAGTGTTTATTTATGACAAAATGATGGAACTTAGAATGTCTTTGTATGAGGTCATAATCATTCCTATGACATCCATAAGTGAATGACAATATTTGGAATTCCAATGAATGATTTAAGTAAATAATTCCTTTCAAATTATAGCTGATGCGAACAACACAACTGAAAACTGTGACCGTGGTTTTCGCTGACTGATATAGAGCAGGACTGAATCCTTGTTTATTATATCCCCATTAATTCACATTTTCACTTGACCCATATAATTGTGATTCCAACGGAAATTCGAGAATAAGACTGAACCTAGAATGATCCAAAATCAAATTATATTAAATATCTTATTTACAGTTATGAACCATGGACATCAGTTAGCCATAAAAACATTCATTTTCTTAAATTACTATTAGTTAAAAGTACAACCAACAATCAGTTAAGCACATAACATATCTATACATAATAATATCTCACAATGAAATATGTAATAAGTCCTTACATTTCCAAATATAAGATTTCCAGCAACAAATGTGACAATATGTTATGTGTATCTACATATGTTACATTTACAACAGTAACAATATGCACTTTGTGAGCTAGAATAAATAAATCCAAGTTGCATTACCTTTCTAAAATGGAAAATGTTTCTTCCTTAGGAGATGTAAATAGACGATGTTTGCATGTCTGGGAAGTTATTTCGTTCAATTATTTTCTGCAACGATGATAGATCTACTATGCATTTTCATATATATTTACACCGGTACATCAATCTAAATAATAATAATAATAATAATAATAATAATAATAATAATAATAATAATAATAATAATAATAATAATAATAATAATAATAATAATAATAATGAGAACTAAGTTCACCACCTTATGTTTAGAAGCTTTATCCACTTTACAAGAAGAAAACCGGGCAGTTAACCAATGAATTTAATAGCCTACATGTTATGGTTCTCTTCTGATATTTATATAATGTAACCTTGACTTTGTGCAGGTGCTATGTATCGCACAAAGTTGCAAAGATGTGAAACGGAATACACATAGTCACTATGAAAATACATCAAGAATATAAATTTCGCTGATTGGCTCGAGTCCATACCTCTCTGACCTCGTGTTCTCGCATTTTTCCTATTGCTATTGAAAACCGCACGAAGACGCCTGGCCTGTCAACATACTAGAATGACGCAATTTTGCTATACAACACCTAACCTATACAGCGGATTTCCAGGAATTTATGAATTTATTTAACTTCTTCTTGACTAGATACACATAGCTTAATTTAAGTAGCAACTGGTGTACGTGTTTGAGATATGAACTTTAAATTGTCATTAGACACCCTCATTCGTTCCCTAGCACCGTCCACCATAGTAGGCTGGGTATCATCAACAGACCGAATTCAAGTTTTGTCTGTACTAACCAAGCTCAGAATTAAACGGTAGCCGATGTCCATATTCCTGATCAGCTGATGGTGTCCATTTCAGAGCAGTCTCGACGACTCTAAGCTTTTCAAAAAACAAGGAAGTCTCACGCCACAAGGTCCGCTATGTATGGGACCTTTCTTTCTACCAGCCTTGTTGACTAAGTCCTGCTCGTGGGGAAGAGTGTTTGCAGACGTCAGCAGTTTCATCCGACTGAAATGGTCAAGCGTGTGGCCAATGCTTATTCTACATCTTCTTCCACCCATGGCGGCGAGGGCCAGAAACCCTTCCCTCAAAGTGGCAATATTCATGGTGCTAAGGGTCCGTGAGGCCAGGGCAGTGGTTACAAGCTTATCCTGTCTACCATCGATGTCATTTTTCAGGCTGCGTTAAATTATGGATAAGGAGATGTCGGCAGGCCCATTATCGTAATGCATTCTTTATGTCAGCAGTAGGTAGTACACACCGTCTCCGGATCGCTCACTTTGGTACATTCAGGACTAATGTTATATTTGTAATATATTCTCCTAGATTGGGACGATCGCTGATGCTCGCTCCATGGCCTTGACTTGATTTGACAGTCAAACTCCTGCTTGTGAGTTTCGATCCCGAATACAGGCGAAATAAACCGGTGACGACCGATATTGGAGGTGTTGGATAAGATCAAGTCGAACGCCGGATGATTCGATTTTGACAGTCTTACCATGTATTACCCGTAGCTGGCACGATACATTTTCTCCGAGCCAAGACTGTGGTGGCTCGCGCATGAGTTTCCATGTTCATGGACGTGTGAAGCGTCATAACATCATCAATAATCTCTCTAATTAACGTTAGGATGGAACACCTGCAAGCGAAAGCCGTTGATTAGCACTATTGACTTTTTACAGATTCAGTAGGCCCCGAAAAACGTATTCACGCGGCTGAAATATTCTTCTAAATTTTCGGTAATTAGCCGCTCCCCCTCCCAATCAGCAGTAGGTCTTTCTCTATGTGCGGTTGTTGCTATTGCATGTGCATACGTTCTTCTTTCCCTCTTTTGCGAGAGACCAGTTTATTGTACTTAGTAAAAAAAATCGTTCCACTACTTATAAAAGTCTCAGTGGCTCCCTTCAAATTTATGCAGCGTCAAAATTTGAGGCGAAAATCAAAAATATATTGTGGATAGATCGGTGAGGATTCGCAAAAGACATTATTTTTTATAAAGTTCGTTTTATTCACCGTAAAAATGTGCTCTGGTTTTTCGAAACCTCGGGAGGTTCTTTTCTTTGCGCGTGGATCAGTTTCAGAATTGGTGGTGAAAATGTCACCTAATATTTTCCTTTATGGTTTTATTAACAAAAGTGTTCATACATAAATAAACTATATTAAAACTGACCTGTATTTATGAAAAAGATTTTTAAAAAACCACTTTTGGTTTAGGCTCTTATATTGTAGCATGAATTCATGCATAACTAAAATGGGACAAGTATCTAAACTGATTCATATTAAAGGCGGATGTAGGCAAGAGACTATCTCTCCTCAAGTATCTTTTTGTGGTGTGCTGATATATTACCCCAATTTCAATGTCCACAGTACAATACGATTTCGAAAAGTTTGATAGTAAATGGATGTTACATACATTATTTATAGCATAATCTTTTGTTCACAATGGTATTTTTGTATGAAGTAAAAAGTATGTAACTTTCACTTGCCAGAACTATTTGTTCTTTAAATTCTACTTTATTTGACAGAGAATAAGTCTATTTATAGTTTGTACAACTGTTACCTTGATCGTGTGCAAATAAAATTGTTATCACATATGAAACAAAATGTATAAGAAATAGATGTGCTTGTGTGTACAAATTTAAATTCATGTGTCTTTCCCCTTTCTAGCTACATTTCGTTTCTTATTTTATCACTTGTTTTATTTGGTAGTTTTAGTAAGAAAAGAGTTCGTTCATAAATGTACTTTATTAAAAAAGTGACCTGTATTACTGACAAAGATAAAACTAAATGTATTAAGACGTACACAACTACTAAATAAAAACTATATTCCCATGTGTATTAAGCTAGTTCATCCAAGCAAGTAATAAACAATGCAATATTAGCAAGGTTTTATCTCTACTGGATCATTATCACAAAGTCCGTTTACGAATTATATATTGATCATATACCTTGTATGACAAATACATAATTTCGACGCTATGATTTTATGGGAAGTTCCATTATCCAAGATATATAAAGCAGGGACTGTGCTTGATGTACATTTCTATTTATCAATACATAGACGCATGGGTATAGAACGGGGATTTCGACAGTTACAAACTTTACAATTTCCATTAAAGACACTTTGTGTACACTTCACATCAACATAGTGACTTGTATTCTTTCATTGTGATTGGGCCTATACTTCGTCACGGAGCAGTTTATGTTGGTTTTGGTTTAATGTTGCAATATTTGATGCTGTCGTTTGTATTTGTTTTGGTAAATATGTGGATGCTCTCTATTTAGAACACATCAAACTTCGTCATATATTCACGTAACAACTCTCTCTCTCTCTCTCTCTCTCTCTCTCTCTCTCTCTCTCTCTCTCTCTCTCTCTCTCTCTCTCTCTCTCTCTCTCTCTCTCTCTCTCTCTCTCTCTCGCGATCGCGATCGCGATCGATAGCTAGATCGATCGAAAACGCCAAGCAATATACCAAATGCACATCCAGTCTTGCTTACAAGCAAATAACTGTTTTTATTGTAATCACTGCATGAAATTGCAAATATGCCAGCATATATGTTTCGTAGAAGCAAGCTTTAATACGTATTTTGTACCTTTAAACTTGGTCTTTTGATCTAAATAGATTTAAGGTAGAATAAAGCTGTGCACAAAGGAGAATAACGGATCTTATGAACTTTATATCAAATGTATTCTGCTGAGAAAGGTGTAGATATGGCTACTTTACTTGACCTTCCCATCAATCTAATGTTGTGCATTATAAATCTGACGATGGACATCACTTAAACTGTCTTATTTACATGTACACTTGTCAAATTCACTAATGCATCACATATGCTAAAGTAAACATATCAATGATGACAATGCATTCATAAACAAAGTGATGCAAATAATTTATTTCAAATGGAATTGTAGAAAAATGAAGGACAGAACGTCTTAATATAGAAATGTTTATCACTTATTTAGCAAACAATGACACAAATTTATACAAGATACGTTCTATAAAACATGGAATTTTATAAAGAGAATACATACATTCATTTCCAGTACATCATTTAGTTACAGCAAGGGCTTGTTCAGTAAGCTTAAAATTGGTTCCGTCTTAAGGCACGTATCAATTAGAATAGTCTTAGAATTTATTATTGTTTTCATGTGAATTCTTTGGGAAATCTGAGCACCTTAATATATATTTTTTAAAGTACCTCCCCTGGGTATCATGTATGTTTAAATGGTATAGTCCTAAGTAAATTAACACTGATTTATCAAACAAACAATACAGTCCTCTAGTTAAATAAATTCATCAAATTCTCTTTCATAAAATATGACAATAGCGAATAAAAATTATTAAAAACTGAAATAGTGGTTGTCTGTTTTCAGTATGCTAATAATAATAATAATAATAATAATAATAATAATAATAATAATAATAATAATAATAATAATAATAATAATAATAATATAACAATAAGTGTGACTTGTGTTATTTATATAATATCATGATGGCCATATAGGACAATGATAGTAATAACCTTTACTGAAGCTAAGTTTCAATCCATGCAAATTGTCTAATATACGTATTTAGCAACGCGAGTCGTTGGAAATGCCGTTATAGATATTTTTAATTACAAATCACATAGGTCTATCACTGCTGGATATTTGCGTTGATATTGTCACAGAAGGAAATAAGGAGAGTGACTTGCTAAATTCCGAAAAAAATAATCATGTTTCCAATTTAACTGCATTCTTATAATATTGTATCTGACCATATAAATCGTTTCATGGCTACTACCATATTGTGCAGAAAAGACCTTCATTCTAAAACCGGATGGCTTACTCGTAGAGAAAAGGTAAACCAAAATAAAACTCTTCAGTTTTCATAAAGTTATCAATAACCAGTGCTTGGATAATATAATCCTTAACAATATCAGTCAATATCAATGGAGAACCCTTTTCTTTTACAAAAAAAGCTAACGCACATACCAAATTTTAACGAATCATAACAGTATCTGTCACAATCCGCAACAAACTGTCCAGTTATACAAAGCTTCAAAAACGAAATTAGTTTTCAATGGACAACTTGTCCTAGAACAAGGAAACATAATTGAAGCTACTGTAAATATTGTCCTTAATATCAAATCCATTTCGATTCACACAGGATCCAAAGCAAACAAAAATGCTTATCCTCTATACATCGAATGGTACACCGTTTATGTGTCCGTTTTTGTATAGTATACCGAAATTCCATTTCTCATTATGTATTACGACTCTTGTCTTAAAACAGGAAATTGAAATGAGTGAGATGAAATAGGCTTTGTGACATTCGACAAATAATTTATTTCCCTAGAATACAAAATGGGATTTTGAAAATGTAGGAAAATCAACTTAAAGTATTCAAATTAAATCACAAATAATCCTACAATTGAAATCGAAAGTTCAAATGAGCAAGGTTCTGTATAACACTTATTGGAAATCCTGATTAAATCCAACGCTGAAAGTGTTGATGTCACGATGGTTACGCGTATAGTGGTGATGTGAGAATGGTCTTTTGATGAGTCACAATGATATAATTAAATACGATATCCTTATTTGGAATTTCGGTATCATGAATGCTATTCTTGAGCACTTTGTATTTCCAGAGAAGGAACCGCTCCGGTGGTCTAGTGGTAAGAGCGTCCGCCTCGGATGCGAAAGGTCGTGGGTTTAGTTGGCCTGGTGTCAGGATAATGTGACTGGGTGGGATATCATGCTATATGTCTGCGGCATGATGCATCAGTGCTAAACATCACTATAAACTGCCACACTGCAGACATAGTAGCGATATGACTGAAAAAATTGTTAAAGCTACGTTAAAAATCATAATCACATCAGACATCACATCTCCAGAGAAGAATGACTCGAAATAAATAATTTGAATAAATAAATTCCACCCAAACGAAATAATGGACTCATCAATAATATAATTATTTCTCCTAAAAATTTAAAGTACGAATAATTAATTTCTAGAAAAGCACATTGATAGTCATCTATATCACAGGTCATAATTAGAGTTTTCTAAAGAGGGTTCATAATGTTCAAAAAAAGCAAATTATTAGCTATTATTAGAAGTCTGTTATTAAAATTATAATATAAAATGTAGTAAACAACAAGTCGACCTGGAAATTCATGGAGACTTTTCGTTTTAGACTCACATACTCAGATAATCGTATGGTTTACCAAACCAAAATTTAATCATTCAGGTCATGTGGAAAATGAACTTTAAAAGAAGAAATTAACAAACAATCAATGCAAATTAAGAGTACATATGAATTTTACATTTTAGCAATTAGGTAAAGTTTGAAATAAACAACGTATAACTTCAACGTAAATATCTTAAAGTTCGTGATTGTATTTGTTGACTAACTTAATGAAATCAGAACAATCAATTCATGTTATGTTTCATTTATCATGCCAAGTTTCCTGTTTGCAACAGGAACGATGGTAATGACACTGCTGTTTACATTAACAATACAACTAAACTATTTTATTTAATGAGTTGTTACAAAATATCCAAAAATTATTTTATCTTAAATGTATATCGTACGATTCCGTTTCACATGACGCTAAAACAGCTTCATAATCTCCAGGACTTCTTTATTTTTATGTTCGCCAGCAGGAAATTCTGCTATTTAAAAGGAGAGGAATTACGAGAACAATAATGGAGGAAAGGTGATAATACTTTAAATATCTCTTTTCAAAATGATAGGTATAAATAATTTACGCAAATCGTACTAAATAATTCTAAACTAAAAGGATATTAACAAAATGTATTATTCTATTTCGAGAGTTGTAGTAAAATAATTACATTGCTCATTTAAGACCAACCTTTGAATTTGCTAACATTGTGGTTAGTTCATTGTGATGATTATATTTAAATGCTTTATTATTAAATTTTGAATATAATTGCTTTTCACAATATTATGTGGGGGGTTGGCCTTTACACCCTTCCCAAAATTTAAATCAATTAGCTTTATCTGATTTAATTGAATATTAAAAATAAAACCCTACAAGTTTTATGCGTAAATGAAATACATGTTTTTTTACATGCACACATAAGACTGAAATACAATAATATTATCCCAGAATTGTCCTGTACCTGGCATCGGAATTTAGAGTTTGTGCGAGATAACGCAAGAACATTATTTTCAACTCAAGTTACACTGACCTAATAATGCATTACTCTAAAAACAAATGTGAGTTTATTTCCGGGAAACTCCACCATCTCTTGTATGACTGTAACTAGATTGTGATCTACATATTTTGCTTAACTTTGGTCCCACATTTTGAATCACTTGACCAGACCATTGCAGTTAAATCATGATTTTCTACATGATGTCCTTAAAATGTAGAACCAAAATATGTTTCGGTATAATATTTGTATGGATGAGGAAAAGGGACAATAAAATAAATATTCAATGCAGGAGTCATAATTATAAAACAAAACATATTCACAGAAACGGCCTCATCTTTACTATAAAGTTACAAAACGGGCTAATAATATTATGCACAGCATGTTCTACGTCACTGTCTACCACGTAGGAATCTGAAAGCAACATTAATGAGAGTAGCTATTTGCCATTTGGCAGCGTTGTATTTCTCCTGTTTCATGGACTTACAGAGAACATTGAAGGCATTTATCAATTTCCCTTCTTGCTTCAGACAGTAAGCCAGAAGGTTAAGATCGCTGTTTTTAATATAATCTAATTCATGTTCGATAACATAGATCATGTTTTCAATTGCAACATTCTTGTGTGATGTCTTGTTCTGCCGGTAATAACATATGAATTCCAGGAAATGGAGGTAAACATCTGGATCAATTCTCGCCAAATTGATCGAGTAAATTTCGTCTGGATTGCGTTTATCTAAACCGGCAGTACCAAACATTTCAGGTATTAGTGCTTTATGAATGCATTTAATTTCTGACGGTTCATAAATAACTGGAAAGGCAAAGCAATGGCTTATTATTTGTGATATTGTTAGGTTTTCATTTAATTTGGCTTGAAAGTCTTGACAAGACATGTTGGATATTTTGTAGGTGTAATTTGCGTGTACTTCATTGAGCACATCCTCGGCCAAGTCAAAATTGTCCAGAGCCAAATAAAAAGCAGCCAATTTTAGTTTTCCACATGCAACATCAGAGGAGGATCCCCAAAGAAGAAGCTCTTGAGCCATATCCAGACCTTGCTGGTCTGGGGATTCCCGGTAAAGACTTTTGGATGCTAGTTTTGAACCAATAATGGAACAATAGAATTTCCATAATACAGTTGTTATTTCCAAATCTAGTTCAGGTGAGAAAAGCAGCATATCTAATGTACGGGGCTCGCAAATCAAGTGATCTACAGAACTCAACTGATAAAAAACTGATACCCACATAACAGCTCCGACATCACAATTTTCAATTTCAAGTTCCATAAGAGTAGACTGACAAGTCCTCACAAGTTTCTTCCCAATGTTGTCACATGATATCCTGGCCAGGTATCTACCCTGCTGACTCAACAGATTCCTTAGAACACAGAGTAACCGACCTTGCACATGGCCATACACTTTACATTGGAACATGTTTTCATCTGGAATAAAGTAATTAGGGCAAGTTTCAGCTTCAGTCCAGCTGTACAACAGTCTCAAGCACAGTTCGAGACAAAGCAGAAGATTTTCCGTTTGCCACAAGGCAGTTGGTGTGCTTTCTATTAGGTAAAATATACATGTCTTGCAATGATAGCTGCTCAACACATCATTACCTACAATTGGTTTTATAAAGTTTTTGTTTATTATTTTCAGCAGAATATAGCACTTGTATTGTGTTGAATTAAATTGCCACACAAGAAGTTTCTCCCCAAATGAAATCGATATTCGCCATTCCAGGTGTTTTTCTGGGCTATGTTTATGACCCACTGGAACCAGAAATGCACCCATCTGTTGAATGAGGTCAATAGTTTTTTGTGACGGCCAGTTGTGGTATCTGTTCCTTGTTATCCATCCAGTAGCATGGTAAGGCCATGTATGGAGTCGGAATGCATGAACATAGTCAACTGATACACTTGTGCTAAAAATATGTGTATTTGCAGGCCCATGATGCTCATCAGCATATTTAGATTTAAATAAATCATTATTATGGCAAATAACAGAGCGACCGTATCTATCGACTTCCTCCATATAACGGTTTGTGTTATAGATAGGCTGTGGTAAATGCAACTTTACATACTGTAATTTTACATATCCTGGCGGTGTGTCCTCGTCACTCACTACAAGAAAATTTGGAACTTCAGGCACCCAGCTCTCAAGATTTTGTATAACTGTGGTAGGCAGAGGCACAATGGTATCTATGTCAGATTGTAATCCAGGAGTCGTAGTTGCCTCTGCCTGACTCCCCAAAAGACGTACACCACGATATCTAACAGAAGTCATTTTTTGCGTTTGTATCCACATATTGATTTTCTGCCACCGAATATCCTCCCCTAGTCCCACTGTATCCAGGACTCTACTCAACCTCAAGGACACCTCCTTGTAGTATTCGGGAATGTTCAAACCCATTTTGATAGGTAGTTTTTGTCAGTATCTAAAACGAAAGTATGTTCATTAAAAACAAATGAATATCTTGCCAAACGTTTCTATTGATGTAACTGATTCATTTCAGTTTAAAAAATACATATGAAAAAACTGAACAAGTGTTTGTTTTATGCACTTGTTACAAATGTTGCATAGAAATGATAATGCATAACTACTATCATCTGTGTTAATTTAAAAGCTTTGTGTGTCAGTTGTTGTTACGTATATATAATTTACTTGCTTGTGTTGTAATTCTAAATTATGTTCTGTTTAATTTTTGGTTCATTACATTTTATTGTAATGATTCATATTTACTGGATTTGACATTTTTTAAAGTAAATTAAGTTCACATCTTAATGCCTGATAAGAACGCAATAGTATTGCTAAAATTTATTTTTAGCTGACCATGGTTCAGAGTTTGGTAAACACTGATGAAAATGATTGGTCATTATCATGGTCATATTCAGCCCATGTGTTAGGTCTGAAGCTTTAAAAAAAAATCATTTTCAGTCTGAGACTAATATTTCTTAGCTGAAGTTTTTAAATATTTGCTCATTGACTTGCAGAAATTGATCATGCAAACCATCATGTGAGTCTAATACTGGCGTTCTTAGTTCGGTTTAATACTCATTCTCAGTGGTTTTCTGTCAGATGTAAATAATACATTGAGGCTGAAAGGAATTTCTGCTTTTACCATTTTAATAATTTTTTTTCTTATTTAAAATAATTTGTTCACCTTGGAAAATATTCTTCTTCATTAAAATTCTTGGACAAAGACATTTAGTGAAAATTTATTATGTAATTATAAACTTGAGCATTATAAATTGTGATTCAACGAGATACTGTGGACATCAGTGCGACTTCATCTGTGGACATCAGTACGACCTCTATCTTGGAACGTTGTCGGGATACGAACTTCGATTAATTTATGACTTTTTGCTGGTAAGACATAGTTTTTAAATTCCATGCTTAGTACTTGAATTATATTCACAAATTTAAGTTCTTTTGATATTTTACTTTGTTTTCTAGGGAAATAAATTATTTTGGTCAATTTACAAAGTTTATTTGCTTCAGTCTTTTCTTTGTTACATTATACCAGCCTTTGTCACGTAACAGTATAAACACTTACTGTAATTCAATACAGATAGAGTACCATGAAAATTCACGACGAATCTAATTGTTTTATTCCAATTCAATTTGAATAGTGAATTGCCTGGAAATTTTCTTAGTGGTGGGTAAAAAGCCATTGATGATGTTATTGAAAACTGCAAGTTGAAAAAAGACAAGGAAAAATTTACCCTTTATTATCAGATTTAACATAGGATATATTTTTAATCTACTTCCGTATTCTTACATGCATATAGGTATAACGTTATTCCGCCCTAATAAGTATATCCTATAATGGTGACAAGTTACACAGGTTTTGTTCATTTACTAATTGGAACTGGATGTAACTTGTTGTCCTTTTGAAGAAAAATGTTCAGAATTACCAAGAGAATTAAATAGCCTACCCTTTATGGATTTGTTTACAACTTTTTATATTGTATAACCATGATATTCTGCATTGGATATTATACTTCTAATAATGAGCCACTGGAACATAATCGCTATACCAAGGATTGCACAATACCACAAAGGAGTTAATACGGAAAACGCATAATTACTTAAATAATAAACTTATTTTGACCAATAACCGAATTAGATCATGAACGGTTTTATAGATATTACATTTTTCATATATTTCTACAGAGATAAAATAATAATAATAATAATAATAATAATAATAATAATAATAATAATAATAATAATAATAACAACAACAACAATAATAATAATAGTAATAATGTATATGTATATATTATCATGGTGACAAATTATAAAAAGATGTTAATTTACTAATTGAAATTGACTGTAACTAGTTGTCTTTGTGAAGGAAGATATACAGAGTTACCAAGTGAATTAAATAACCTACACTTTATGGATCTGTTTACATCTATTCATATTTTATAACCTTGATATTGTGCATTCGATAATTTACTTCTTCTAATAATGTGCCTCTTGAACATACTCACTATACCAAGGATTGCACAATACCACAAAGGAGTTGATACGGGAAGCGCATAGTTACTTAGAAAAACACTTTTTGGCCAATAACCGAATAACCGAATTAGATCATGAAAGCATTACACAATACTGTTGGAAAATCGCGTAGTTACTTAAAAATTACACTTCTTTTGGTCACTAACCAAATAACATCACGAACGGTTTTATACTTACTTTACATTTTTCATATATTTCTACACAGATACAAGAACGTAAATAATAATAATAATAATAATAATAATAATAATAATAATAATAATAATAATAATAATAATAATAATAATAATAACAAAAACAATAACAATAACAATAATAATAATGACAATAACAACAACAATAATAATAATAATAATAATAATAATAATAATAATAATAATAATAATAATAATAATAATAATAATAATAATGTGGACTAAGTACAGCACATTATGTTTAGAAGATTTACAATACTAGATAACACATAAATACATATACAATGGCAAGACTACAAAAGCAAACGTCATGAAATTACAAAACATAAACATGACAATACTTAAGGAAGCAAACATTATTAAGTTGTTAAATCAGGTCCTCTTGTCCACATATGTGACTTTTAAAAGCACACTTAAATAAGATCACTGTGTACATGAGTCTAAAATCAATGAACAATTATTTTCACTTAGCTGCGTCCTGGTATGGAAAAGAACGTTATACGTTTGGCTACGTTTAACAATGGGGACATCGAAATAAAACTATCAGAAGAGGAGAGTAAATTTCTCGAAAGATATACATGGAAGTTAGGAGAGATGTATATGGACTGGAGTCAATCAACAGTATGTGGCATAGTGAACAGATTTTGTGTTGGATTCTGGATTGAACGATTATTATATGGATGTTACAGAGATGGAATTATAGGGAGGCGTGCTCAGTTCTTCGTACTCTAAGGATAATCCGAATAGCTGTGTTTTAAACGTGAAGTCTTTGTAAAACATACTGAGGCGAATTTTGACACGAGTAATTTACAATATTCCAGTCTTAAAAGCACTAAGGAACACAAAAGTGCAGGATTAGGGGATTCCAGAGCCGTATGAACTGAAAATAGTATAGTACCCTTACCACCGAAAAATGTATACTCCAAACAAAACAAGATGAAAAGCTAAAATGATAGAAAAATGATAGTTTCCCCATCATTACGAATCAAACTACTCGTACATACCGATCGAAATGGTTACATATATTTAATTCAATTTTATCGTCAATACTTAGTATGAATCTATTTGTGGTGCCCCTGTTTTCCTGGTGCTCTAAGCACGTGCTTAGTGTTCTTAATAGGTAATAGGGAGCTAAGAACACAAGTGTTATTAAGTGGCATTAACTAAATTAGTGAATGGAGCTTATACGTCTCAGCTTCAGATATGCAGCATTGTATGTGTTTATGACATGTTGGTGTAATGGGAGAATACCGTTGAGACTGAACCCTAGGTATCGTGCTGACTGTTTGAATTTAAGTTTGCTTTGGAATAATACTTATTACTTGCGGTAATGGATGTGATTAGGAAGTTTTTGCCTGGTGAGCAAGATGGCTTTGCTTTTATCATCATTCACCAGCAGTTCTTTTTTACATGTCATCGTTGATTTCTTACCTGAAATACACATTTCTAAGCCTTCATATAAATTGTTTTGTTAAAAGATAAAGCTTGTTGGCTTTCACTCTTTTCTTTGTTACTTAGCACGAGCTTTGACACGTAACACATACAATTAGGAGTTCGTCCTTGGATATATGAATTTTAGTTAAATATTTTAGAAATTTGTTTTAGAAATTTAAATTCCCACAGTGTCTAAATACCATGTACTATTTTACATTTTTATTTGAAATCTTAAGTGAGAGCAACAGGCTTTCATTACAATGTCATCAGAAGTGGAAATTTTCCTTTTTTCCTTTCTAATCCAACGTATGAGCAGTTGGATAGTCTTGAAAAAGACGAGTTGATTGAACTTGCCAGAAAGTACGATCTTTCCGAAGCACAGTCTTCCTTAACGAAACGAGAAATTAAAAAAATACTTTGATTCAACATTTGGTGGGGAAAAGTGTATTTGATAAAAGTGTTTTGGCATCAGTACGTCTATGACAGACACTGACATAAAACGAATGGAAATAAAAAAGAAATTTTAAATAGAAGAAGACTTAAGGAAGCGTTAGCTTTAAAATGAAGAGAAACAAATGCAGTCGCAAGAGAAGCAATTGCAGTTGCAATTTGAGAACTAGGATAGAGAGACAGGAGAGGTAGAAAAATAAACAGTTAAAATTTGAGAAAGAGGAGAGAGACACGAGAGGCAGAAAGATTAACAATTGCCATTAGAGAAATAGGATAAAGAGAACATGAGATGAAGAAAGATAAAGAGAGACAGGAAAGGAAGAAATATGAACAATTACATTTTGATAAAGAGGAGAGAGAGAGAGAGAGAGAGGGAGAGAGATGAAAAGATATAAAGATGAAAGCGAATTTCAACTTAGAATGAAAGAGGCTGGCAGGTGGCAAGCACGGTTCCACTTTACGTACAGATTCAAGATTTGACATTACAAAAAAAAATATTAGAGTTGTTCCCCCTTTCAGTGAAAAGGAAGAAGACAAATATTGGGAACGAACATAAAGAGAACCAGGAGAGGAAGAAAGATAAAGAGAGACAGGAGAAGGAGAAATAAGAACAATTACATTTTGAGAAAGAGGAGAGAGAGACGGATGCAAATAGAAAGAGAGAACGATGAAAGGGAATGTCAACTTAGAATGAAAGAAGCTGGCAGGTGGCAAGCATGGCTCCATTCACATATAGATTCAAGTTTTGACATTACAAAAAATATTAGGGTCGTTCCCCCTTTCAGTGAAAAGGAAGAAGACAAATGTCCTATCTATTTTGAAAACGTTGCTGAAAATTTGAAATGGCCAAGGGAGCATTGGACTCAATTATTGCAATGTGTACTTTTCGGCAAAGCCCAAACTATATATGCATCCTTGTCAGTACAGCAGAGTTGGTTAAGGAGTGAAATTCCCTGAATTTTTCATTAAAAATTATACAAGAGGGCTACGATTTTCTTCCTAGTATTACACATGTGTTATCTCCCATCACTTAGCATCATTGACATTTGAAGGCCAATAGGTTAGGAGCCAATTATATAACGTACTCTCATTTTGAGAATCACAAACTAATCTAAGTATCATGAGATTAGACCAAGAAATAAACGGCAAAATTCGCTCCATATCATTTTAAAATCTTTCCACGTTGATTGTGACCGTTCCATGACATAATAAAACCAGAAACTAATCTTGTTTTATGATGAATTTAAACAATTAATACATGCTTATAACAGCTGTTAAGATGAGATGAGGTGTGCAGTATTTATATGATACGAATAGTACGTTGAATGACGCCTGACATGAAAAAGTCCAAACATGAAAATCAAAATGCTATATTTGGAATGTTGTTTTAAACAATACTTGTGAAGATATGCAAGTGTTTCTATTTCATAAAAAATGATAGTTACAAAATATATAAATGAGCTATACTTTTTTAAAAGCAGTTTCCTAGAATCATGTAGAGATATTGTAAATGAGAAACAGAAAACATGTTTTTATGTACTTTTTCTTACACACGTTGAACAAAAATATGGCGTATTGTATTATTAGATACGTTCAAATATTTTATGATAAAGCGAGTTTAAGATTCCACCTTTCACATAAAATTACGGTTTCTCCTTACTTAACGTTGATGTAAGGATCCACACAATATTATGACACAGTATCAAATACATTTTGATTTCACATCAAGAAGCTAATGCAGATACAGATGCGTATAATAAATGGCTCAACAAAACAATTTATTATAATTAAGTGTTAAATATATAGAATATTGACAAAATATTTGTTCTTACTTTTTCATTCCATTATTTTCAAAATCTGTGAAAAATATGACAGGGTATCTAAATTTTAAGTAGACGGATAAAATCGTGAGAGAAATATGTCCGTGAATCTACTCAAGAAACATATTTCACCGTGCAGCAAATGAATTTTCCTGGGAGGTAAGCGTCAATTTCTAACTTCTGATTCCACAAAAGTATAGCAAATGCCTATTAATCTCCACAAACTTTGTTTTGGTGACCAAGACATTGATATTTTGAAATGTACTTATTTTCCAGAACATTCCAGATTGATTCAGTGCTGAGCAAACTGGGAGGAAGTTCTTAAACTTTCTAGAACTTACAGTTATATAAATACAGGACCCTTAAGTCAAACAGTTCAATTTAGTTCCAGCTGCCTAAGTGGATACATAGCTGCATTTTTCTGAGATAGCATCAAGAGACTGCAATCATCCGCCAGACACATTTTTCTATGTCTGCGGCCAATTTCTCAGAACAAGAGTCAAAGCGTACTTCATGGAAGATGTGTGATATGTGAGGACAACACGGCATATTTCGGTATGCCTGTCGGGCATCATGACAAACCTATTATACCTTATATACTTGTTAACACTACTAACATAATGATCTGGAAAGTGAGATAGATAATTGGTGTTCGGAATTTTATGTTTTTAAATTTGTTAAATGTTTTAAAATTGTAAAGTTTTTAATTTTACAGTGCACTACAATATCAATATTATTGAATAAATAATTTATATATGAAATGTTTTGAGAGATTCTCTAACATATTCGTTGTGGGTAAAATAAATCTACTTTTATTATGGTACGGAGGAGAATAGAGAGGCACGAAATGCGCTATCCGAACAATTTAGCGGGAACCCATTGACCATTCAAGCAACTGCTACTTCCAAACGTCGGACTGGCAAAATTGCACCTGATGTCACGTATCCAGACATTCCTTCATCCATCGGCCCGTTACCACACTGCCCTGAGCTCCTCGTACCCACTTCATTGGAGAGAGTGCTTCCTTCTTTAGAAGAGATCAGCATGTCAGAGACAGAGGAAGAGGTTGTAGATCCAGACGATAAATTCAGATGTGAAGTTGAGAAGAGAAACCCATAATACCCCAAACAAATAAACCTTTACGACTTCATCAGATAATCTTGGACTTACCAATTCCAATGCCGAGCATTTAACGTCTAGACTCAAGCAGTGGAACATGATAGATAAGCGAGTGGAAGTCGTAGATCACATAAATCATCAGCAAACGTTTTCCAGCGTCTTCACCCATCAAGATGGGATCTTCGTCTGCCACAATGTGACCAGTCTGTTCAAGGCAATCGGAATTGCCTGTAAACAGAATGAGTGGTGCCACTATTTTATAGCTCATCCCGGAGCCTCAAAGACGAGCTACTCCATAATGGGAACAAGTACCCGTCACTTCACCTGGCTCACTCTGTGGATCTCAAAGAGGATTACAACATCGAGACCCATTGCTGGACGCCTTCGAGTATGATTAGTACGGCTGGTAAGTCATCTGAGATTTCAAAATGGTGCATTCCTTATGGGTTTCCAAGGCAGTTTAACCACAGTTCCCTGCTATATTTGCATTTCGGACAGCGTCGCGTTCATTGATAAATGTATGACTAATATGCGTACTTCTGATGCATTAGCCGAACACGGAACACTTACAAATCTTGAAACCAATGGTGACTACCTTGTCTCAAGGGCTTAGCGGGTGGCTGTTTATTCTTGGCTTCGGAAGGTGAGATAAAACTCTATTGGCGTATCGAAGGTTTGGGGATTGCTTAAGGAGAGAAGCTATAAAGCATATACTCGGCAAGCTGGCAAAGCATCAGATCTTTGACGTGAAAGTTCACAAAGACGTGCTCTATTGTTAGACCTCAATGTTGTAGTATCCGTGAATCTCCTAGGCAGGCGGTTAAGCTTCTATGTAGGACAGACGTCGTAGGAAGCAGGAGGCTGCCAGCTGTATCACGAGAGCCACGTCGATCGCTGATTTGAGCTTGTCAAGATCGGGCTCTGTGCCTGGATAAATTTGATCTGGGAAAATACTTTTATGTCGTAATGAAATGCAGATCCAATCATTCCTACTCAAGGTGATGGGGAACCACATTTAATTACTGTCAAAGTGAGATGTAAATTAACGATTTCATTTTCTGTCTCTCGCCGATACTACAATAAGTCGTGGGACCCCTGGAATCAAAACATTTACAAGTGATAGGAATGCAACGGACATTTTATAAAATGAAGATGGAAAAGAAATTTAAGCAAGAAATGTAGAATCTCTCCTGTACTCCCTCAAGCTTTGAAACTTTGAGATAATCATCATTAGGTTTAGTACCAAACAGTGATAAAGAGATCTGAGTTACCACATTTATTTTCAGGAAGACCCTCAATGACTACATGAACCCTGATAGTTGCTCTGTGCAGTGATGTAGATAGGATGATGCTTTAAAAATTGTTTAGAATTTAGGTCTTGATGATCTACTTGTAAACAGTGTTAATAAAACTTCATATCGTGCTTCACCCGTCTGTACTAGCAATTTGAAGCTGATTGCATTCATTATTGATCGCAGTTTTATTTTAATAATGACTCTCTACGCCTTTTGAATGGAGAAAAGCTACAACCTCTCAACATTTAGATGACACGTGTATTGAGGTTAAATGAGGAGTTATATCTGCTACATTAATACATTGCCAGATTTGTAATATCTTAATAAAAGATAATCTTGTTTGTGTAACATTTGTGTCAAGTCAGGAGCATAAAAGGTACCAGGTCCCTTCTGTTTGTTTTGTTTGTTTTTTTCTTTTTGTCTGTTCACTTTGTTACAATCAACCACTTCAAAAACCATATCCTGTCCAGACGTATTATCTATTTAAGTATATAGCATTCCATTCTCTAGGAATAAAACCAAACCACCACAGAGTGCACCTGCATTGATGTTTTTGTTTACCATTGTAAAGAAAATGTATGGGATGACAGCACAAAATGTTTTAGTGTTTAAAATGTTAGCGGAATTCAAACCGTAAGACAAGAGGAGAAATAGTCTTATCGCATTATCGATTACCTTTAAAAGAGGACTGTATATGATTTGTCTTATATCTACTGCTCAAAATAGAATCTGCAATTTTTGTTCAGTTTTTTTGGCCTTTCTAATCTTTCTTAGAGTAAATATATTATTCCCATTGTCATGAACCAAACACACGCTATCTGTGTTGTAATTAATATTTTAATAACCTTTAGCTCTCAACAGACTCTAATGTATATCTGAACTGAATACCCTATGATCCACCACAAGGCGTTGCCACAATCCTACTTTTACAAGCAGTGAGCACTGATTCCACTTCTTCTACCATCTCGTTGCGATACTGAATATGAATATGCACTTGAAAGCCATATAGATGGATGGATGGATGGAGGGAGGAAGGGAAGAGAACGGACGGCCGGACGGAGGGAGTGACGGACGGAAGGACGGAGGAAGGGGGGAGGGTGGGCGAGCGGACAGATAGACAGATAGATAGATAGATAGATAGATAGATAGATAGATAGATAGATAGATAGATAGATAGATAGATAGATAGATAGATAGATAGGTAGGTAGGTAGGTAGGTAGGTAGGTAGGTAGGTAGGTAGATAGATAGATAGATAGATAGATAGATAGATAGATAGATAGATAGATAGATAGATAGATAGATAGATAGATAGATAGATAGATAGATAGATAGATAGATAGATAGATAGATAGATAGATATTGGACTGAGTTACAAGCAGCAAGCATTCCACTGGGTTCTAATCTTAGATAGACCTCCAAAGGACCAACAAATCAAGTGTTAGGGGCAGAGCGGATGTGTTGGCGACAATAGAACAAGATAATAAATATAGATATAGCTCAGTCCATTACCAGACTACCGTGCGATTCATCTGGATTCCTATGATTTCTTACGCAGGATAACAAAGTGCCTCATCATGGACATTAAACAATGTTTAATCTTGCCCCACTAACCCTTCGAAATAAATTAATATGGTCTTCGAAAGTTATATTTTCGTGATGCAAAGAACCCATAATCGTTCACCTCCTTCAAATAGTTTGGCATGTAATAGGTTGATTGATTGATTGATTGAATTTTAACGGCGCACGAGCACTTTTAGGCTATTTAGCGCCATACAGTAGGTCATATTTGTAAAAAGGTTCAATATCGACCAGTGATATAGTAAAAAATCCATAGTAGATAAATATAAAATGGTAAATGTTGGTAACAGTTAAAGATATTGGTTCACGATCAACGGGAGATGTAAATGATGTATCTTGATGAAAAGATGTAAATAATAATTGGTATTTGTATTAGTTAAAAATTAGTTTGGGTAAGGTCATAAAAAGTTACAGTTTAAAATAAAGATTTACTTCCTTTAGGAATTCTAAAATACTAGTGATTTGAATAGTATCAAAAAGTTCCTGCATGTCGTGTACATTGTAGTATTTATCACGCGTAGGTTGCAGGTCGGAACACGTGGTCATAAAGTGTTTAACAGTAAATGGTACATTGCAAAGAACGCACTCTGGTGGATCTTCACCTTTTAGTATGTGTGAGTGGGTAATGTATGTATGACCGATTCTGATTCTTGCAATGACAACCTCCTCCCTACGAATAGGTATGTAATAGGACACCCAACAATAATCTTTATAATCTGATATATCGGCATATAGCCTATCGTGTGCTGAAAAATGACGTTAAGCTCTAGAACAATAACAACAACAAATTGTTCAAAACATTCTTGCAATGCGATACTTTTAACAACTCTTTACCTGTCGACATTTTTGTCATATTCAGTTATCTCTTGGGATCTTTTCATTGTAAAGTGCGTATTGTCAGGTATTTAAGCGTTTTCTTAAATTAAGATAACCTCGGGAAAGCTGCCTAGAACAAAAAACTGGCCTTTGGGAAAAGTGAGCTTGCTACCAAAATGGTCAGCTAGACAATGGTTTTTAATCAGCTAGGTAAAAGTATAGTTCATCACTCAAATAGTCACAAAATTGTCAATGATTTTACTCTATTATTTTCTTCCGGATTATGTTATGTCCACCCACTTGTCTGCTTACACTTCCATATATAATCTAGTCAACCATAATTTTTAACCAAATTAGATGGGGAGGAAATGATCAAAGGTTAGCAACCTACCAACTCAGAGAATGTCAACAAATTTAATTTGGACATAATCCTAGGCGGGCATTTATTTTTGACAGCTCTAAAAGCAATATGAATAAACATTGACAAAATAGACTCCTTGCAAAATCGAAGGTTAAGAAACGTCTTGTACCACAAGGAATATCATGAGCCTGTATTAGATATAAGAGAAATTGAAATTAAAGGACTGAGAGCAGACCTAAAGAAACCTATACCCATAATTCGTGATGGAGAGGCAAACTTTACAGATATCTATATATTGGTTTCAAAATTGAAAATAAATTTCACATTCAAGTAAAGCAAATCAGAATTGAAACCGTTTGGTGATACCAAACAATCAAATCGGGAATGACGACTACCACAGTTTTGGACGAGGCGTCCTAATTTACCAACTTTTCTTTTCATGGGCTTCCTCCATAGAACTAGGTACAGAAACAGCGAGAAAGATAACCAATGTCCAAGGTGCAGACAAATAAGCCATAAACCAAAGGAATGCCCAAACATTATCTTAATACCCAATTATGCCAATCAGGTATTAAACAGTTTTGTTAACAATATAGAAGGGGACAAGGGAGATATGGTAATTGGAAACAATAAAGTTTCAGGCATGGCATACAAAACCCCGATGGAATGTCGTATAAAATCAACCAATGAGCGCGGCAACACTGAAACAAAGAAAAACCAAAACTTTCGGTGGCAGATAAAAGATAAACTAACTTCTTACAAAATTTTGGAACTCAGGCCATGCACCAAAATAGCGAAGAGCCTTTAATCAATATCTGAATGATAAGAAAGGAACTTGCTTTCTCAAGTATCCCATTGGGTAAACAAACATATAGCATACAAGCGTAGAACCATTATAGTGGAATGCCAAATAGAAAAGATAAGGAATCACTTTCTAACAAAAATGCTAGAATGGAAATTTTGAAGGGAAAAGTCTCAAGAAGGGAGAAATCTCCAAATGCGAGAATCTTTCCCAGGATAAAAAGAGCATGCTAATTCTCCAAAGGAATTATTACGCTCTTCAAAACTTGATAGGTGAAACTGAGACGATAAAACTTAAGAAACCTCAACGGAGGATGATGTACCTACAGAAGAGGGCTTAGTGGATCTAATAGGAAAATAAACAACCCGGTCAACAAAAACTAAAAAAGGAAAAGTCCTACTCTACTGAATGGTCGCATGGAGGTGAAACATAAATGACTGACACACAGAATATCGCTAAAACGCATATACCACTCTAGAAGATCACAATCTTGTGCTACATAAAGAAGTAAAACGACGAGAAGAACAGGACAAAATGTCAATTATAGAAAAGAAAAAACGACGGACTCAGACCAGACTTAAATGGAAAGGATTAAGAGAGGACCACTAGTTCAACAGAGGAAAACCAAATAGAAAAATTGCACATTGACTAAGATCAAATCGAGATTACAAAATTAGAGCTGACAAGACCATGAAAAAAGAAACATTATAACAGACATTTAGGACAGGACGGAATCAGATGATGACCCTAACAATCAAACAAAAAACGACTGTCTTGGCCGGAAGAGGTCTTGACAAATAGTTAAATAATGACAAATGAACAATAAATCAATACCGTGTCAGGAATCTCAGTTTGGAAAGTAGAAAAATGCTATGAGAGTAAATGATGGGATCGGACTTACGAATAGCTGGGATTAATGCAACCGGGATTGAAGAAGATAAGACAAGGAAAATAAAGCAAGAAACCGGAAATGTTGATATAGTTTTCTTGCAAAAAGAAATTGCATGACCTGTCCAAAGAAATGAAAGCGAAACTAGAAGCGGAAATGAACGCAATATTAATAATAATAAATAGATCAGGGAGAGAGCAAGGCAGAAGAAGCAATATTTTTTTTAAAAAAATATTAAATATATATCCTGGGTCCAACTACAAGCAAGAGTTTTTAAAGACCGTCTCCTCAGTCTATTCGAAAAAAATAAAAGAATGTCACATAATAAAAATAATAGGAAAAAGGAGGAAAATGAGTACATAAAATTCACTAAACTTTATGATATGGCTGGGGGTATACCAAAGGGAAGACCTCAGAGGCGTTGGGTGAAGGATTTAGACACAACAAAGAAAAAGAGCAATACATGCACAGGAATGAATGGTACATTCAATAGCGTAATTATAAAGACTTACATACCTCACAGATGATTGAAACGGAGTGGTTATCAAATTAAATTCAAGAGGTCCACTGTGAGACAATGTCAGCAGAAAAGAGAGAAAAATGTGAAGACTTTCATAACGGATATAGAGGTAAAAAGGCAAAAACCTCCCAGGCAAAATTAAATCATCAGAGACAGATGGACTGACATTTGAATTCCATCAAAAATTCATTAAAGAACTATAACAAATACAGCATTTCTTGCACAATAATATCTTTTGGAGAGAAAAGGAAATGATCAAAATAATGTGTGTGTGTGTTTAATGTTGCTTTAAAAAAAATAGTCACATGGCTACGATGTCTGCAGTATGTTAGGTTAATAGTAACGCCTAGGACTGGGGCATCATGCCGCAGATATGCAGCATGATGCTCCACCCAGGCACATTATCCTAACACAAAGCCGACCAGTTTTAACACTAACCTCTTAATGCTAACTGTCAAGCGAGGCAGCTATTAGCATCATTTTTATAAGTCAATATTATAACTCGGCAGGGGATTGAGTCCACGGCCAAACCGGAAAACAAAGGGAGACGTATGCACCACTAGACAGAGAGAATGGCCCACAAAAAAATATAACGGCAAACAAACACATACACATATACAAAATGAGAAATTGATTTCTCCATTATAATTCCATTTTACTCTGATTAGATTTTTGCCTTTTCTTTAGAAGAGATAATGCAGGAAACCTTCAAAAACGCACTACGCGACACATAATGCTGTGCCAACATAAACAGAGCAGCACGATTTGATAAGTAAATAAATAAAGTGAAGCTTTTCATGTAGGATAAGGCTTAGTATCCTACATTATTGTTCGGAACACTTATCTTGTTAAATGCAATTTTAATAAATATGCAAAACTTTAGGTATATTGTTAAATTCCGTCTGTAGCCAAAGATTAAGCAAAGAAAGTGATCATTTATGTTTAATTGTTGTTTATGTGATTGTTTGTTACTTAGTTTTCACATCAGTACCAAGTAAATCACATTATGGATACCAGTGGAACAGGAATGGTCTCAACGACGCTGGTTAAATCACTAGAAAGGACATTAATGTTGTAAACTGCACTTTCCGCAATTATCTTGCACGCTGGAATCTGAAAGCAGCAGTAGTTTTTTTTGGCCATTTGGCAGTGTTGTTTTGTTTTATCTGTTTCATGGACTTGCATAGAATATTGTAAAACGAAAGTATATGCATTAAAATCAAAATAATATTTTACCAAACTTGTCTAAATTGTAACTTATTCGGTTCATTTAAAAAAAAATAACATTAAAATATTTAATAATTAGTTGTTTTTTAAATGGTTGTTACAAATGTTGAATATAAAAGAGAATGCAAAACTATTTGTATAATTTATGTTTATCTACAATGTTTGTCTGTCCGG
Organism: Potamilus streckersoni; assembly: GCA_016746295.1. Taxonomy (NCBI): domain Eukaryota; kingdom Metazoa; phylum Mollusca; class Bivalvia; order Unionida; family Unionidae; genus Potamilus; species Potamilus streckersoni. The sequence continues at coordinate 375,164 of JAEAOA010000455.1, forward strand.
TATACACACTTGTTGTAATTCCATACAAATAGAATTGAATGATAAATTCAATACAAAAGACGTTTGTCTATACTAAGTCGTTTGAACAATCAATTTCCTGGAAATGTGCTTAATGGTGGGTATAAGGCAATAAATGATGTTAGAAAAGTCTGCCAGCTGGATAAAAACAAAGAAAAACTCATATCTAACAAATGACGTACTTTCCAGCCTTATTTACTTCTATCTTCTTGAATTCACAAGGTTAATATGTATAAACGTTATTCCACAATATTAAATACATTTTACCTTGGTGACAAGTTACAAAGATGTTGTTCTTTATCTAGCTGAAATTGGCTGTAACTTGTTGTCCTTGTGAAGCAAACTGTGCAGAGTTACCTAATAAATTAAATAGCTTGTATTTTATAGATCTGTTTATATCTATTTATATTATGTAACCTTAACATTGTGTATGCGGCCAAATAATATCGATTACACTACACTGCAATGCGATGATACGTTAACGCATAGCTACTACAAAAATACATCAAGAACAAACCTCTTTTGGCCAATAGCTGAATTACATCATGAACAGTGTTACACCTTTATCCAGCCTTTATCACATATATCTGGACAGGTAAACGGATGCAAATAGTAATAATAATAATTTTAATAATAAATGTGGACTTAATAAAGAGCGTTTCTTCACATACGTGTGTGTATGTGTGTGTGTGATTTGGATTTTTGACATAGCTTTAATAATTCTTCAGTCATATCAGCTACGATGTTTGCAGTGCAGGAGTTTATGCTGACGTGAAGTACTGGGGCACCATCCTGCAGACATGTGGCATCATGTCTGATCCAGTCATATTATCATGATACCAAGCCGATCTGTTCTAACACTAACTCGTAAACAAGAGAGGTTGCTTTAAGTACCATATTTGTAAGTATTTGGTATGGCTCGACCGGGGATCGAACTCACCGCCTACGGCATCCGAGGCGGATGCTCTACCAACTAGGCCAACGGAGCAGTCTTTCCCACATATAAAAAATGTAAATAATAATAATAATAATAATAATAATAATAATAATAATAATAATAATAATAATAATAATAAAATGCACTTAGTACAATGCCTAATCTTTAGAAGCACTAATCGATTTACAATACTACATAAAACATGAAAACATCTACGACAAGATAACAAGAAACAAAAACGTCATGAAATTACAAAACAGAAAAATGCTGTCATTAATTAAGAAAGTGAACATTATTATTTAGTCTCTTCTTGTAGTCGAAATTAGGTGAGAGCACAGTGTTTAATATCAATGAAATATTCGGTCAACGAAGCTGGACACTGGTACACAAAAGAACGTTGTTCATATTACTTGGTTTTACAGTCGGAACATGAGAATGCATGTGTCAAAAGAGTAGTGTAGATTTATAGAGAGGTTGTATACATAGTTGAGGTCAACAAAATGTGGTAATGTGTTTGATTCTGGGTCTAACAGGTATGATATGGAGGCTACAGAGAAGGGGTGTGTGTGTTCAGTTCCTCGTACTCTAAGGATAATCCAATCAACTGTGTAACATTTTGATGTTGCTGTTGTAGACACTGACCCGGACCAGGTAAAAGAGAATTATAGTAGTCCCGTCTTGAATTTACTAAAGAACAAATATGTCTTTTTAAGCGGCTACAAACGGAACAAAAGCATTATTGGAGCTGATGAGCGTCAGCTTCAGATATGCTGCCTTGTATACTTCCATCACATGTTGATGTAATGAGTACCGTCAAGACTGATCTTTTGGTTTCGTGCTGACTGTTTAAATTTAATGATGGTATTTAGAAATACTTACTACTTGAGGTAAAGGATCTGAATAAGAAAGTCTTATGAGTGTTGATCAGGATGGCTTCATTTTCATCATCATTCATCTGCAGTTTATTACATGATATCGACAATTTCTCCTCGGAAATATACTTCTTTACATCTTGGATGGAAAACCCAACTTTAGTTGGTCAGATGGATTTATATATTTGAGTATAGTCGGCACACAAATGATGAGACATCAATTATCGATCTATCACACTTCAAAGCGTGTATAGAATAAAGAAAGCTTAGCCAAGAAAAGACCCATATAAAATTCCAAAACATGTATCAACTGGACTGATAATCTTTTTATTTACGGACATAATTTGTGTCCTGTTAACAAAGTAGGACTTAAATCATCGTAAGGCTGTATTGTGAATACAAAGTACACTTTGGAGACGGTGAGGTAATATATCATTGTGAATACACACGTGTAAGGACAGAAGACAAGGGACTGAAGTCAATCAACAAAATGTAGCATAGTGAACAGATTTTTTGTTTGATTCTAGATCTAACGGGTATTATATGGTTGTTACAAAGGAGGAATTATAGGGAGGCGTTCTCAGTTTTTCGTACTATAAGGATAATCCGAAAATCTGTGTTTTTAACGTAAAGTTTATGTAGTACATCCTGAGACGAACTTGACACGAGTACATTATGCTAGTCCAGTCGTAGAAGTACTAAGGAACACACAGTGCAGGAAAAGGAGATGTCAGGGCCAAAAGAACTGACAATATTCTACTCCCCTCCCCCGACTCACAAATGTATAACTCCAAAAATGAAAACATGAAGTGCTAAAATGGTGGGAATATAACAGTTTTGCCATCATTCCAAATCAAAATACTCGTTCATGCAGATCGGAATGGTCACATATAATTCATTTACTTTTATCATCAATACCAATACATAATATAAATCTATTTGTGGTGCCTCTGTGTGGCTGGAGCTCGATGCACATGCTTAGTGTTCTTAAAAAGTAATAGGGAACTAGGAAGTCAAATGTTTTAAGTGGCATTAACTAAAGCAAATAGTGAATGGAATTGATGCGTCTCAGCTTCAGCTGTTCAACATTGTCAGCATTTATGACATGTTGGTGTAATGGTTGACTAATGTAGAGACTCAGGATTAGGTATCGTGCTGACTGTTTGAATTTAAATTTGGATTTGAGAAATACTTATTGCTTGCAGTCAATGATGTGACTCAGAAAGTCTTTGTCTGGTGATCAAGATCGCTTCAATTTTATCATCATTCATTAGCAAAATGATACATGTCATCGGTCATTTCTCACCGGAAATACACTTCTTTACGCCTTAGATGGTAGTCTAAACTTCAATGAGTGTCGTCAGCAAACACGGGATGTTGATTTACCAAACTTGAGAACTTGTAGAGAATAAAGATAAATGGGCCAAGAACAGGGTCATTTGAAACATCAAAATAAAAATCAAATGTGTTGGAATGTTTGCCATTTACCGAAACATTTTGTGCCCTGTTGACTAAGTAGGACTTGAGCCATAGTAAGGCTGTGTTGCGAGTACGCAATGCAAGCGTAGATGATGATGCAATATACCATGGTATATTGTGTAAAATGCCGCAGACAAGTCAGGGAGGGTAAGGACTGTAATCTTTCAACTGTCCAAAGCTGAGAGGAGGCAATTTACAACAATCATCAGATATTGTAGGCACCCTTCATTACAACTGTATGCACCAAATCCACAGAGGCAAGTTAAAATGCTGTTAAAGCTTGCCCTTGGTATTCTGTATTAGAAGTGTTTGGTGAGAATGAGTCAATTGTAAATTTTTAAACGTTTATTTCTAATAGATTTAACTTTATCAGTGAAGAAACTTCCTAAATGGTCCTGAAGATCGACAGGAGATAATATTGTTGAAAACAATGTACATTTGTTGCTTTACATAAACGTACCTGACCAGACTATATAGAAATATAAACAAGTATACTTTATGCGTTTAGATGTGCACATATTCAAAATACAGGTCATGATTTTTCCATAGTACCTTGCTGACACTTCCGGATTGGTCAGTTTAAGTGTTTGAAGCAAATTAATACTTGCCTTAAATCATACATACATACATACATACATACATACATACATACATACATACATACATACATACATACATACATACATACATACATACATACATACATACATACATACGTACGTACGTACGTACGTACGTACGTACGTACGTGCGTGCGTGCGTGCGTGCGTGCGTGCGTGCGTGCGTGCATGCATGCATGCATGCATGCACGCACGCACGCATGCGCACGCACACACACATGCATACATACATACAGACAGACATACATAACTAACTACCTACCTACCTACCTACTAACCTACTTACTTACCTATCTACATACAACCTACCTACCTACCTAGCTACCGACCTACCTACCTACCTACCTACCTACCTACCTACCTACCTACCTACCTACCTACATACATACATACATACATACATACATACATACATACATACATACATACATACATACATACATACATACATACATACATACATACATACATACACACATATTCTCGCATCCATAAACGAACGCATATATACAGAGTGTCACAGGATTGTGTGCGTCAAGTTGCCATTGCCATGTGTTTTAATGTAAATATAGTATGAGTCATGTTCACTCTGTGTACGCATGCAGCACAAATTGTTTATCCTTGAATTCAAAGAAATTATCACGATGCGTGTTACTTTGACTCACTTAGTTGAGTAACTTACTGTTGTACATTGAAGTTGTACTTCCTCGCATGTGTTTAATTGGTGGTATGTAGATTCATAAGTTAAATTTTTCATTAGAGACAATTATCTTACCTATTTTCGACCTATCTTCTTTACGACAGTGTATGTCTTTCAGTTCTTAAGAAATGTAAGAGTTATATCTGTTTTTCTTTCTATCATCTGTGCTTTTTTTCTTTCTATCATCTGTGCTTTTTTCTTTCTTTCATCTCTGCTTTTTTTCTTTCTATCATCTGTGCTTTTTTCTTTCTATCATCTGTGCTTACCAGAGCATGTTTCCTGCAATTTATTTTCTATATTTCAATTGTAAGAGAAATGTTACTTTGCACAACGTAGTCATATTTGCCGTTTACGATAATATTTTTTTATCACGGTTTACAGACTGCTTTGGATAATTCGTGTATTTTATAATAAATTATGAGTAGAGTTCCAACTTCTCGTAATTTTAAGTAAATCATATTTGATGTAATAAATTCACGAATGAATTTGTTTAACATGTATTCCTAAACACTTCTAAACGTGGAACATTTTTAATGTGTAAACTAGATATTGTATTCTGTATGCATACGGGATACGAAACGATCTAGTCCACAAGGTCCACCGATGCACATACGGATATGTACTGGGCTACAGTTGCCCGGTAGACTAATAAGCTCTTCTTTACAGATCACTGACATCTAACCTCTGTCCGCGTGCGTTTGAGACTTCAGCTTGGCCATAGTTTGTATCTGAGAAATCTTACCAGTAGCTCCTTCTTGATCCATGGTTAGTGGATATATGCTTGCATTTTCTGAGATGGCATGAATAGACCACAAGCATCCGGCAAACGCATTTTGCTATGTCTGCGGACAATTTATAAAGACAAGATTGAAAGAATACTCCTTGGAAGATTTGTGATGTGTGAGGACATATTTCGCTATGCCTGTCTGGTATCAAGATAAACCTTGGTCACCTTTTTTACCTGTAATTACTGCAAAACATTCTTTAGAAGGTAAAATTGACAATTATTTTTCGAAATTTCATAATATAAAATTTATTTAAATTTTTTACATTATAAAAGTTTTTTTAAATTTAAAATGCTGTACAATTTCAATATTATTGAAACAATATAACATATATTAAACATTTAACAAGAATCTCTTACACATTAGTCATGGGTGAAATAAATCTATATTTAGGATGGTAGAGAGCGTAAAAAAGAGCTATCCCAAATATTTGGCGGGACCAACTGACCACTCAAGCAACTGTGGACCCTCTCCAACGTCGGACTAGCAATCATGTAAAGGGACTTTTCTTCATTCATCGCCCCAGTGCCACACTGTCGTGATGTACGCATACATCCAAAAAAGTGCTACCGTCTATTGAAGAGAACAGCAAGTCAAAGACAGAGGAAGACGTTGTAGATCCAAATGACAATTTCAGAGGTGGAGTTGAGAGAAATCCATATTACCCAACCAAAACAACCTTAACAGCTTCATCAAATATATTGGTCTCACCAAGTCCAATGCCGAGCTTTTGACGTCTAGTCTCAAGCAGTGGAAATATTTGGATAAAAGTGTGCAAGTAGAAAATCAGAGAAAGCATTGCCAAGCTTTTTCCAGCTTCTTCACCGGTCAAGATGTGCTCTGTTTCTGAACAATGTAACAAGTTTGTTAGAGACAATTTGAATAGCCTGTATCCAGAATGAGTAGCGGGGCCCCGAGTGGCCGAGTGGTCTAAAGCGCTGTCCGTTACGGATCACTGCCATCTCACCTCTGTCTGCGTGGGTTCGAGTCTAAGATTCGGCGAATGTGGATATGTGAGAAAGCTTGCCAGTAGCTTCTCGTGGGTCGGTGGTTCTTTCCGGTGATTTCCCGGTTTCTTCCTCCACCATTAATACTGGCCGCCATGAATAGCCTATCGTGTGCTGAAAAATGGCGTTAAGCCCAACAACAACAACAATAACAACCAGAATGAGTAGCGCCTCTTCATTGACCGCTCATAAAAGAGCCTCAAAGCCGTTCTGTTCTATAATGGGTGGACTTCAAAGAAAATTACAACTGCATCAAGACCATGCTGGATGTCTTAAGGTGTGATGAGTAAGGCTGGAAAGTCATCGGAGACTTCAAAATGGTGGCATTCCTGGTTAGTTTTCAAGGCGATTTTACCACGTTCCCCTGCTATTTTTGCATTTGGGACAGCAGGGTCACCAATGCGCATTACCACAGACCGGAATGATCACAGCTGACCGAGTTTGATATGGGGAGGAACAACCTCAAGTTTGAGCCAATTATATGACCCCAGAAGGTGATGATGCCACCACTGCTCATCGACTTTGGCCTTATGAAATAATTTTAAATAAGGAGTCAACGGATTTAAAGTACCTTCAAGAATTCTTCACTAAGCAGTCTGAGGTAAAGATCAAAGCCGGTGTCTTCGTTGTCGGAACACAGATAAAAAAGCCTGGAGTGCAATGAATTCTCCGAGAAGTTCAAAGTAATGAGAAAGCGGCTTGGAACAGCTTTGACGCAATTGTTCGGAGCTGGTAAAACTCTGGTGAAGAACTACCGCACAATGGACTGCAGGAAGTCCCTCAAAGTCCATATCCCTGATGCTCATCTTGATAAATTCAAGGACAACATGGGAGAGTACTCGGAGGAGCAAGGCTCACAGGACGACGAAAGAAAGGTTTCTGAGAAAGACAAAGGTTGGAGTTTGCAATTGCAACACTCGTCTAGTGGCGAGTCTGCTTCGTAGGCATGCTTCACCACGAGAAATATATTGCTTGGGACACTATCAACGCCATTCTCAAAAATCATGGGAAAGCGTAGTCGTCGTTCTATCGGACCAAGCTATCGATGCAGGCCTCCTTCAGATTATCGTCAATGAGGAAACTGGCGCTATTAATCATGAACATGATCCCATTTTTGACGTGTACTCTTCTCCACCTTCCAGTATTTTTACTTTTTATTTTGGCCTTGTTATTATCTTTCCTTAAGTAAGATTGCTTACAAGTCTCACTAACCAGATACCCATTATGTTGTGGTTAAACTTTAGTTATCGACGGAAAGAAATACAAGTTTATACTGGGTACTCCATGACGAACCACTAGTCTTTGATACTATTCTAATTTTCCAGGCAGAAAACACAGATTTCACGTGTGCAACTGTATGGATTCAACAATATTTATCAATACGCCCTTAATGCCCGCACATATGACATCTATTCATTAATTTTGGTGGGCCTTATCTCACTAGGTTCCATTCTGCAGCGGTTTTTAATCGAACTGTAAGTTTAGTAGCAAACGAATAGGGAGACAAACTGAGTCAGGAATACTAGCAGGGTGCACCTGGAAACCTAATGTATATTTTCGTTACATTTGTCCACTTCAGGAACTAGACTAAATGAAAGTTGATTAGACAGACAGACAGACAGACAGACAGACAGATAGATAGATAGATAGATAGATAGATAGATAGATAGATAGATAGATAGATAGATAGATAGATAGATAGATAGATAGATAGATAGATAGATAGATAGATAACGCCATTTTTCAGCAAACGATAGGCTATACATGGCAGCCAGTATTAATGGTGGAGGAAGAAACCAGGAAATCCGCAGAAAAAAAAAAACACTAGCCCACGAGAAGCTACTGGCAGGCTTTCTCACATATCCACATTCGCCGAATCTTAGGCTCGAACCCACGCAGACAGAGGTGAGATGGCAGTGATCCGTAACGGAGAGCGCTTTAGACCACTAGGTCACTCGGGGAACCCACTATAATTGTTTGCGTTATACAAAGGCAGGTTAAGCTTAAGCACTACACACTGTAACTTTAATACTCTGGTGATGTGTTCTCGTCACTCAACGCGAGAGTTGTTATAATGGTAGGCACTCAGCTTTCAAAATTATTTACAGCTGTTAATAGCAAAGGCTAAAAGATATATATGTCAGGTAGTAAACCAGGAGTCGTAGTTATCTGCCCTTGACTATCTTACCAGCGTCAACCATCTAACGCAACAGAGCGCATATTCTGCGTTTATATCCACATACTGATTTTCTGCAACCGAGTATCCTTCCCCACCCCAGTCCCACAGTATCCAGATCCCTATCGAGTCTTAGTGACACCTACTTTTAGTATTCTTTTGGGTGATTTGGTATGATTGTCTAAACAAAGATATGTACATTTATAAATAATATCTTGCAACAAATTTACACGTGTGCAACTGCTTGAGTTCCATTCAAGAAATGGGTGTGATAAAATTGAAATTACTTTTAAATATCTCTTTCACCTGTGGCGCCCTTAAAAATGTTTAATATAAAAGCTAGTCTCTAGCCATATCAACTTCCGTGTTGATCTAAAATGCATGACAATTAGGTATAAGCACATGCCGTAATTCAATACGGATATAAAATAAAAAAAAATCAGTAGAGCCATATGTGTATTCACCAAGCTATGACAATGATTTTATTGGTGAGGAAAAAGAAATAATAGATGCTACAAAATAAAAATAACAAAGAACTCACCTTTTATCTGTCATGTTTGACATGGGACGTACTTTCCATTCTAATCTACTTCCTCCTTCTTGAAATTTGTATAAGACAAACGTCTATATCCCAAAACAACAACTACATCTTTCTTTGATTACAAGTTTTGAAGGCGTTGTTCATTTACCTTTTACAATTGGCTCTAACTTATTGTCCTTGTATACAAAAATTGTCCAGAATTGTCCAATGAATTACGAGCCTAGATTTTATGGATCTCTTTATAGCTGTTTATATAGTGTAACCATGACATTGTGCATGGTGTAACATAATACAAACCAAACCATTATACAAAGGTGGTGATACGGAATACGCATACCTACTACGAAAATACATATAAGTTAAACGTATCTTGTATTATAAGCGAAAAGGAACCTCAACGTTTTCTCCACATCTACCCTACCTTTGATGTATATCTATACAGTGAAAATATTATAAATAAATCTTAAACGACGACTTTTAAATATGAACATATATACTAGAGGCGTTTGGGTGTGCATAATTAATTCACAAGATACATAAAGTTTATGGATTCCATATATTCACTTGTTCATACTATTTGGCTGTTTAGTTGCTTACAACAATATTTGCCAATGTCCCGACTGAAACCATCTTCCGTCTATCGATCCATCAATACACACACACACACACACACACACATATATATATATATATATATATATATATATATATATATATATATATATATATATATATATATATATATATATATATATATATACATATATATATATATATGCATGCATGCATGCATGCATGCATGCATACATACATACATACATACATACATACATACATACATACATACATACATACATACATACATACATACATACATACATACATACATACATACATACATACATACATACATACATACATACATACATACATACATACATACATACATACATACATGCATACACCATTTTTCATCTAGTATTGGGCAGCAATTAAGTGTTGGTGTGGCGATAATGGTCAAACGCAGTTCGTTCCACGTATACGATGATACTGGACACCGACAACCACTTCCTACAAGCAAAAAACTAATTTCTACATCAGTGAATGTGTCAGAAGTGTTTGGAGTTGATGTCTCGCAGAAACTAGCGGCTCAAGAAGTCTGAGACCAACGAAGGATTAACGACAATGTTTAAGGAACCATGTTAATAGTAGTCATAGTGCACAATTACCATTTTTGGACTTCAAAATGAGACACTAGGCTGTAAAAGCAATTGGTAAATATGTTTATCGTCAACCATCTCAACCTTATGCAGACGTATATTTGACTAAGAAATGAATTTCGGTCGTAATATTTGTGCTCACAAATGTATGCGACTCTGCATAAATTAATGTTGCAATAGCGTGTTATAATTTTGTAAACACATTAATGTCTCGACTATCGTATCGTATAAAGATAGACCTTTGTCTACAAGCCATTCTTAACAAAATGTCAGTCATGCTTGGCCAACTGTGAACAGAGTCGACTGTGGAATGATTAGACAATGCTCTAAAGTTCTAGTAGGGGATTCGAATCTCAACCCTGACAATTCTCAAACTTTATTTGATAGCGTGTGAACTGATGAATATTATGTCTACCATACAATCCAAGACACAAGATAGATTAACTGCCTTGGTTCTATTGAATTCAGATAAGTTAACAATTCTTTAATCGATGGTACTTAACTGCTGACATTTCATGAGATTTATTATTAGGTATTAAAAGCTAGAACCATGCTTAAGGGTAGGGGCTTTGTTCAATGATCGATCTGAGTCTCCTGCCAATAGAGTTAGAATGTCAGTACTTCAATTCCTAAATGGAATGGCTTTAGACTAAATGAGGAAGAGGACCATTTAGTGAATGTGGTATTAGCTTCCGCAATAATAAATTAGTTGTTAAGTTTGAAATTACAATTATCAATGTTATACACATTTAATAACTATTGTTGTATAAATATATAACGATCAATATCACGTACGTTATAATTATTTATGTATACACTTATAATAACTGTCGATGATCATATTCGTGATAACTGCCCATATTATAAAGACAGAATATCCATCAATATATGCACAAAAATAACTATTATTGTTCGTGTTATACATATATGGTAACCATGTCACATCACGTTGTCGCGTGCTGATCGTATTACCATTATGTTGTCTATTTATTTCAATGTTTCGACCACGACGTTGTAGATCGTCCGAAGCAGAAACCATAATAAAAAGGTGATATTCTTTTACAAGAGAAAATATGTGAACCCACGATCAAACTACGAGCTATTAAAAATATGCAAGTAAAATAAATTTAGTGGTAATATGTTTTGTTGTGATCAAAGTGTCCCAGAAGAGAAGTTATAGATGTAGCATTTGTTCAAAGCTTTCCAAGTGACAGAAACGATTAACAATGTTATCATCTGTCCACTGTGCTACAATATGCAAGCTTTCGATTTTAAAGTGTTTATACGTGAATTTCGTAACATAGATTCAACAACTTTCTAATATTGTAAACTGAGCAATGAACCAGAGCCGAACCTAACACGTCACCTAACTAGTCATGTAACGCTGTACACAGAAACGAAACGAGAATATATTTTATTCCAACGATTCACAAAAAAAATAAATATACACAATTCTGTGACACTCTCAACAATGATAAATATGTTTTTTATTGCATTTGTTTGTTTTATGTTTTAATTTTTTATTTTGTTTTGCTTTAGCTTTCAATTTCCTAACTGAATAACTGAATATAAAATGGGTTATTGAAAACGATCTTATTCCCTCACAGCAACCTTTTCACCATATCATTATATATATATATATATATATATATATATATATATATATATATATATATATATATATATATATATATATGTGTGTGTGTGTGTGTGTGTGTGTATACACACACATACATACATGCATATATACATACATAATGTTTCGATCCAAATACAGCAATCGTTTTGCTACATATTGACACAGTCAGGTGAGAATTCATAAAACAGGATCTGGAAGGGTTTTGTGTCGTGATGCTCGTCGTCAAGTTTGGTCAATTTCTAGTTTGCTCTGTTGTGAAAAAATTATTTAAAGGTTCTTTATTTTTCTTCTATTCTCACTAGCTGCGTTCATATTCAACTTGAAATACATCCCGACTTTGAAACATTAAAATGTCTGCATGCTGGATCCATTGATTTCGCTATCATCAAATTATATTGACATGTGTTGGTCGTATTATCTGGATGCGTTTTGTTCATCTTCTTTTAGTAATTTCCTTCATACTTTGTAATAGATCCATATCAGTTCTATAACCCATAATTCCCTCAGTGTTTGCATTTCTGTTTGAGTGACTTTGCTGCAGAAGTCACTTAAAGGATTTGTTTTCAGCTTTAGTAACTGCTGCTTGCCATTATTTTGTTCGTTATGGTGATTATGTTCCAAGACAGGTAAGCTTGATTTCGTATAAACTTCAAAGATTCTCATGCGAGAAAGATTTTTCTTTAGTTTTCTCTTCCACATTTCTGTAACTTAGATTATGTATCTTAGAAACTTCGCTTACGGAGTGCTTCTGATTTTAGTATTCCCAAACTCCTTTCATGAAGGATCGTCATTGCTTGTGTGAAATAGGCAGATTGTGTTTGGATGCATTGCTGCTGCATTTGTACAAACTTAATCCAGTAGATCTTGGAAGTTATAAAAGTAATTGTTGACTACTGTACCACACTCGAAGAAGAAAGGGCCTTTCCATAATTTCTTCTGCATTTTACGACAAAGTGAGTTAAATTTTTAAATAAATTTTAATACAAACTGATGAAAATACATTGGTTTAGATATTTTTAGGTGTTCTATGTTAGAACTATCATAAATATATATTTTGTAAAGATTTAAATGGATCTAGAGATTACACTTATAAAGAGACATCTATTTACAAGTTAGTTTTTGTTTCTCAATCATAAAAACAAAATTGATGTTAGATGCGTTGAAGTAAGCCCTCTGATAATAGATAATAGATGTATCATCCTGAATGCATGTTAAATATAGTTGATAAATCACAGTATAATATAATTGAAACAAAACAAGAAGTAGGATTTTGCATTTTGAGAACATTGATGATTAGATGAGTTCAGATTGTATCCTGCATTGAACATGTTCAAATCATAAACACAAGTTGTAAGATACTTAAAATATGTTCATTGTTGCTATGATCAGAGGCAAATATCAACATCCCTCTAAATGCTACTAATCTTAATTATATATATATATATATATATATATATATATATATATATATATATATATATATATATATATATATATATATATATATATCAGGATTTAATTAGAAAATTCATTAAAAATGCTTTTAAATACAACAGATGAATAAGTACATTTTAGCAACTTTTCCTTATATAATGATTTGGAATTTCACAAGAGAGGATAATTTCTTCCTAGTAGTAAACATTTGAGTTATCTCCCATTATATAACTTCAGTGGTTTGTGAAGGCCTAAAGAACCGGAGCTAATTGTATAAAGTACTATATTATTAGAAACACATACAAAGCAAAACAATAAAATATTATACAGTATGAAAAAGGCTTGGACGACACTTCGACTTATAAAATCTGAAAATCGCTTATATCACTGTGTTAAACAGACCTATAAATGATGCGTAAAATGAGTCCATATCTCTTTGAAACCTATATAGGCAATTAGTTGCTATTGAAATCCTAAACCAAAACCTAAAATAAAACAAGGAATAATACTTGTGTACGACTTGTATGATATGATGAGATATACAGTCTTGAGGTGACATGTAGGAGATAGTGAGGGATGATTGGTATGCGATGGGCCAGAAAGATGAAAAGAAAAAATGGTAAATTTAGTGAGTGTTTAATAATACATGTGAAAAAGACACAATTCTTTTAATTTCTAACGAAATGATTGTTACATGTTAAAGAAACTACATATTTTGAAAGCAGATTCAATGGAACTGTAGAGAAACTATAGACGATAAACAGAGAACCCATCTATTTAATGTAATATTTATTACTCACGTTAAACAAAATTATATATTTTGCAGTGAGTGGCACATTGTCTTATTGGACTTGTTCCAAAACATTTCATGATCAATTAATGGGAGTGTAAGATTCCATCTATCACAAAACATTAAAGTTTTGCATTTTTGATAATGTTTATATGGTAAACTTCAAGTATTATTATGGCAAGGTATCAAAGAATTTTATGATATGACACAAATAAGATAATGAAGATTAAGATGACGAAGATGAGAAAAATAAATTTCCCATCAGTATTTATATTTGAAATGTGCAGTAGAAGAATTTATTATATACTAAATATATTTGCAAAATAATTGTTCATATTTTCTATTCCTGTATTTTCTTTCTTCTTATACGAAAAATGTAGAGAGAATATCTACATTTATTGAGTATATGGAAAAATATTCAAGAGTGGAAATTCGACGTGTATCTGCTCAAACTATTTAATTATACATTTTTCAAAAGCAAAAACAATCAACAAGTTTTTGTATGTTTATTTATAAAAAAAAATCCTAGAAAACAATGTAAATATTTTAAATATGACTCAACGTTTGTGAATATAATATAAAATTTGATCCTAAGAATGAAAACAAGTCCTATCACTAAATAGCTCTATTAAAATCCAGGTTCTAATCTCGACGACTTACAAATATTGAAGGCGATGACGTCAGATGTAGTCAAATGAACGAATATCAACAATTCCTTAATTAAATAACAGCTTTAGTGTCCGACTAATTCCAGAACAAATTTCCATGGAGATCTTTCACAACTTTTTATAAGAAAGTCAACTTGTTGAGTTCCCATGGGGGTTAAATTATTAAATCCAAAAATCAGATGAAAAACAAACAGTCTGGCAACAAATAAAAAATCACATGTTTCTTCAAGATGTTAAAACGACTCTGAGAAGAATATTAAAAATGCGTATTAAACCCTAAAACATAACTTCAAGTCTCGCAAGATGGGTCATGATGTCTATTACTACAAAGAAATCCGTCACAAATGTATCCCCACTTAAGAACCAATAAGAAAGAAACGTTGTTTACACACAGTGATCACGCAAAGTATGGACCTGATACTGACCAATAATTTTAACTGCCTCTTTACGAAGTCCCAAACATAAGACGAATTTGGTTAATTAAAAATAATTATCATGAAACCTTTTACATCTTAGATAAAACAAAACATTTAGTAAAAGAACACATCGAAGTACTGAAGAATAATTTTGAATCCGATAAAAATATTCATTACAATAAAATATAATGAATCAAAACTAAAAAAAAATAATTTTAAAACTAACACACAATCACTTTAATCACATATACATAACATTTCCCCCGTAACGAAAAAAGAAAGATTTATATAATCAATCTTTCTTTTTTGCCATGCCATGTGTAAATTGTACCCACGGTATACTAAATTACATAAGAAAATTCTTATGAATTATATAAGTAATATTTCTATAAACGGAAAGTGCATCTGCTATCAAATTGTCTTTTCCTTTGATGTGCCTGATGTTCGGATAATACTCTTGCAAAACCAAACTCCACTTAATAATCTTTGATTTTTGTTTTTCATCTTGCCTATGAAAGTAAGGGGGTTGTGATCACTATACAAAACAACCGGAGGAGTCTCCTTAATGTAAACTTCCAAATGCTGTAATGCCAAAATTAAAGCTAAACATTCCTTCTCGATTGTTGAGTAATTTCTTTGATGCTTATTTAATTTCTCAGAGAATTAACACACTGGATGATCAATACCATATCTTTTAGAATCAATACTGCTCCAGCCCCAACATCTCTTGCATCCACAAAATTTTTAAAGACTGATTGAAATTTGCAGCTGTTACTTAACAGATTTGTCAGAGATTCAGCAGTATTAGAGAAATTGGAACAAAACGTTCGATAGTATCCGACAGTACCCACACATAGAATTAATTGCTTTTTACTGACAGTCACAGGGCTCCAAAATGGTAACATTCCTGACGGGTTTACAAGGCGGTTTTACCACGTTTCCCTGCTTTCTTTGCATTTAGGTCAGCAGAGGCACAAAGGCTCACTACCACAGACCAGACTGGCCACAGGGGATCGAGATCTCTGTTGGGAGGAACAACATCAAGTTGGAGCACTGGTAGACTCCGGAGGGTGCTGATGCTACCACTGGATATCAACTTTGGCTTTATAAAATAATTTTGTCAGAGCTCTAGATAAGGAGTCGGAAGATTTCAAGTGCCATCATGACCTATCTACGGTATCTGATACAAAGCTCGAAGACTGTGTCTTTCTCGGACTACAGACAAAAACCTCTGGAGAACAATGAATTCTCTGAGCACACTAGTAAGTAGAATGAAGCTTGGAACAGCTTTGTTGCACAGGTTAGGGATGTCCTGGTCAATCAGGAAACTGAGTGGAGCTGGTTAAGAGTGGTGAAGAAATATGGTACAATGGCAAGCAGGATGTCCCTCAAAGTACGACGGGACAATGGGTTAGACGCAAAAATACCAACCAATTTTGAAATATGCAATAATGAGCATGCTATTTTAGGCTCATTTGTTATGAATATTAGTGTTAGCTGATTTTATTCTAGTCACTTATCAAAATGTCTTATTTAGTAATAAATATAACAAAAATTAAAACAGGTATTTTCTATATAGTAAATAACATGTTTGCATGAAGCTTTTACCCAATATTTCTCTCTGTTGTTCTGTGAATTAAAGTTCAAAATTTATTATAATGTGATCATTTTAAGTTGAAACAAGTACAATATTGATTGAATTGCTGAAGTAGAAAGCTTGGAGACTAGTTAAGAATCATTGTTACCCCAGAAATATAAAGATGCAGAGATTTAGGTTTTGGAATCATCATCTATTTATCATACAGGGTACATGATAAATATATAATTTGGAAACGTACATTGTGTAACAATGATCTAGTAGAGATAAACCTTGCTAATATTACAGTGCTTATTACATGGTTGGCTGATGTAGCTTGTTACATATTGAGAATAGAGTTTCTATTTAAGAGTTGTATACTTCTTGATACATTTTGTTTTATCTTTTGTCATTAACACAGATCACATTTAAAAAAGCACATTTATTTACGAACTCTTATCATAATAAAACCACAAAGGAAAACAATTAAAACAAATAAGAAAAAAATGTAGATAGAAAGAGGAAATATACACTTAAATGTATATTTGTGCACACAACCAAACCTATATCTTACTCATTTTGTTTCATGTGTGATTATAAGTTTCTTTCCACACAATAATGGTAACAGTTGCAAAAGACTTATGTGGAATTATCCTGTCAAATAAGGTCGAAGGTAAAGAACAAATAGTTCTGACAAGTGAAACATTACATACTGTTTCCCTCATACGAAAATACGACTGTAACCATTAGTTTAGTCTATCAATTATTTATGTAATAATATCCATTTACTATCAAACGTTTTCAAATTGTATTGTCGACATCAAAATTAAGATAATATACCATCATGCCATACAAATATATTAATGTCGAGAGTGTTGCCTACATCCGCCTTTAAAATGAATCCATTTAGATACTTGCCCCATTTTAGTTATAGATGAATTGATGTTACAGTAAAAGAGCTTTTGAATTGTCAAAACAGTTTTTATTAAGTAGCCATGTACATCTTAAGTTTTTATCTTTTGTCATTTTAAAATGTTCATTTATGTATGAACACTTTTGTTAATAAAACAAGAAATAAAAATAACAAATAAAAACAGTAAACAAAGAAAATTAATCGTATATATCTTTACACACAAGCAAACTTCTTTAGTATTCACATTATTTCAAGTGGGATTGCAATTTCGTTTCTACCTGATTAAGGTAACATTTGCACAGAAGTACGTTGCAAGTATCATGTGTCAAATAAGGTTGCAAGTAAAGAATAAATATATGTCCGGTAAAAAATAGTATACTTTGTTTTACAACAACAGAATGTGAACATAATATTATTCCATCAATTATTTGTCATAATCATTTAATAACAAATCTTTCCCATTCAAAAGTTTCTGTATTATTTATATTTTTGACATGGAAATAAAAATGATGTTACCATAAAAACAAACTACAAATTAGATCTGTCGTTATTTTTTATACATTTGCAAATAAATTGTTTGACTAAGAATTAATTATACTATGTCACCAACATTAGATCCATCTTAGATTCCAAATATGACATTTTGTCTTGGAGAAGAACACTAATATGTAATGTGACTGGTGTTACTCCTGACCTGCTATAAGATGTCATTTAGAAATGCCTTTAATATGTGAAAAAATGACAAGATAATTGGGATAGTGTTTCAGTATGTAGACAGCAGAGCGAACAAACATCATTTGTGACAATATTGTCTGCTTTAAGCACAGTATTTGTTGCGATATGTAAGTGCAACATCTACCATTACATCCATGTACTGTTTACTTCACAAGTCAACAAGCATGGTGACTCATGCGAGAGGTATCCTCTGTCTCCGGAAAACATGTCAGTCCAGCTGTGAGTAATATTGGATGAGACCTTGTTCCTCAACACCTTGGTGAAATCGAATCAGCTGACGTTCTACTTGGCCTTTTTCGGAACCTCCAATAGGATTCGTCACCCACTTAATTCACATATATATATATATATATATATATATATATATATATATATATATATATATATATATATATATATATATATATATATATATATATATATATATATATATATATATATATATATATATAAGATCGAAGCACTCAAGAAGGAATTATTCTGTCAAATCAAGTCACGGTTGTGGGGTGTGCGCCAATAGTGAGCATCCCAGTCAGATATCCGGTACTTTTCCAGCTATTCTGATTTTTTCTTGACTGCATCGCCCATTACGCGAACAACTGATCATCGTGCCGCCACCGCCTTTTACTTTTCACTGACGTAAGACCCCAAGACACTCCCCATCCATCTCTAGTTCCATGACCACCTAAAACTAGGTAAATATATTAGAAGCAGAATACTAGTACGGAATGATCAAAAGCGATAGTTGGCCTGGCTCGCGACATCTTCTTAGCGATCATTAACGCAGCTTGCAAAGTTAACGCGGTGGTAGACAGGACAGCGGGTCTTGCTACCACTGCCCTGGCCTCACGAGCCATTAACGAGATGAAGATGAAGATTGCCACTTTCAAGAAAGGATTTACGGCCGTAGCCGCCCAAACTGGTAAAACGGATGTAGAAAAGGCAGTGACCACAGCGCGTGACTTCCTCAGTCGGATGAAAATGCTGACGTCTACAAACACACTTTCACACGATCAGGTCGTGGTCAACAACCCGGGTAGAAAAAAGTAGCAGACCTAGTGCACGTTTGGGCGTAAGACTTCCTTGTCACTAACTTAAGAACGTTCGCAGGCCAGGAATACTGTCCGTCTTAGAGTCAACCAAGATACAGCATATGTAGTATCTCTTCCAGTGCAGCGCTACCTGCAAAATATTATTTTTATGATGTCAAGGATCGAGTTAAAAAGAGTCGTGAGACTTTTCTGGTAAGGAAGACGTTCCGCTGTATTCGTCCCGTTGAGATCTACCTCGAGGTTGTGGGTAGGATCTCAATGATGATGGAGGACAGTGATTATGCCGTAGCCGAAAAGACAGAGCTTGTCAACAATGTGATCATGGAGTTGTTCGACGACGTCAGCTACCTCATGGATAATCACCAGGTGGAGGTCTGAATAGGTAACGTTGGCTATCCTCAACCGACCTTGGCCTAGTCCGCTACAGCAGAGAATACGATCGATGTGCATGGTCGACGATGATGTGAGGAATAGACGCCATTTGCAATATAATATTGTCCCGTACAATATATCATTTTGCCGATGATGCAAACACCGTCAAAAGACCAATATTTGAAAGAAACAACGTCAACCCAAACCTTGGTTTCGCGTATCGGATCCAACTACTGGATGCACAAAGCTTTTTTAACTGACGAGCCTATTTTGCTTCTTCTGGGACGTGCACTAGTTTATCTTTTGTGCCAAGTATACTGTGTAGCTGACACTCTAAAAGATAGACAACGGCACTATCTTACGCGGAAACGTCCGCGACAAGGCAAAGTCGCACCCAAGAATCTCGACTGGTCGATGCCAACCATAATGATAGCGCTGGAGATGGAAACCAACATTCTTAACTTCACAATAAAGGTCATAGTACCCAGTCCTTCGTGGTCATGACCAATGATACCCAGTAAAACGCTATTTACGGCCAGTTATTCTAGTAGGTCAGATTTATCGCCGTGTGTTCAGTTCTGATCACTTAAGAATAACCAAAACCGTAAAATCGATCATTGTTGACAAACTTGGAGCCTTCGAGACACCAGTAGCCGTCCAGAATCTCGGCTAAGGTCTGATTATGAGCTTGGTTGGTCGAAACCAATCGTGAATTAGGTATGTGTATCAATGAAAAGACCAAAACAGATTAAACCCAATCTACTATTTCAGCCTTCCATATATAGACCAGAGGAAGGAGTCAATGGTGGATTTGTATATCAAAGCCAGCATCCATCTGGAACACGCTGGCACCAAGTATCATATTCCACTATAAAACTGTGCTAGGGAACAAATGAGGGTGTCTGATGACAATTAATGGCTCATGACGTAAAACACATACACCCGTTTATACCTAAATGAAACATTGTGTCTCTCGCCAAGGATAAGCAAAACAAAGTCACAATTTCCTGTAGCGCCCTTGCGACCCTAGCCATCGTTATATGCCATATGGCTAAATGGTGTCATTCTAATATGTTGAGCTCCTAAAATGAGCTTCGGTCGCAATCCACTGGCACTTTGGACGCATAGTAGTGCCTCTTTGTTCAAAAATGGACGACTATCAACGGGTCCTTTGAAGAAATTATACCGTTAAATCAAATCATACGTCGGCTCATTGATTGAATGAGACACTGTCTTTGTCGCACTTTTTAGTTCATAAAGAAATCGGCTGTGACGATCGCAGAAAGACGATGCGAAACCCGGATCTCTTTCAGTATGACTCGTAGATCAACATGGTGGTTACCTATCGCTAACAAGAAGGAGCTTCGAAACAGAACTACCAGGTTTTATTCCCGAAAATGTCAGGATCTTTAAAGCCACCTAAAACCCTCTGGCCGTCTGAACCGTTTTCAACGTAAGTCACCCCACTCGTCCAGACAATGCTGCCAAATATGGCATTTTGACCACCAAGCCGAAGACGCAAAGAAGTATGATGATCACACTGATGCAAAAGCCTGTGAAGATGACAACGGAATGGTCGCAAAAACTGCATCAAAGGTATAGGTGTGCCACAAAATCATCACAACAGCATCACTAACGAACGGCTTCTAATGGTCGAGGACAATGTATGTCAACAAAAAGGTCACACCCATGATTGGCAGAACCATTACTCCGTGGCTGAAGACTTTAAATGGCAGCTCCGCGTATCAAAGGACTGGTGGCTTCACAAACAGCTGAGACACGGCGAGAAATAAATGTTCGACGCTGAAGTCGTGAACATAAAAGGATACTTATACCGTCAGTTCCCGCCAATCAGTGGCACGTACAGGTTTCGAAACAATATACCTCAGTCACAGCCTTAAAAGAATATTTTAAACGTCACGATACTGGAAGAGTCTTTAAACAGCATTCCTCTTTTTGGCCTGAAATACAATCGCATCCATTGCAGTTCCTTTGGGTGCCGACGATGCTGAAACTCAACCTTATATAGGAGAGTCCTTCCGGCGTATGAAATCAAACTTTAATCCTATGAAGAAATTGTTAGCTTCTGCTGCTTAATATCGTTGCAATAACGAATGCTTATTAAACGTTTCCTTCTACATATTTCGTATAATAGTATATTTATGAACTTTCTAGTCAAATCTCTGTTAATAATAAAGAAAAGGAAATAGTAAACCATTTTTAAAAAATTAAATCATCTTGCTGAGAAGAATGCAGTTAATAGCATACGATTGTAACAAATACGAACATGTTGACCAATATCTCATATCTTATCTTCATCACTTCGACATGAAAATTTAAAAAAGTGTTCTTGATATTTTGATATGTTTCTTTTAATTATGTTTGCAAGTTTTTCTTAATGTAAATTATCTTAGATTTTTGTAAAGACAGGATGAGCAAGTTTACATGAAAAATACAACTAAACTACGTTTTGCAACCAATTGTAGCGAAATAGCTAAAAGTAATTTCATTGAAGTGCATAGTGTACGATCCCATTTCACATGACGCTAAAGCAGTTTCATAATCTCCACTACTTCTTCATTTTTATATTCGTCAATAGGAAATTCTTCTTTTTAATAAAGAGAGGAATTATTACAACTACTCACCTGCTAATCACGCGAATATATTATGGAGGAAAAGTGATAGTACTTTCACCATTTTTTCTCAAAATGATAAGCATAAATAATGTATGTAAACTGAACTAAAATATTATTTCCATGACGTTTTTTCGATGGGAAATAGCAAAATTTCAATCCCGTAATTTTGTTCCATTTCGCGAGATGTGAAATAATCAAAGAACAAACGTGCTCATGTTTTGGTTAGTTTATTGCGATGATTATAATTAAATGTTTCAGAATTAACTTTTTAATATTAATGTTTTTTTTAAAAAAAAATCTGTGTTTGCGCTTTATTGCCTTCACATAATTTTAACCTTTTATCTTTGTCTGATTTAACTGAATATTTGAAATAAACCTTAACATTTTATGCATGCATGGAATAGATGTTGTCATTACATGCATACATAGGGCCAGAATACAAAAATAATATCCCAGCTGTGATTTGAGGCTCGCATTGGAATGAAGAAATCGTACGAACAAGGCGAGAACTGTATTTACAAGTAAAGTGAAACTGACCTATTATTGTATAATTCTAAACAATTGGAGCTCATTTCTGGAAAAAACCTCACCGTTTCTTGAATGATTACAAGTAAGGCGTGATCAATAGATTTTGCTTTCCATTGGTCCCACATTTTGAATCATTTGTTTAAACGATTTCAATTGACTCTTGATTTTCTAAATTATTTCCTCTAAATGTACAACCAAAATATGATTCGGTGGAAAAAAATCCGACACATTGTATGATTGAGGAAAAGGAACAAGGAAGCAAATATTCAATGTTGAGGTCAAAATTATAAAACAAAACAAATTCACAGAAATGGCCTCAACTCTACGTTAAATTACCAATGTGATGTGTCGAATTTTGAAAACTCTTAGAAGTATTGGTTAAATTAATTGTACCAAACTCAACTTAATTAAAGTAGAAAGGGCTAGAGACAGTAATATGATTATTTTCATTTCATCTCTGAACGTCATAGGAAATTCGTTCCACGCGACGAAACTTGACCGAGACATCTGCTATGGTACAAGGGTATGGCATAAGACTCTTCCCAAAATCAACCTGTTAAAAGGGGAAGCTTGTCAATAAGTGATTGTTCAAAGGAACGTTAATTACGGCATGATTAGCTCTCTTGACAATCAAAAATTCTACAGAGAAAATTTAGGAAACAGTCAATTTTGATTGGTTAATAGTAACTTATGGACGTAACTCTGTAAGGAATTAGGGGTTCTACTTTGGAGAAATTTTTACGTCTTTATTCTTTCTTGAGAGAAGTTAGGAGGTCGATTCCGGAAAACGTGAAAGTACGTCTCTCGTGATTGCAGTAAGGCGTGATTGATGTCTCAAAAAGAAGACAAACTCTACATTTGAGGTTCGTTGCAAACGAATAAGAAACGGCAAAAGGTACGCAATCTTAGTTTCCCGATTTTAATATGTTATTTCGTTTGTCGATTTACTTGTAAATGTATTTATGTTGTGATGTATGTATGTATGATTTCACTTTTCAGGGTTTGAGTGAAATGTTAGTCATGACATTTTATTCTTTGATTTTTATAATTATCAATTCATTTGGAGAATTGATAAGGTTGCATGTAATTGACTGTTTATTGAAAGAATTGACAAGATTGCATGCAATTAAATCTTCGATACATAGGAGTGTTTAGGAATTTTCGATAAATTACGCTTAATAACTGATGGGTAATGTTTCGTAGTTTTATGAATTAACTCTGTCTAGTATGACATGTATTTAGTGTATTTTCATGTTAGTTTGTAATATTTAATTTATCACGCAAACTATTTTATAATAGTTAGATTTGAGGGGCTAGACAGTTTGATGTAAAAAGTCAAGGGGAGTTAAATACGGGCACATACGCGTTACCGTGAAGTGCAATCTAATGATACCCACTAGCGTGACCTTATTTAGGCTCAGAACATGCAATGAACGTCTTGTTGTAAACATAGGAATTAGTGAACAGATGAGTGCAACAGAATCTATTCCTTTTGTTTTTATAAGCCGAATTAATGCAAAAATATAGATACACTTGGAAATGCGACCTATTGTCTATTGCAAGACATTTTGTTTTTTAAAGAAAACAGCTTCCTGAACTCTTCTAAAGTTTCTGAGATTCCCTGAAAATTATTGTACCAATTACAAGTACAAGAGCAAATTTTGAGCCGAAGTCTACGTCTAGGGACGAATGTCAAATCAGGGTTCGACTGGCAAGAGACCAGGTCCAGACGACTAGACAAAAGTTGGCCGATCATAGACGAACGGAAGATTCAATGTCCGGATAAAATAAGTGATGATGTCGCTCACCGTTGCACTCAAAGGTCACATCTCGTATTCAATTAATTCTGTCACTGACAAGAAATAGTAACAATAAAGAAAATTTGTATTGTTTGTTATTTGAGTACATATTAGAACTTTTTATTTCTTTTGTAAACAAGAAATTGATTTCTTTTCATTTTAAATTATACTGTTAAATGTATTAAATTGTATATTTGTTCATTGAAAAGTGGCTCGTTGTGTTCATTGATTCAGTATACTTGTTCAGAGATATGCATTCTTCTTTCTATCCATCCACACTGGGCAAATTACACCGCGGGAGGTCATTTACTAGCAACGAACCGTAGTGGAAGAGGTTGGTGTGTTTTGAACGCCACCAATTTACCACAACCAGAAAGGCAAATAATCTTGTACACTGTATTTTTTCTCATCACTGTCCACAACGTAATAATCTGAAAGCAGCATTAATGAGAGTAGCTATTTGCCATTTGGCAGCGTTTTGTTGCTTCTTTAGCTTCATGGACTTGCAGAGAATATTGTATGCGTTCATTAATTTCCCCTTTTGTCTCAAACAGTAAGCCAAAAGGTTAAGACCGGTGTCCTTAAAATCAAGATCGTCATGTTTGATTACATAGATTATGTTGTCCAGAGCGACATTCTCGTGTGATGTATTGTTCTGCCGGTAATGACATATGAATTCCAGCAAATGGAAGTAAACTTTTGGGTTAACTCTCGCCAAATTTTCCAGGTAGCTTTTATCTGGATTGACTTGATCTAAACCGACGGTACGAAACATTTCTGGTATTAGTGCCTTAGGAATGCATTTAATTTCTGACGGTTCATAAATTACTGGAAATGCAAGACAGTGGCTTATTATTTCTGATATTGATAGGTTTTCATTTAATCTGGCTTCAATGTCTTCTGCAGACATGTCGAATAGGCACAATATTTTGTAGGTGTAATTTCCGTGTAATTCATTTAGCACATCCTCGGCCAAGTCAAAATTGTCCAGAGCCAAATAAAAAGCAGCCAATTTTAGTTTTCCAGATGCAACATCAGAGGAGGATCCCCAAAGGAGAAGCTCTTGAGCCATATCCAGACCTTTCTGGTCAGGGAATTCCCGAGAAAGACTTTTGGATGCCAATTTTGAACCATTAATTGAACAATAACATTTCCATAATACGGTGTTTATTTCCTGCACTACTTCCTGAGAGAAAAGCAACCTATCTAATGTACGGGGCTCGCAAATCAAATCATATATAGTAGTCAAATGATACCAAACTGATGTGAACAGGACAGCTCCGACATCACAATTTTCAATTTCAAGTTCCATAAGAGGATGCTGACAAGTCCTCACAAGTTTCTCCCCAATGTTGTCACATGATATCTTGGCCAGGTATCTACCCTCCTGACTCAGCAGATTGCTTAGAACACAGAGTAACCGACCTTTCACATGGCCATACACTTTACACTGGAACATGTTTTCCTCTGGAATAAAATAATTAGGGCATGTTTCAGCTTCAGTCCAGTTGTACAACAGTCTCAAACACAGTTCGAGACAAAGTAGCAGATTTTCCGGTTGCCACATGGCACTTGGTGTGCTTTCTATTAAGTAAAATATACAAGTCTTGCAATGATAGCTACTCAACACATCATTACCTACAATTGGTTTTATAATGCTTTTGTTTATTATTTTCAGTAAAATATAGCACTTATATTGTGTTGAATTAAATAGCCACACAAGCAGTTTTTCCCCAAATGAAATGGATAATCGCCATTCCAGGTGTTTTTCTGGGCTATGTTTATGACCCACTGGAACCAGCAGTGCACCTGTCTTTTGAATGAGGTCAATAGCTTTTTGTGACGGCCAGTTGTTGGATCTGTTCCTTTCTATCCATCCAATAGCATGGTACGGCCATGTAAGGAGTCGAATTCCTGGAACAATGTCAACTGTTAATCTTGCACCAATAATGGCTGTAACTGCAGGCCCATTGCGCATACCAGCATATGGCCGATTAAATAAATCATTATCATGGCAAATAACAGAGCGACCGTATCTATCGACTTTTAAATTTTCACTGGTTGTGTTAAACATAAGTAGTGGTAAATCGAATTCTACACCTTGTAACTTTATATACCCTGGCGGTGTGTTCTCGTCACTCACTGCAAGATAACTAACAACTTCAGGCACCCAGCTCTCAAGATTCTGTATAACTGTTGCAGTCGCAGGCAAAATGATGTCTATGTCAGATTGTAATCCAGGTGTCGTAGTTGCCTCTGCCTGACTCCCAAAAAGAAGGTCGCCATAATATGTAACAGAAGTCATTTTTTGCGTTTGTATCCAAATATTAATTTTCTGCCACCGAATATTCTCCTCCAGTCCCACAGTATCCAAGACTCTACTCAGCCTCAATGACACTTCCTGGTAGTGTTCGGGAATGCTCAAGGCCATTTTGAATGGTAGTTTTTGTCAGTATCTAAAACAAAAGTTATGTTCATTAAAACGCATGAATATCTTGCCAAATGTGTATAATGGTGTAACTGATTCCGTTCAGTTTTAAAAAAAATATGAAAAACTGAACTCGTGTTTGTTTTTATGATGATGTATAACTATCATCATTTGTGTTTATCTGAAAGCTTTTTCTATCAGTTATTGTTGCGTATATGTAATTTAATTGCTTGTGTGTTAATTTTAAATTATGTTTTGTTAATTTTGGCTAATTACATTTTATTGTAATGATTCATTTTTACTGAATTTGCAATTTTTCGATCAAATTAAGTTCACATCTTAAAGCCTGATGACAATGAATCAATTGTAAATTTCTAAGCGTTTATTTCTAATGGATTCAACTTTGTCAATAATGAAAATTCCTAACAAGTCCGGAAGTTGGAAAGGAGACAATTTTGTTGTAAAAACTGTATATTTATTCTTCGCATTTGGTTATTAAATAAATGTACCTGACTTGACTCTATAGAAATATAAACAAAATATACTTGATGCACAAACAGCTCATGATGTAGCCATAGTCTCTTGCTGAGACCTCTGGTTGGTCAGTTTACGTGTTTCAAGCAAATGATGACTTGCCCTAAATTATCATACATACATATTGTTATGTATATGTGATTAAATTGCTTGTGTGTAAGGTTTAACATTCTTTTCTTATTTCATTACATAATATTGTAATGAATATCTTTTCGGGTTTGAAATGCTCTTACAGTAATGAGATATTTTCTTTTAACAAAGTTGTTTATTTACGACTCAGAAGTCTTACGTGAGAATTAATTTTTAGTTACCTTGGGTTGGCAACATTGTAAGCAGGAAGTTAAAATGATTGGTCAATAACAGCGGCATACTTTCTTAGTGTGATCACCATATGTAAACAGCGTTATTTAATTATTGGTTCTTAAGTGGGAACAAATATGCTCAAGTACTAAAATTCTTGAAGTAAGTGACTACATGGCCAATGATGTTTTGGAGTTTAAATACGGATCTTAATATTTTTGACAGAGTCATTCTAACATATTGATTGAACAAGGTGTATTAATTAATTTGTTGCCAGATTGTTTGTTCTTCATCTGGTTTTTGGATTTAATAATTTGTTCTCCTAGAAACTCAACAAGTTGACATTTTTATACAAATATTCTGAAAGATATTCATGGAAATTTATTCTGGAATTATTCGAACACAACGACTACGATTCAAGGTGAGGAAATGTGATATTCGTACATTGGACAACACATGACGTCATCGCTTTCCATATTTGTACGTCCTCGGGACTATAACCGGGATTCTAATTGAACTGTTTAGTGACAGGACTTGTGTTTTCATTCTTAGGATCAAATGTTGGATTATATTCACAACCTGTAAGTCCTATTTACCAATTCTTATATTGTTTTGTAGGGAAATAAATTATTTTGTTAAAATAAAAAGCTTGTTGGCTTTCACTCTTTTCCTTGTTACTAAGCACAAACCTTTGACACGTAACACATACAATTGGGAGTTCGTCCTTGGATGTATGAATTTTGGTTAAATATTTTAGAAATTTGTTTTAGAAATTTAAATTCCCCTAGTCTATAAATCCCAAGAACTATTTTACATTTCCATTTGAAATATTAAGTGAAAGCAACAGGCTTCATTTCAATGTCATCAAAAGTGGAACTTTTCCTTTCTTCCTTTCTAATCCAACGTATGAGCAGTTGGATAGTCTTAAAAAAGACGAATTGATTGAACTTGCCAGAAAGTGAGATCTTCCTGCAGCAAAATCTTCCAGAATGAAATGAGAAATTAAAAATATTTTGATATAATATTTGGTGAGGAAAAGTGTTTTTGATAAAAGTGTTTTGGCATCCGTCAGTAGGTATATGACAAACACTGACATTAAACGAATGGAAATAAAATGAAATGTAAAATTGAAGTAGAGTTAAGGAAGCGTGAGCTTCAAAAAGAAGAGAAACAAATACAGTTGCATGAGAAGAAATTGCAATTGCAATTTGAGGAACAGGGGAGACAGGAGAGGGAGAAAGATAAACAATAGCAATTTAAGAAAGAAGAGAAAGAGAAACAGGAGAGGGAGAAAGATAAAGAGAGACAATAAAGGGAGAAGGATACACAATTAAAATTTGAGAAAGATGAAAGATAGACAGATGCAGAGAGAGAAGGATTAAAGGAAATTTAAACTTATAATGAAAGAGGCTGGCAGGTGGCAAGCACGGTTCCACTTCACATACAAATTTAAGTTTTGATATTACAAAAAATTATTATGGTAATTTCCCTCCTTAGTGAAAATGAAGTAGACAAATATTTTATCTATTTTGAAAATTATGTTGAAAATTTTAAATTGCCAACAGAGCATTGGACTCAATTATTGCAATGTGTACT
This sequence comes from Potamilus streckersoni, assembly GCA_016746295.1. Taxonomy (NCBI): domain Eukaryota; kingdom Metazoa; phylum Mollusca; class Bivalvia; order Unionida; family Unionidae; genus Potamilus; species Potamilus streckersoni. The sequence continues at coordinate 404,935 of JAEAOA010000455.1, forward strand.
ATTCGGTAAAGCCCGAAATATATATGCATCCCTGTCAGTGCAATGGAGTTTGGATTATGATTTGGTTAAGGAGTACATATATTCCTGAGGCAAACTCGCAAAAGTTCAGAAACTATAGAAAGGAAGCTGGACAGACTTATGTCGAATTAGCTAGAGGTAAATAACAGTTATTCAAGATATGGTGCTTATCCGAAAATGTTGAGCATGATTATAAAAATATCAAACAACTGGTGTTACTTGAAGAGTTTAAGAACTGTGTACCTAGTGACATTAGGAATCATCTTGAAAAGCACGAGATTGAAGCTTTGGAAAATGATGTTCTTGCTGCAGATAAAGATTACTTAACTCATAAAGTTCATGTTGTCAGCAAAACATTCATGATACAGTCTACTGTTAGAAAGGTATTTCAAACTAATACGACTCTCAGTAAAACTCGCTCTAGCACAAATTTTAAATATCAAGCCTCTGCGAGACTTGATTCAAATGCTTTGTCTCTGATTTTGTGTACCTATTGCATGAAAAAAGGACACGTAATCTATGATTGTTTTAACTTGAAATATAAGCATCAGAATCAAGATAGACCTGTCCCAAATTTCTAAGAGGTCAATATCACGATCATGTATTGATAGCAATACATTTGTTGGGTCTAATATACCCCAGTCTGATTTTAGTTTGGCGAATTATGAGACATTCATGTTGAAGGGTTCTATATCATTCCTGAATGATTTGACCAATCCTATCCCTATTAAAATTTTAAGGTATACAGGAGCTTATCGGAGTCTTCTTCTAAGAAGTCCTGTTCTAAGGAGAGTGTTCTCATTCACGGAGTAGAGTGTGGCTTTCTTAATGTTCCTCTCCATTCTGAAAATTTGTCATCAGACAGTTTTAGGACCTGTGACAGTCAGTATAGTGTTTAACCTGACCGTTAAGGACATTGATTTGTTGCTAGGGAACGATCTAGCTGGAGACAAGGTGGTGGTTAATCAACTTATAACGGACAAGTATTCTTTAGATCAGAAACTTGATCCAATTGCAAAATAATACCGAGCTGTACCCAGCTTGTGCAGTTACCAGAGCTATGTCAACGAAAGCTCTTGAGAATGACTTTGATAAGGAAGACATTCCTTTAGCTGACACGTGTATTTGTCAGGCTTTTGATGAGGTCACTTTAACTTCTAATTTGGATTAATATGGTGGTATTGATCACAGTGATCCTTTTTTAAATACTCATTCTCTTTAATCTAATCAGTGTGATAAACGACAATCACTTATCGTCAAACAGAAAATAAGATCCTGAGATCTCCTGTTTGCTTCAAATGGCCATTAGTGAAACTGAAGCCACTGATGTAACTGTCTGTTACTTTTTTAAAAATGGAGTTTGTTTTGAGAATATGGAGACCTCCCGAGGTACCTGCTAATGAAGAGTGGTCAGTAAACTATCAGAGTTTAGTTCCAAATTCTTACAGACAGAAAATACTTAGTTTGGCCGACGAAACTCCTCTGCCTGGTCATTTACAGATAAATAAAACTTGTAACAGGATCTTGACTTACTTTTATTGGCCAAAATTCAAAAGTGATATTTGTAAATTTTGTAGATCATGTCATACTTGTCAAATGGTAGGAAAAGCCATTCGGAAGATATCTAAGGCGCATCTAAGACAAATTTCTGCATCTGACGAACCATTTAACAGCGTTATTGTAGATTGTGTTGGTTCCTTACCTAAGACCAAGTCAGGTAACCAATATTTACTAACCATTATATGTGAGTCAACAAAATTCCCTTAGGCAAGTAAGGAATTTTATAGCAAAAGCTTTGATAAAGCTTTTCGCTCAGTTTAGCCTTCCTTTATCTGTCAAATAAGGTCAATGGTCCAATGTCATGTCTGGACTTTTCCAGCATGTTATGCTTGAATTTGGCGCTCTGCAATTTCCAGTCGAAAGTGAAATTATGGCTTCACAAAACTTTATTTGAGAAAATATTTGTGTTTTGTAGTAAAGTTCATTCTCTCTTGCTCATTCTTCAAAATTTTCTTCAGTTTATATTATATGACCCTTAGAGTGCAAAGAAGAAAATAAATGAGTTCAATTATTATATTACTCTGATATAAATAAATTAATGGAGTACATGTATACTGAAAGATATAAGAGTAAATTATACAGTCAATTTAGTGGTACCTGTCCCACAAACTGAAGATTTATGTGAAGAAATTCAATTGGACACCGTTGAACTTGGAGCAACAAATCTTCTGAATTCGGAAATTATGAATGATCAGAAATATTTACATTTGCGTCAAGAAGAAAGAAATAAACTTAAACAGTTATTATTCAAATATGAGCACTTGTTTCCGGATATTACTACGAGGACAAACAAACGTTTCCATAGCGTTAAAATTGCTGATTCAAGACCTGTAAAACAACGCCCATACAGGATAAAACCTCTCAAACAGTAATAGCTGAAAATGTAAATTCAGTATTTGCTGGGAAAGATTTCATAGAGCCCATTAAAAGTGATTGCCTGCTCAAGGTGTATGGAACCACATCCAGCATTCAATTGAAGGCACAGCGAACAGTTAGTTAAAGGTTTCATTTTGTTTGTAATCGAAACAACAGTAAGTCTTGACTCCTCAGGGATCTAAACATTTATTTGTGATAGAGATGCAACTGATATTTTAAAAGGTTAAGGATGGCAATGAAATGTCGAAGAAAATGATGTATGACCTTTTCTTGTACCCCCATTTCAGCCTCTGAGATTAGACTTAGTATCAAACAAAGATAAAGTTTTTAATTACGCATAGCCTTTCTTTTCTTGAAGCTCCTCAACAACTGTACATACTCTGAAAATTGTTCTGTGATTAGATGGTGCAATGAACATGGCTCAGATTTTAGGTCCATTTTATCTGCTAGTAAACTCTGATATTAAATCTGTCTCTCGTACTTTACCTGTGAGCACTGGTAATTTGAAGCTGATTGGATTCATTAATAATTCAAAATTGTATTTTAATAAGTGTCTCTCTACACTTTTCAAAAAGTGTCCAATGTGCTTTCATTGGTGAGCAGAACACAAACGTGGTAATACAATGCACAACATTTATTTTATCACTTTCTCTTCGGGGAAATGTCCACAACCACACAACCTCTAGATGAGGTGTGTATTCCAGGTTATACGAAGCAAGGTGGAGTTTTCTAAGGCAATCAGATTAAACATATCCAACCTTCCGAAATTCTATTGCTGATGCTTTTTCGCGTGTACCTCAAGACAGATTAGGGTAGCTGACACCAATAGCAAGAATTATCTCTCAAAACGATTTCATACCAGGTATTTTGTATCTTAATCTAGAAGAATCTTTTATATTGGCCAACTATCTGTTAAGTCAAGTGTAGAAAACGTGCCAGTCCACTTTTGCTAGGATTTGTATGTTTTGTTAGAACTATGCACTCAAGGAATCATCACCTGCCCAGGCATGTTGAGTGTGTGTGTGTGTGTGTGTGTGTATATATATATATATATATATATATATATATATATATATATATATATATATATATATATATATATATATATATATATATATATATATATATATATATATTTATATATATATATATATATATACAATACCTTTCCCTAGGAATAAATGCAAGCCTCATTAGTGAGAATTAACAAGTGATGGTGATTACTATCATAAGATAAATTGATGGGATGACAGCACAAAATGTTGTTCGTTTTAAATAAGTGTTATTGTGACTTAAAGGAGAGATATTCGTATCCCTATAACTATTGTTCTTTCAACGAGGACTGTATTCCTTGTGTCTTATTCTACCTCCCATACTAGAATATTCAATATCTGTTTCAGTTTGATTTTTAATTTCACCCTCGTTATTATCTAAAAGTAAGTTATATTGATTACAAGTCTTACATACCAGATGCCCTTTGTGTTGTGATTATCAAATCAGTATATCTTAGCTTTGGACCAAAACTAATACACGTTTCAACTGGATTCTCCAAGTCCGAACACAAGTATTTGGCACTATCCTTATTTTACAGGCAGTGAGCACTGATTCCCCTTGTTCAACTGTCTGGATACAACAATATTTATCAATATAACCTTGAAGGCCGTACATATTACATATATTCATCAGTTTTCATGAGCCCTACTTCACTCGCTTTCAGTCCGCATCGGTATTTAATCGAAATGTCTCTTTTATTGAAAAAGAAAAAGTGGAACACCTGAGAAAGCTATGCAAAGAGTGTTCACATAGAAACCTAGTGATTATTTTTGTTACATACGTCTGGTTCGGGATCTAAACTAATTAATTAATTAATTATATATATATATATATATATATATATATATATATATATATATATATATATATATATATATATATATATATATATAGAGAGAGAGAGAGAGAGAGAGAGAGAGAGAGAGAGGGAGGGAGGGAGGGAGAGACAGACAGACATACAAACAGACAGACAGACTCAACTGCTATGGGCTGAGGGTTATGTGTTGGAAACATTATGCCAACGCATCATTACCAACAACTACTTTTTTAAATCGTTTGTTCATCATTTTCAATAGAAAATAGCACTTTTATTGTGTCTAATTAAATAGCTACACGTTTCTGACCCACTGGAACCAGAAGTGCACATGTCTGCTAAATGAGATTAATAATTGTTTGTGGCAGACATTGGTGGCATTTATTCCTTGTTATTCACTTAGAAGCTTTATATGGCCAAGTTGGGTGTCATAATGCATGCAGAATATAAATTTATATTTTTTCTATCAAAAGCTGTATTAGCAAGAACATGATGTGATTGAGCTATGTTACATTTAAAATGTTCATTAGTAATGACACATATCAGAGCGACCGTATATATCTACTTTATATCATTGTGTGCAGATTAAGCTTCAACAGTACACATTGTAACTTGGCGTAACCTGGCAGTGTGTTCTTGTTACTCAATGCAAGAGATATTACAATGTTATGCTCTCAGTTCTGTACAGCTTTCAATCGCAAAGGCTGAAGGATACTTACGTCAAATTGTAAACCTGTAGTCGGAGTTGCCTACCCTTGACTATCTTACCAAAGTCAACCATCAAGCGCAACTGAGCGCATCTTCCGCATTTGTATCCACACACTGATTTTCTGCCACCAAATGGACATAGTACACAATTAATTTCACTATATATTCTCTACATTTGTTTCTCAGTACTGAACTTTCCACTGTGTGACAATCAATACAAATCATATGTTAATCTAAAATACCTTCAAAGATGACTTTACGGTTTAGTTCTTGTCAAGGGTTGACCTGCATTTTTTTGAGAGGCTGAATTGTAAACAAAACACCAGGCAACGGAACACAGAATTCACTTCCGGATCATCACCATGACCTTATTACTCAATGTGCACTGTCGCCGAAATACACACAGACAACCACACCCTAAGCTCACATTTTAAAGAATAAACAATTGCCTTTAAATCCTTACCAAGAATGCCAAAATCTGACTCTAGTATCACCACTAAATTTAGACCGGAAAAAGTGATCTAAAAATAGACTGGGACTACATTCGTGGGTACTGAACCGGATTTTATTAATTGTGTACCGATTCCTGAAAGGGTCAATGTTTTTGTCAAACTTTTATATTTGCATTTTATTTTGCATGCCACTACTGTTTCAACTTCATACATAAAGTCTTTTGAAATTTCCTTGCAAGCAAGACATGTGACAGCTGTCAGAAAGTGTGTAGTGCTGGTGTTCTATAGGGTGCAATTTGAGGTCCAATTGTTCTTAAGAAACCAAATCTAAATTTGCTATATCTTCCTTAATTATAGGAATTTTTCAATGCAGTAAAAACCTAATTGTAATACTTGATAAGGCCTGTCTGAAAATAGTCTTCAAATTAAAAAATATTGATATATTAAATTTTAATGAAAATTTTAAAAAATATATAAATTTTAAAAACTTTTTATTTTACAAAAAATAAATTTTCATACAAGTTATGACATTCAGTTTGACAAATTTAAGGCAGCAATGTTGATTAATGATTGGTCTTTAAAACAAATGGTAGTTTAGGTCTGTACAACTGATAATATTAATCCCAGGGGTACTGAAGCATGATAGCTCACAGTGATTTTGACAGCAAATTACAATATGCCTATCCAGATGCATATAGGTGTACATACTAAAGAAACAATGACAGGTACTATGTTCCACATTTATTGTTTCAGGTACTTGGACAGTTGTTTGTATAACTAATATCCCACTCAAATTTAAAGTTTTGATGGGACCACTACCATGTTTTATAGCAAATATGCATTCCATTTTAATGCCGATAACTACAAAAGTCAACAATGCATTATGAAAATACAGTTTCACCTTACTGAAAAAAGATGCGAATCTCTCTCATGAAGATCTAAGCCATGTCTTTGAGATGCTGTATATCAGTGTACTGATATGAACTCATCTTGGTCACTTATAGCAGCACACTGCACATGTCCTTATGAGACCTTGCTATCACCATTGGACTACTGGAGAGCTTCCAAATTGATCCAACTCTAATACTTTGTTTCAGATACCAGACTAGACCTGAAAATATATAACATGTTTCACTTAATTCTAAAAAAAAGGAAGATGTAGGCAAATGAAGTTAAAATGTGTTAGATATGGTGATTTCAATATAACATTCAGGTTGCAAATATGGTTAAAAAAGGTAAACTTGATAGAGTGACACTCAAAGATGTGAAGCAATGGGCATGTATTAAAGTGACAAATGCATCCTAAAAATAGATGAAGTTTCTACAAGCATATTTAGCCATTTACAGGTTAAATAACTAATCAGGTAGAGTATGTATCATAAAGTTTAAGGCAATGTTGGAATGGTGAGGTTTGATCATTGGTGCAAACATTGATACATACCAGTATAGTGGAAAGTCAAATGACAATGTACCAAATTAAAATTTATTACTATATGCAATCCTATTCATGAAGGAAAAAACAATTTTAGATATTGTGAGTGAATATAGCAAAATGTGGCCACACAGATCAACTATAGGTACCAATAGATCCTATATCATCAACTAAATGTGAAATTTGCATCCCGAAAACTTGTAAACAAGGATGGATATTTGCATGTGTGGGACATATGCAATGTACTTGTTAAAATCACATGTGCAAACATGATTCAAATAATCTGTTTGAATATTTTTAGTCTATTTTTAAGAGTCTTGGCTACCAAGGTTTTAAGTTCAATGATTCAATGATTCAATGGAATGAAATATCAGCTGATGCTGCAATACCGCCCTCTGTCAAAGTACTAAATTGAAATGTGTTACCATACAGAGGCATATTCATGATGAAAATAACATCTTGGGATATTTTAAGTGCACACAATCAAAACTGAGCCTTACAGATTCACTATAGGTACCATGTCAGCCTAACAATGTCAACTTTTGATTCCAAACATTACAAAATATATGCATATTTGTTCATGTCAGCTATGTAACCATGTTAGGATCAGTTGTAGAAAGTTAAATTCAAATAATCTGTTTGAATATTACTTATGTAATCTTTAAAGTGTCAGATAACAAATATTATTAGTCATTAATAATGCATAAAGCAAAATGGATCATGAGAATTCCCATAATATCATCTAGGCTACAATGTCGCACTACATCAATCAACATCTTAAAGAAACTGAACAATAAAATGGAATGCATTCTGTGTTCAACTTACATCATTTTGCTGTTTTCTTACATGCAATGGTAAACATACCTGGGTAAAGTATATTTTACCCCTCTGACCTGTATTTCATTCTCTGACAGCTTAATATGATTTTGTAGAGAACTTGAACAGGTTCTAGTATAAAGTCTTCATCTCTGTCCTCTCACTAAATACCCTATAACTATGGTTATAAACAATTACTGATAGCTATACAAGCAGATATGTGTTACTCAGGAAGTCACCCCATCATAAACACATAAATTAGCTGTTTGAACCCCAAATAAATAGTTTCAATGACCTAAAGGTACAAAGCAAAGTAGAATTTTGTCTTCATGTATTTTAAATGAGGGTCTCATTTTGACTAATAAAGATATTTTCTCTGATCAAATTTGACAAATATCCATCATTTGAGCTTGTATATGGTGTAGGAGTATATATATGCTGATATCATTTAATATCATTCCCAAAAAATATTATATATGTGTATACTTGGTGGAAAATTTTTATTTTTTAATTGTTTTTTTAAATTTCATTTAAATTTTTAAAATTAAAATTATTTTTTTATTTTTAATTTCATTTTTATATTTTTAAAGTCAATATACATAACCTATTAAAATATCATGTGTATGTCATTAATAATAAAAATTTTATACCAGTTTCAAGTTTTTACTGACAGGACATAGTACACAATTAATTTCACTATATATTCTCTACATTTGTTTCTCAGTACTGAACTTTCCACTGTGTGACAATCAATACAAATCATATGTTAATCTAAAATACCTTCAAAGATGACTTTACGGTTTAGTTCTTGTCAAGGGTTGACCTGCATTTTTTTGAGAGGCTGAATTGTAAACAAAACACCAGGCAACGGAACACAGAATTCACTTCCGGATCATCACCATGACCTTATTACTCAATGTGCACTGTCGCCGAAATACACACAGACAACCACACCCTAAGCTCACATTTTAAAGAATAAACAATTGCCTTTAAATCCTTACCAAGAATGCCAAAATCTGACTCTAGTATCACCACTAAATTTAGACCGGAAAAAGTGATCTAAAAATAGACTGGGACTACATTCGTGGGTACTGAACCGGATTTTATTAATTGTGTACCGATTCCTGAAAGGGTCAATGTTTTTGTCAAACTTTTATATTTGCATTTTATTTTGCATGCCACTACTGTTTCAACTTCATACATAAAGTCTTTTGAAATTTCCTTGCAAGCAAGACATGTGACAGCTGTCAGAAAGTGTGTAGTGCTGGTGTTCTATAGGGTGCAATTTGAGGTCCAATTGTTCTTAAGAAACCAAATCTAAATTTGCTATATCTTCCTTAATTATAGGAATTTTTCAATGCAGTAAAAACCTAATTGTAATACTTGATAAGGCCTGTCTGAAAATAGTCTTCAAATTAAAAAATATTGATATATTAAATTTTAATGAAAATTTTAAAAAATATATAAATTTTAAAAACTTTTTATTTTACAAAAAATAAATTTTCATACAAGTTATGACATTCAGTTTGACAAATTTAAGGCAGCAATGTTGATTAATGATTGGTCTTTAAAACAAATGGTAGTTTAGGTCTGTACAACTGATAATATTAATCCCAGGGGTACTGAAGCATGATAGCTCACAGTGATTTTGACAGCAAATTACAATATGCCTATCCAGATGCATATAGGTGTACATACTAAAGAAACAATGACAGGTACTATGTTCCACATTTATTGTTTCAGGTACTTGGACAGTTGTTTGTATAACTAATATCCCACTCAAATTTAAAGTTTTGATGGGACCACTACCATGTTTTATAGCAAATATGCATTCCATTTTAATGCCGATAACTACAAAAGTCAACAATGCATTATGAAAATACAGTTTCACCTTACTGAAAAAAGATGCGAATCTCTCTCATGAAGATCTAAGCCATGTCTTTGAGATGCTGTATATCAGTGTACTGATATGAACTCATCTTGGTCACTTATAGCAGCACACTGCACATGTCCTTATGAGACCTTGCTATCACCATTGGACTACTGGAGAGCTTCCAAATTGATCCAACTCTAATACTTTGTTTCAGATACCAGACTAGACCTGAAAATATATAACATGTTTCACTTAATTCTAAAAAAAAGGAAGATGTAGGCAAATGAAGTTAAAATGTGTTAGATATGGTGATTTCAATATAACATTCAGGTTGCAAATATGGTTAAAAAAGGTAAACTTGATAGAGTGACACTCAAAGATGTGAAGCAATGGGCATGTATTAAAGTGACAAATGCATCCTAAAAATAGATGAAGTTTCTACAAGCATATTTAGCCATTTACAGGTTAAATAACTAATCAGGTAGAGTATGTATCATAAAGTTTAAGGCAATGTTGGAATGGTGAGGTTTGATCATTGGTGCAAACATTGATACATACCAGTATAGTGGAAAGTCAAATGACAATGTACCAAATTAAAATTTATTACTATATGCAATCCTATTCATGAAGGAAAAAACAATTTTAGATATTGTGAGTGAATATAGCAAAATGTGGCCACACAGATCAACTATAGGTACCAATAGATCCTATATCATCAACTAAATGTGAAATTTGCATCCCGAAAACTTGTAAACAAGGATGGATATTTGCATGTGTGGGACATATGCAATGTACTTGTTAAAATCACATGTGCAAACATGATTCAAATAATCTGTTTGAATATTTTTAGTCTATTTTTAAGAGTCTTGGCTACCAAGGTTTTAAGTTCAATGATTCAATGATTCAATGGAATGAAATATCAGCTGATGCTGCAATACCGCCCTCTGTCAAAGTACTAAATTGAAATGTGTTACCATACAGAGGCATATTCATGATGAAAATAACATCTTGGGATATTTTAAGTGCACACAATCAAAACTGAGCCTTACAGATTCACTATAGGTACCATGTCAGCCTAACAATGTCAACTTTTGATTCCAAACATTACAAAATATATGCATATTTGTTCATGTCAGCTATGTAACCATGTTAGGATCAGTTGTAGAAAGTTAAATTCAAATAATCTGTTTGAATATTACTTATGTAATCTTTAAAGTGTCAGATAACAAATATTATTAGTCATTAATAATGCATAAAGCAAAATGGATCATGAGAATTCCCATAATATCATCTAGGCTACAATGTCGCACTACATCAATCAACATCTTAAAGAAACTGAACAATAAAATGGAATGCATTCTGTGTTCAACTTACATCATTTTGCTGTTTTCTTACATGCAATGGTAAACATACCTGGGTAAAGTATATTTTACCCCTCTGACCTGTATTTCATTCTCTGACAGCTTAATATGATTTTGTAGAGAACTTGAACAGGTTCTAGTATAAAGTCTTCATCTCTGTCCTCTCACTAAATACCCTATAACTATGGTTATAAACAATTACTGATAGCTATACAAGCAGATATGTGTTACTCAGGAAGTCACCCCATCATAAACACATAAATTAGCTGTTTGAACCCCAAATAAATAGTTTCAATGACCTAAAGGTACAAAGCAAAGTAGAATTTTGTCTTCATGTATTTTAAATGAGGGTCTCATTTTGACTAATAAAGATATTTTCTCTGATCAAATTTGACAAATATCCATCATTTGAGCTTGTATATGGTGTAGGAGTATATATATGCTGATATCATTTAATATCATTCCCAAAAAATATTATATATGTGTATACTTGGTGGAAAATTTTTATTTTTTAATTGTTTTTTTAAATTTCATTTAAATTTTTAAAATTAAAATTATTTTTTTATTTTTAATTTCATTTTTATATTTTTAAAGTCAATATACATAACCTATTAAAATATCATGTGTATGTCATTAATAATAAAAATTTTATACCAGTTTCAAGTTTTTACTGACAGGACATAGTACACAATTAATTTCACTATATATTCTCTACATTTGTTTCTCAGTACTGAACTTTCCACTGTGTGACAATCAATACAAATCATATGTTAATCTAAAATACCTTCAAAGATGACTTTACGGTTTAGTTCTTGTCAAGGGTTGACCTGCATTTTTTTGAGAGGCTGAATTGTAAACAAAACACCAGGCAACGGAACACAGAATTCACTTCCGGATCATCACCATGACCTTATTACTCAATGTGCACTGTCGCCGAAATACACACAGACAACCACACCCTAAGCTCACATTTTAAAGAATAAACAATTGCCTTTAAATCCTTACCAAGAATGCCAAAATCTGACTCTAGTATCACCACTAAATTTAGACCGGAAAAAGTGATCTAAAAATAGACTGGGACTACATTCGTGGGTACTGAACCGGATTTTATTAATTGTGTACCGATTCCTGAAAGGGTCAATGTTTTTGTCAAACTTTTATATTTGCATTTTATTTTGCATGCCACTACTGTTTCAACTTCATACATAAAGTCTTTTGAAATTTCCTTGCAAGCAAGACATGTGACAGCTGTCAGAAAGTGTGTAGTGCTGGTGTTCTATAGGGTGCAATTTGAGGTCCAATTGTTCTTAAGAAACCAAATCTAAATTTGCTATATCTTCCTTAATTATAGGAATTTTTCAATGCAGTAAAAACCTAATTGTAATACTTGATAAGGCCTGTCTGAAAATAGTCTTCAAATTAAAAAATATTGATATATTAAATTTTAATGAAAATTTTAAAAAATATATAAATTTTAAAAACTTTTTATTTTACAAAAAATAAATTTTCATACAAGTTATGACATTCAGTTTGACAAATTTAAGGCAGCAATGTTGATTAATGATTGGTCTTTAAAACAAATGGTAGTTTAGGTCTGTACAACTGATAATATTAATCCCAGGGGTACTGAAGCATGATAGCTCACAGTGATTTTGACAGCAAATTACAATATGCCTATCCAGATGCATATAGGTGTACATACTAAAGAAACAATGACAGGTACTATGTTCCACATTTATTGTTTCAGGTACTTGGACAGTTGTTTGTATAACTAATATCCCACTCAAATTTAAAGTTTTGATGGGACCACTACCATGTTTTATAGCAAATATGCATTCCATTTTAATGCCGATAACTACAAAAGTCAACAATGCATTATGAAAATACAGTTTCACCTTACTGAAAAAAGATGCGAATCTCTCTCATGAAGATCTAAGCCATGTCTTTGAGATGCTGTATATCAGTGTACTGATATGAACTCATCTTGGTCACTTATAGCAGCACACTGCACATGTCCTTATGAGACCTTGCTATCACCATTGGACTACTGGAGAGCTTCCAAATTGATCCAACTCTAATACTTTGTTTCAGATACCAGACTAGACCTGAAAATATATAACATGTTTCACTTAATTCTAAAAAAAAGGAAGATGTAGGCAAATGAAGTTAAAATGTGTTAGATATGGTGATTTCAATATAACATTCAGGTTGCAAATATGGTTAAAAAAGGTAAACTTGATAGAGTGACACTCAAAGATGTGAAGCAATGGGCATGTATTAAAGTGACAAATGCATCCTAAAAATAGATGAAGTTTCTACAAGCATATTTAGCCATTTACAGGTTAAATAACTAATCAGGTAGAGTATGTATCATAAAGTTTAAGGCAATGTTGGAATGGTGAGGTTTGATCATTGGTGCAAACATTGATACATACCAGTATAGTGGAAAGTCAAATGACAATGTACCAAATTAAAATTTATTACTATATGCAATCCTATTCATGAAGGAAAAAACAATTTTAGATATTGTGAGTGAATATAGCAAAATGTGGCCACACAGATCAACTATAGGTACCAATAGATCCTATATCATCAACTAAATGTGAAATTTGCATCCCGAAAACTTGTAAACAAGGATGGATATTTGCATGTGTGGGACATATGCAATGTACTTGTTAAAATCACATGTGCAAACATGATTCAAATAATCTGTTTGAATATTTTTAGTCTATTTTTAAGAGTCTTGGCTACCAAGGTTTTAAGTTCAATGATTCAATGATTCAATGGAATGAAATATCAGCTGATGCTGCAATACCGCCCTCTGTCAAAGTACTAAATTGAAATGTGTTACCATACAGAGGCATATTCATGATGAAAATAACATCTTGGGATATTTTAAGTGCACACAATCAAAACTGAGCCTTACAGATTCACTATAGGTACCATGTCAGCCTAACAATGTCAACTTTTGATTCCAAACATTACAAAATATATGCATATTTGTTCATGTCAGCTATGTAACCATGTTAGGATCAGTTGTAGAAAGTTAAATTCAAATAATCTGTTTGAATATTACTTATGTAATCTTTAAAGTGTCAGATAACAAATATTATTAGTCATTAATAATGCATAAAGCAAAATGGATCATGAGAATTCCCATAATATCATCTAGGCTACAATGTCGCACTACATCAATCAACATCTTAAAGAAACTGAACAATAAAATGGAATGCATTCTGTGTTCAACTTACATCATTTTGCTGTTTTCTTACATGCAATGGTAAACATACCTGGGTAAAGTATATTTTACCCCTCTGACCTGTATTTCATTCTCTGACAGCTTAATATGATTTTGTAGAGAACTTGAACAGGTTCTAGTATAAAGTCTTCATCTCTGTCCTCTCACTAAATACCCTATAACTATGGTTATAAACAATTACTGATAGCTATACAAGCAGATATGTGTTACTCAGGAAGTCACCCCATCATAAACACATAAATTAGCTGTTTGAACCCCAAATAAATAGTTTCAATGACCTAAAGGTACAAAGCAAAGTAGAATTTTGTCTTCATGTATTTTAAATGAGGGTCTCATTTTGACTAATAAAGATATTTTCTCTGATCAAATTTGACAAATATCCATCATTTGAGCTTGTATATGGTGTAGGAGTATATATATGCTGATATCATTTAATATCATTCCCAAAAAATATTATATATGTGTATACTTGGTGGAAAATTTTTATTTTTTAATTGTTTTTTTAAATTTCATTTAAATTTTTAAAATTAAAATTATTTTTTTATTTTTAATTTCATTTTTATATTTTTAAAGTCAATATACATAACCTATTAAAATATCATGTGTATGTCATTAATAATAAAAATTTTATACCAGTTTCAAGTTTTTACTGACAGGACATAGTACACAATTAATTTCACTATATATTCTCTACATTTGTTTCTCAGTACTGAACTTTCCACTGTGTGACAATCAATACAAATCATATGTTAATCTAAAATACCTTCAAAGATGACTTTACGGTTTAGTTCTTGTCAAGGGTTGACCTGCATTTTTTTGAGAGGCTGAATTGTAAACAAAACACCAGGCAACGGAACACAGAATTCACTTCCGGATCATCACCATGACCTTATTACTCAATGTGCACTGTCGCCGAAATACACACAGACAACCACACCCTAAGCTCACATTTTAAAGAATAAACAATTGCCTTTAAATCCTTACCAAGAATGCCAAAATCTGACTCTAGTATCACCACTAAATTTAGACCGGAAAAAGTGATCTAAAAATAGACTGGGACTACATTCGTGGGTACTGAACCGGATTTTATTAATTGTGTACCGATTCCTGAAAGGGTCAATGTTTTTGTCAAACTTTTATATTTGCATTTTATTTTGCATGCCACTACTGTTTCAACTTCATACATAAAGTCTTTTGAAATTTCCTTGCAAGCAAGACATGTGACAGCTGTCAGAAAGTGTGTAGTGCTGGTGTTCTATAGGGTGCAATTTGAGGTCCAATTGTTCTTAAGAAACCAAATCTAAATTTGCTATATCTTCCTTAATTATAGGAATTTTTCAATGCAGTAAAAACCTAATTGTAATACTTGATAAGGCCTGTCTGAAAATAGTCTTCAAATTAAAAAATATTGATATATTAAATTTTAATGAAAATTTTAAAAAATATATAAATTTTAAAAACTTTTTATTTTACAAAAAATAAATTTTCATACAAGTTATGACATTCAGTTTGACAAATTTAAGGCAGCAATGTTGATTAATGATTGGTCTTTAAAACAAATGGTAGTTTAGGTCTGTACAACTGATAATATTAATCCCAGGGGTACTGAAGCATGATAGCTCACAGTGATTTTGACAGCAAATTACAATATGCCTATCCAGATGCATATAGGTGTACATACTAAAGAAACAATGACAGGTACTATGTTCCACATTTATTGTTTCAGGTACTTGGACAGTTGTTTGTATAACTAATATCCCACTCAAATTTAAAGTTTTGATGGGACCACTACCATGTTTTATAGCAAATATGCATTCCATTTTAATGCCGATAACTACAAAAGTCAACAATGCATTATGAAAATACAGTTTCACCTTACTGAAAAAAGATGCGAATCTCTCTCATGAAGATCTAAGCCATGTCTTTGAGATGCTGTATATCAGTGTACTGATATGAACTCATCTTGGTCACTTATAGCAGCACACTGCACATGTCCTTATGAGACCTTGCTATCACCATTGGACTACTGGAGAGCTTCCAAATTGATCCAACTCTAATACTTTGTTTCAGATACCAGACTAGACCTGAAAATATATAACATGTTTCACTTAATTCTAAAAAAAAGGAAGATGTAGGCAAATGAAGTTAAAATGTGTTAGATATGGTGATTTCAATATAACATTCAGGTTGCAAATATGGTTAAAAAAGGTAAACTTGATAGAGTGACACTCAAAGATGTGAAGCAATGGGCATGTATTAAAGTGACAAATGCATCCTAAAAATAGATGAAGTTTCTACAAGCATATTTAGCCATTTACAGGTTAAATAACTAATCAGGTAGAGTATGTATCATAAAGTTTAAGGCAATGTTGGAATGGTGAGGTTTGATCATTGGTGCAAACATTGATACATACCAGTATAGTGGAAAGTCAAATGACAATGTACCAAATTAAAATTTATTACTATATGCAATCCTATTCATGAAGGAAAAAACAATTTTAGATATTGTGAGTGAATATAGCAAAATGTGGCCACACAGATCAACTATAGGTACCAATAGATCCTATATCATCAACTAAATGTGAAATTTGCATCCCGAAAACTTGTAAACAAGGATGGATATTTGCATGTGTGGGACATATGCAATGTACTTGTTAAAATCACATGTGCAAACATGATTCAAATAATCTGTTTGAATATTTTTAGTCTATTTTTAAGAGTCTTGGCTACCAAGGTTTTAAGTTCAATGATTCAATGATTCAATGGAATGAAATATCAGCTGATGCTGCAATACCGCCCTCTGTCAAAGTACTAAATTGAAATGTGTTACCATACAGAGGCATATTCATGATGAAAATAACATCTTGGGATATTTTAAGTGCACACAATCAAAACTGAGCCTTACAGATTCACTATAGGTACCATGTCAGCCTAACAATGTCAACTTTTGATTCCAAACATTACAAACTATATGCATATTTGTTCATGTCAGCTATGTAACCATGTTAGGATCAGTTGTAGAAAGTTAAATTCAAATAATCTGTTTGAATATTACTTATGTAATCTTTAAAGTGTCAGATAACAAATATTATTAGTCATTAATAATGCATAAAGCAAAATGGATCATGAGAATTCCCATAATATCATCTAGGCTACAATGTCGCACTACATCAATCAACATCTTAAAGAAACTGAACAATAAAATGGAATGCATTCTGTGTTCAACTTACATCATTTTGCTGTTTTCTTACATGCAATGGTAAACATACCTGGGTAAAGTATATTTTACCCCTCTGACCTGTATTTCATTCTCTGACAGCTTAATATGATTTTGTAGAGAACTTGAACAGGTTCTAGTATAAAGTCTTCATCTCTGTCCTCTCACTAAATACCCTATAACTATGGTTATAAACAATTACTGATAGCTATACAAGCAGATATGTGTTACTCAGGAAGTCACCCCATCATAAACACATAAATTAGCTGTTTGAACCCCAAATAAATAGTTTCAATGACCTAAAGGTACAAAGCAAAGTAGAATTTTGTCTTCATGTATTTTAAATGAGGGTCTCATTTTGACTAATAAAGATATTTTCTCTGATCAAATTTGACAAATATCCATCATTTGAGCTTGTATATGGTGTAGGAGTATATATATGCTGATATCATTTAATATCATTCCCAAAAAATATTATATATGTGTATACTTGGTGGAAAATTTTTATTTTTTAATTGTTTTTTTAAATTTCATTTAAATTTTTAAAATTAAAATTATTTTTTTATTTTTAATTTCATTTTTATATTTTTAAAGTCAATATACATAACCTATTAAAATATCATGTGTATGTCATTAATAATAAAAATTTTATACCAGTTTCAAGTTTTTACTGACAGGACATAGTACACAATTAATTTCACTATATATTCTCTACATTTGTTTCTCAGTACTGAACTTTCCACTGTGTGACAATCAATACAAATCATATGTTAATCTAAAATACCTTCAAAGATGACTTTACGGTTTAGTTCTTGTCAAGGGTTGACCTGCATTTTTTTGAGAGGCTGAATTGTAAACAAAACACCAGGCAACGGAACACAGAATTCACTTCCGGATCATCACCATGACCTTATTACTCAATGTGCACTGTCGCCGAAATACACACAGACAACCACACCCTAAGCTCACATTTTAAAGAATAAACAATTGCCTTTAAATCCTTACCAAGAATGCCAAAATCTGACTCTAGTATCACCACTAAATTTAGACCGGAAAAAGTGATCTAAAAATAGACTGGGACTACATTCGTGGGTACTGAACCGGATTTTATTAATTGTGTACCGATTCCTGAAAGGGTCAATGTTTTTGTCAAACTTTTATATTTGCATTTTATTTTGCATGCCACTACTGTTTCAACTTCATACATAAAGTCTTTTGAAATTTCCTTGCAAGCAAGACATGTGACAGCTGTCAGAAAGTGTGTAGTGCTGGTGTTCTATAGGGTGCAATTTGAGGTCCAATTGTTCTTAAGAAACCAAATCTAAATTTGCTATATCTTCCTTAATTATAGGAATTTTTCAATGCAGTAAAAACCTAATTGTAATACTTGATAAGGCCTGTCTGAAAATAGTCTTCAAATTAAAAAATATTGATATATTAAATTTTAATGAAAATTTTAAAAAATATATAAATTTTAAAAACTTTTTATTTTACAAAAAATACACAATTAATAAAATCCGGTTCAGTACCCACGAATGTAGTCCCAGTCTATTTTTAGATCACTTTTTCCGGTCTAAATTTAGTGGTGATACTAGAGTCAGATTTTGGCATTCTTGGTAAGGATTTAAAGGCAATTGTTTATTCTTTAAAATGTGAGCTTATGGTGTGGTTGTCTGTGTGTATTTCGGCGACAGTGCACATTGAGTAATAAGGTCATGGTGATGATCCGGAAGTGAATTCTGTGTTCCGTTGCCTGGTGTTTTGTTTACAATTCAGCCTCTCAAAAAAAATGCAGGTCAACCCTTGACAAGAACTAAACCGTAAAGTCATCTTTGAAGGTATTTTAGATTAACATATGATTTGTATTGATTGTCACACAGTGGAAAGTTCAGTACTGAGAAACAAATGTAGAGAATATATAGTGAAATTAATTGTGTACTATGTCCTGTCAGTAAAAACTTGAAACTGATATAAAATTTTTATTATTAATGACATACACATGAAATTTTAATAGGTTATGTATATTGACTTTAAAAATATAAAAATGAAATTAAAAATAAAAAAATAATTTTAATTTTAAAAATTTAAATGAAATTTAAAAAAACAATTAAAAAATAAAAATTTTCCACCAAGTATACACATATATAATATTTTTTGGGAATGATATTAAATGATATCAGCATATATATACTCCTACACCATATACAAGCTCAAATGATGGATATTTGTCAAATTTGATCAGAGAAAATATCTTTATTAGTCAAAATGAGACCCTCATTTAAAATACATGAAGACAAAATTCTACTTTGCTTTGTACCTTTAGGTCATTGAAACTATTTATTTGGGGTTCAAACAGCTAATTTATGTGTTTATGATGGGGTGACTTCCTGAGTAACACATATCTGCTTGTATAGCTATCAGTAATTGTTTATAACCATAGTTATAGGGTATTTAGTGAGAGGACAGAGATGAAGACTTTATACTAGAACCTGTTCAAGTTCTCTACAAAATCATATTAAGCTGTCAGAGAATGAAATACAGGTCAGAGGGGTAAAATATACTTTACCCAGGTATATTTACCATTGCATGTAAGAAAACAGCAAAATGATGTAAGTTGAACACAGAATGCATTCCATTTTATTGTTCAGTTTCTTTAAGATGTTGATTGATGTAGTGCAACATTGTAGCCCAGATGATATTATGGGAATTCTCATGATCCATTTTGCTTTATGCATTATTAATGACTAATAATATTTGTTATCTGACACTTTAAAGATTACATAAGTAATATTCAAACAGATTATTTGAATTTATCTTTCTACAACTGATCCTAACATGGTTACATAGCTGACATGAACAAATATGCATATATTTTGTAATGTTTGGAATCAAAAGTTGACATTGTTAGGCTGACATGGTACCTATAGTGAATCTGTAAGGCTTAGTTTTGATTGTGTGCACTTAAAATATCCCAAGATGTTATTTTCATCATGAATATGCCTCTGTATGGTAACACATTTCAATTTAGTACTTTGACAGAGGGCGGTATTGCAGCATCAGCTGATATTTCATTCCATTGAATCATTGAATCATTGAACTTAAAACCTTGGTAGCCAAGACTCTTAAAAATAGACTAAAAATATTCAAACAGATTATTTGAATCATGTTTGCACATGTGATTTTAACAAGTACATTGCATATGTCCCACACATGCAAATATCCATCCTTGTTTACAAGTTTTCGGGATGCAAATTTCACATTTAGTTGATGATATAGGATCTATTGGTACCTATAGTTGATCTGTGTGGCCACATTTTGCTATATTCACTCACAATATCTAAAATTGTTTTTTCCTTCATGAATAGGATTGCATATAGTAATAAATTTTAATTTGGTACATTGTCATTTGACTTTCCACTATACTGGTATGTATCAATGTTTGCACCAATGATCAAACCTCACCATTCCAACATTGCCTTAAACTTTATGATACATACTCTACCTGATTAGTTATTTAACCTGTAAATGGCTAAATATGCTTGTAGAAACTTCATCTATTTTTAGGATGCATTTGTCACTTTAATACATGCCCATTGCTTCACATCTTTGAGTGTCACTCTATCAAGTTTACCTTTTTTAACCATATTTGCAACCTGAATGTTATATTGAAATCACCATATCTAACACATTTTAACTTCATTTGCCTACATCTTCCTTTTTTTTAGAATTAAGTGAAACATGTTATATATTTTCAGGTCTAGTCTGGTATCTGAAACAAAGTATTAGAGTTGGATCAATTCGGAAGCTCTCCAGTAGTCCAATGGTGATAGCAAGGTCTCATAAGGACATGTGCAGTGTGCTGCTATAAGTGACCAAGATGAGTTCATATCAGTACACTGATATACAGCATCTCAAAGACATGGCTTAGATCTTCATGAGAGAGATTCGCATCTTTTTTCAGTAAGGTGAAACTGTATTTTCATATTGCATTGTTGACTTTTGTAGTTATCGGCATTAAAATGGAATGCATATTTGCTATAAAACATGGTAGTGGTCCCATCAAAACTTTAAATTTGAGTGGGATATTAGTTATACAAACAACTGTCCAAGTACCTGAAACAATAAATGTGGAACATAGTACCTGTCATTGTTTCTTTAGTATGTACACCTATATGCATCTGGATAGGCATATTGTAATTTGCTGTCAAAATCACTGTGAGCTATCATGCTTCAGTACCCCTGGGATTAATATTATCAGTTGTACAGACCTAAACTACCATTTGTTTTAAAGACCATTCATTAATCAACATTGCTGCCTTAAATTTGTCAAACTGAATGTCATAACTTGTATGAAAATTTATTTTTTGTAAAATAAAAAGTTTTTAAAATTTATATATTTTTTTAAATTTTCATTAAAATTTAATATATCAATATTTTTTAATTTCAAGACTATTTTCAGACAGGCCTTATCAAGTATTACAATTAGGTTTTTACTGCATTGAAAAATTCCTATAATTAAGGAAGATATAGCAAATTTAGTTTTGGTTTCTTAAGAACAATTGGACCTCAAATTGCACCCTATAGAACACCAGCACTACACACTTTCTGACAGCTGTCACATGTCTTGCTTGCAAGGAAATTTCAAAAGACTTTATGTATGAAGTTGAAACAGTAGTGGCATGCAAAATAAAATGCAAATATAAAAGTTTGACAAAAACATTGACCCTTTCAGGAATCGGTACACAATTAATAAAATCCGGTTCAGTACCCACGAATGTAGTCCCAGTCTATTTTTAGATCACTTTTTCCGGTCTAAATTTAGTGGTGATACTAGAGTCAGATTTTGGCATTCTTGGTAAGGATTTAAAGGCAATTGTTTATTCTTTAAAATGTGAGCTTATGGTGTGGTTGTCTGTGTGTATTTCGGCGACAGTGCACATTGAGTAATAAGGTCATGGTGATGATCCGGAAGTGAATTCTGTGTTCCGTTGCCTAGTGTTTTGTTTACAATTCAGCCTCTCAAAAAAATGCAGGTCAACCCTTGACAAGAACTAAACCGTAAAGTCATATTTGAAGGTATTTTAGATTAACATATGATTTGTATTGATTGTCACACAGTGGAAAGTTCAGTACTGAGAAACAAATGTAGAGAATATATAGTGAAATTAATTGTGTACTATGTCCACATGTTGACTGCCCTGTCATGCGGTCTACCTCGGTAATATTGTAGCAGTGCATAACAGTTTCCGAACCATTGCTCTCGGCAACAGCTAAACACGGTAGGTGCCGCGAATTACGAAACTGATATATTTTGTTTTATTCTTTTCTTGGGGTAATACCATCGCATGTAATAACGTGTAAAATACCAAATTGGTAATTTCTATGAATTATTATTGTGAAGATTAACTAAATATACACATGCAATATTAGTTCATGCTTGTTTGAATAAACCTACAAAAATTGTGGGTTTTAGAACTGTGGGTTTTGTGGGCATTGTGGGTTTAGAACTGTGGGCTTTGTGGGCGTTGTGGGTTTTAAAACTGTGGGTTTTGTGGGCGCTGTTGGTTTTGTCAGGAGTATATAAGGCTTTGTGGGCTGCTTGTGGGGTCAGTCAGTCAGTTAGCAGCAATCAACTAGGTACATCACAGTTATTGTGAGTTTTATTTATTTTTTTTTATTTTGTTTTGTTTTGTTTAGTTTATTATAGTTATGTAACTTTAGGCAATATTTTGGACAGTAATTTTTGTTAAAGTTTATTTAAGCACAAAGCAATATTTATTTAAGAAATTTATTTATTTTATTTTTAATTCCTTCCCTTCAAATTTAATGCATTCTAGTCATATGATTTATTTTTATAAGCAAACTAGATGTTGTTTAATCATTTTTATTTATACCTCAGTTATATGGTCAAGTGAGTGTTGTCCTCACAGACCAATACTTTTATTTATTTATTTATTTTTATTTACTTGATTAGTTTTATAAAGCTAAAGACTTACAGAGAAGTTTCTCTACAAATATATAATTCCTTTTCTTAAATTAAAGGTCCAACAATGTTCTTAGGGAAATAGAATGTCTTTGTCATTGTGAGTGTTTTCCTCACCGACTTGACATTCTAAATTCAATTCAACAATACTTGATTAATCTAGCAATTGATAAAAAACATAATTTATTTAAATTTCTTTATCTTTAATTTACTAGTGGTCTAAGTCTGTGAGTGTTTTCCTCACCAACTTGACATTCTAAATTCAGTTACACAATATGTTAACAATTTAACAGTCTATCAAACATAATTTAGTTAGATTTCTATTTTAATTTTATAATTTATTAGTTGTCTAAGTCATTGTGAGTGTTTTCCTCACCGACTTGACAGCCAATTTACTTTCATCTATATTAAATCACCTCAAATAATTAATAAGCTGTATTTGAAGTGTGAAGTCATGCAAGTGTTTTCCTTGCAGATTTTGCATTTCATATATTACAGTCAAGTCATATTTTCTCTTCTGTAGTAAACTTCATTGCAATTAAATCCAAATATTGCAACTCTTATATAATTTTCATTCATCAAAAGAAGTAATAATGTAATGAACTAATAGTATAGTGCTAATGTGTAAAATTATCATATACTGTACCTCAAGACAATGATAATATTTTGGCTTAGTACACAAAACAACAAGACTGTCATGCTTGTGAACTGACTTTATTGAATGTTTCTTAATAAATGGATTAGCATATTATGTTATGGTTGAAAAGAAATCAAGAGTTCGAGTTCACTCCACTTTCCCCTCCTTACTCAGCTGTTTAGAAGCATACTCATCCCTGGTGCCGTACTCCAGTGTAGTATTCTCAGGACCTAGCTTGGCCGTTACAGATTGCTTCTTTTCAGTGATTTGTTTAGCTTTTGTTGCAATTAGTTATTCGTGTAAATTTTTCTGAATATATCATGTTAGTAAACCTGTTTTACATGCATGCATGCATACATGCATGCCATACATACATACATACATACATACATACATACATACATACATACATACATACATACATACATACATACATACATACATACATACATACACCTGGCTTCAAAGATAATTTTAAACATTGTAGACAACCCTTTATTTAATTTTGTATGTAGTGAAATATAAACCATAAACTGTTTAAACCAAACCTAAGCAAAAGCCTAGTAGCTAAGAGATTTAGTGACTGACCTCTTTTTATTCGGGTCATATCTTAGTGATGATGGATCTAGTAAGTCGTCAGAATTCAGGACAATTTGTTGGTTACTGCCGTCCAGTTTTGAAGATTCTAGTGTGCTTCCATTCCTGTCTGATATCCAGTATATCAAGCTGTCAAGATACGAAACGCGGATGTTACCATGTTATTTAATTTAAATGTGTAATCAATATGCATCTTAATTTTGTTTTAACAAGAGTATACAATTATTAAGAACTAATAAATTCTGAAAGTAATCTACAACATAATATTATGAGAAATGTATGCATGTGCCTAAATTGGTGAATACGTGCATGTTTAGAAGACAGTGTGTAGCATAGGCATACTTGAATTTCTTCCCAGACGATCTTAGAAAAATGTTCAGCAACAGATAATGTACAATTTGTGCATAATTGTCAATTGCTAAAACGTGTCATATAAACGTTCGCAGGCATTTATTTGCCGGGTTATTCTGAGATGGTGGTTTTAAAAGTTAGAGATATAAACAGGTCTACTTTGATAATAATAATGAAATGAACAACTATTTCTAAATGTCATACCGCTCATGGGGCAAAATCAGAACATCACGAGGTGTCGTAAGACCTTCTAGGAATACTTGAGCATTTGCATACTCTCTAGACACTCTCCAAATGATGCCCGTGTTCTCCTCAGACCAGTACACGTTTCTGTCATAACCATCCCATGCCAGACCTTGAAACATAATTGGAAAGAAAGCTATTACCAATTTGAAGTTAACTCAAAGGAAGCCTTTTCACATGAAAATGTATGCGCCCTTTTATAATCGATATATGTAAAATAAATCATTAAAAACATCTCCCTCTTCCACTTTCTGATTACCAATTGACATAGCCGTTCTTTGGCGATTGTAAAAAGTTACGTGTCTCCCTTATAAACTTAGAATCAATGCAAATAAAATGCCCTCTAATATACGTTGTTTTGCCTTTTATTTAAATCTTTTACCTGAACAATTTAGTACAAATATGATATGGCGTCTATGATGGTCGAAGGTATTCCCGGTTTGACGTTTGGGAAAAATATTATTTTCTACAAATCAATTATGTTATAGAAATGAGGATATGATGAAAGACAGTTCTCGTTTTCCAAATATCATCAGCTGTAAATTGTCAAAACGTAACCAATATCTAGGTTAGAAGCATCCATTGCCTTAAAGCCTGCGACAGCAAAACTTAATACCAGGCATCAGATTTTTCAAAGTGAAAAAGTTATTCAATAAATGATAGGTTCCAAAACAATTTTTATATGCTATTCTCCTGCGTCAAAACTGATCGTCCCACTGTTACATTGGGTGCTTAAGTGGCCAAACAGTGTCCATATACAGACGTGGATGACTGTTGGCTTGTTTCGTCTGAGTCAACACGTCTTCTACTCATTATTGAATGTAGTAATAAACGGTCAATGTTGTGGAACCCATTAAAGAAAAGGAATCACCGAAGTGCGTGATTTGTCAACATAGTACCATGTAGTGGTGTTTTTATATTTTATTAATCTTTTGATTCGCCGTCAACCCAAATTTTCATAATGCAGTTTCTTTGATTGGTAAACTTTACCTAAAGTACAATCTTAAGTCTAAACAATCAAACCTTTCGCATATCTTGGTGCCTGGGACATTGAGTATTGCGTAAATGCCAAATGAGATCTTCAGAGCAAACCTTTAATAGATCGCCGATAGAAATAACACATGAATAGTAGTGTATAATTAATTGTAACAGGAATCAGCCAGAAAACAAACAGGAATACAAAAAATAAATAATTTCTTGTCAAGAGGGCCATATTCAATAATCGGATGGTGAACGGTCAATATTATATCAGCAAAAAAAATTGCTAGTTTAACTATCAACATGGATCTTATATAAAACAAACAGAATAAATATGTATCTGAGCCTGTCTTCACTTGAAGAACTTATAATTCGCAACGTGGTCGCAAGAATTACTTTGTAAAACTCAAACTATGAAAAAAGTAACTAGATATCTGGGTCTATGTGACAAAAGTTTGTTAAAATATTTTATGAACTTAAGGACAATCGTAACGAATGTTAGGCAACCAATTTTTGAATCGGTTTGTCCAGAAACAACCATATATTTTGCAGTCCATTAATAGGCTTTATCGAATCATCACAGGGTAATATACAAATTGGTTCCGAACCTCTTATCGTTGCTCGGTTAAACTCCTCAGACTATTGTGGCCTTATAACATCTGTACACTGTCATAGCCATACATCTTTATGTATGTCGATGGGCAAACCATCTTTACAGTTTGGTACAGATAAGTTCTGTACTCTCTCAGATCCATACATCTCTTTGTATGTCGATGGGCAAACCATATTTACAGTTTGGTTGTTGTTGTTGTGCGGCTTAACGTTAATTTGCAGCACACAATAAGCTATACATGGCGGCCAGTCTTAATGGTGGAGAACGAAACCGAGAAATCTGCGGAAAGAACCACCGACCCACGAGAAGCTACTGGCAAGCTTTCTCACATATCCACATTCACTGAATCTTAGACGTAAACCAACGAAGACAGAGGTGAGATGGCAGTTATCAGTAACGGAGAGCGCTTTAGACCACACGGCCACTCGGGACCCCTTTACAGTTTGGTACCTATAAGTTCTGTACACTCTCAGAGCCATACATCTCTTTGTATGTCGATGGGAAAACCATCTTTACAGTTTGGTACAGAATGTGTACTTATAATGCTTTATCCCCACTTCAAGTCTGATATTATCTTAAATACAACGTATTCAGCCATCTATTTGCGTTCGTTTTATCAATATTGCTGTTAGACATTGTATTTATGGGTTGTCTTATAAAGTATATGGATACCATTAAAATATTTACAAGTGTGATTAGTTTATTTAGCATTCTTTATGTTTCCATATTCTCTATTTTTTATTTCACTGAATATATTCATCAATAACTATATTTCTCTTTTCATAGCCATTATAGTTTATTGTTTGAGGGTTTTTGTGCTAGAAATTATAAGCTGCATATATGTTGGATTGATGGCAGATGCTTTGTATTGTTTGCAATCAATCCAGTATTTGAAATAATTACCTATTTTAAATATGAATACATTACTAACGTGTTTTGACCACCACCTGTAGTACACTCATGGTGACATCTCTGGAATATATTAAGCAACGAATATAAAGAAGAACGTCTGAAGTTATAACACGTGTAAATCCTTTTCCCTGACATGGTTAGTATTATAAACCTAATTCTCTAATCTGACATGTGCGAGAGGAGCAATCATGTATTTTTCTTTTCCTACTTTTTGTTCAACGGTGATCATTTGCATCTTGAAAACACGTAGCAATTAAGAGAAACAGAATGAAACTCATTTAAAAATAATCAATCAATATTACGCTCGGTTTATTAAGGGAATTTGGCCTTTGTCTTTAAGATTAGATAAATCATTACAGAAAGTAACAGAGTCTGATTGCAGTGATGAGATTGCATACTTTACTGACGGGGTGTTAGTCTAATTTGCATCAGATGTTAACATTGATAGTTAGTTTGATCCACTTTTCGCAATATATCTGTTTCAAAGTAGTGTTACCAAACTATCGAATTCACTCAAATATAAAATAGTTAAGTTCATACAGAAGTTAGAATCACCCGTTTCCAGCTACAAATTCAAGTTCAGTGTAGGATGAAGTAATCACTACACCACAATGTGAAAAATCCCTCCAGGATAACAGAGAAGTTGTAATTTCAATCCTGTTGCGTTCACAAACAAATAATTTACTTCAACACTGATTCATTTGAGAAAACAGAGTTCGTGACTATCATTAATTAAGGATGCACATAATTGGTAACAGTTTTGGGATAAAGACGATCGTTAGATGCAAGACGATCGTTAGATCGTTGAATTGGTGTATTGTTAAATCATTGAAGGGTAGTATCATATTTCTTTCAAAATTTTCAAGGTTTCTTAAGGTTCAGAATCATGTTTTTCAAAAGTGCATTCCTACATAAAGTTTTAGAGATCGATAAATGAAACCATATGTAAACAGAATGTAATACTTACTATTACTTCATACGAGGAACATTTATCGCAAATTTATTTCTTTTAATGAAACATGAAGTCATTACTATGATCATTGCTATCATTCCCAATAATACTAAACATTCTATATCTGGGTATTAGAATAATGTAGTCACTGAATAAAGTTAATTGTACTATGTCAAAACTAAACTTTTTACAAAGTTCAAATATTTTAGAGTGAATTTTGCAGTTCTTGAATATTGTCATCTAGTTGCTTTTCAAGAGCGCTAAGTTCAGCTGTTTTGCCCTTAACACTTTTCCTCAATTTATTTAATGTCGGAATAAAAGAAACTTTTCTGTCTCTGCTTTCAGTGCATGTTAAATATCAGCAGCTTTAAGTGTCTCAATGTCTTTTTCATAACCTGGCGTTCTAGTTCATCCGTCTCCATACAACAAATAAAGCTTGACAAAGATATTTGGGTTTGTTTTATCACTTTTTTAAATACAGCGTATGGATATTTTAAACAATTTCATATTAGATATATTAATATTTCTCTAAGCTAAACCTGTAGTCTTTCTTTTTACATTCGTGGTGTTGATTCCGTTTATTTTCTGTCCTATTTCCATTCAATCGATATATAGAATCAGATTGAACTAATTTGATCATTAAGACTATTATTACAAAATAATATGGTTGCCAGATATCAACAAAGCACAAGCGTCGGAGATTTAAATATTCCCCAGGCGGAGATGTATTTTAATTTTATGCTACTTGTGCCAGTAAACAAGGATATTTTAGCGACAAGTCTTGGTCTTGTTTTGATTGAACTAGCGGCAACAACATATATGGTAGATGCACCAATCAGAATTATTACCAGAGTTTTATGATCTTTCATGTAGAGCAAGCAAACTCGCGGGTACGTGTCTATGCAACACTGCTTGCAGCATCACATAGTGGTCACAACAAAATGAATAAACTATCTTACATTGAAACTGAGAATCAAATAATAAACCATGCTTTTTGCGGATTTTCAAAGAATAGATATTGATGAGCATGCTTGTAAAAGGAGAATACAAAAATATAAAACAGTAAAAAATACATACAGACTTTCCGCCACAAGCAATTACAGATATACAACGCCTACATTGCCCCGAACAGCGCTATGAAAAAAGATCAGTAAGAGTATTTAAAATAGGGAATCATTTCAAATACTGGATTGATTGAAACAATAAATAGTATCTGTCATCAATCAAAAATATATGCTGCTTATAAGTTCTAGTAAATGATCCCTCAAATAATAAACAATAATGGCTATGAAAAGAGAAATATCTTTATTGATAAATATATCCAGTGAAATATAAATAAATGGAGAATATGGAAACAAATATCAAGAATGCTAAATAAACTAATCACACTTGTAAATATTTTAATGGTATCCGTATACTTGATAATACAACCCATATAATATAATGTCCAACAGCAATATGGATAAAACGAACGCAAATAGATGGCTGGATATATTGTATTTAAGATAATATCAGACATAACGTGGTGATGAAGCATTATAAGTTCAAATTCTAATAAAACAATAACAATGGAAATGTTTGATTTGCTGAGGCCAGTTGACTTTCTCAGACTTAATATACTAATAGTTCACGGGTTGAACATAGTTGGGGAATTCTTTTCCAGATTGAATAAAAGTCATGGGGGATAAAGGCTGCTATGTTTGTAGAACCAAAACAGGCAAACCATCCAGTTTGCTACAACTAATATAAAGATTTTAAATATTAGTCTAGTCAATTAAATCTTAATCTAAACTTACCACTGATTATTCCTGAAGGATTCGTAAGACTATACAAAACAGGATTGTCTACCATTGCCCAGTAAATAGCAGTGTCGTTGGCAAGGATAATGTGTCTTTGATCCATATCCAGAATTAAGAATTTAGTGCCATTAGTTTTCAGTATACAGTTTGGATTGAAAACAGACTCCGTGACAATTCTAATATCCACGATACAAATACTGCTTTTGTTACTGAACACCAGTCCGCGATGAAAGATCTCGTTATTATCTGAAAAAAAGAACACGATTAAAAGATACATGTGAAAAGAGTTTAGACAAATCAATTTATTTTCTTCTTACTTTCGCTTTATAGTAAACCTTCTTTTGTCCCCATAATAAAGATACTAGATTTGGATATAAAACGATTTCATCATAAAGAAAATATTTATTTCTGCATAAAAAATGCTGGATTCACCGACACCAATAAGGTTTTAGTTCTGTTGTATAATAACTTGCCATGAATCACACTCACTATTCTGTATATGGCAAAGTATCACATGTAGCAAACTGCAAGATTGAGAAATATCATTGGTGCAGCAACATGAAACATCGCACGTATCAATTTTTGTTGACATTTGGTATTATTAAAACAATAATATATAATGTGAACTGTAATCAATGTTCAGCTTAAAGCAGTCTATTTTTGTAGTATGAAAAAAGAAGAATATTGTTTGACAACGAAACTTTCTCATACAAGTAACATAATGTAATGATTCATTTAGTTATACGTAAACTCTATGACACACAAACATTATATGATACACCCATTAGATATTAAATATTTTCTTTTGCCTCTTTATGGCCCATTAAACCTTCTTAAAGAAAAACAACAACAACAAACAGAACAAACATTTAAAACTAAACGACAAAGAATTCCTCAGAGATTAAAATGATTTATTAGGACAAGCATCTAAGCAATAAGACATAATCTTGCAACTATATTTAGTATATTTACATGAACATGTCTTCATGTCTTGGTTGAGGTTGTATCCATCTTTACAAAGGCATGTGGCACCATCCTTCTCCGTCACACATATATGTTCACACCCGTAATTCACACAGTGGGCTTCTAGTAGACATAAAATACATTATTAAAAACTAAATCATTCTTGATAAATGAATATATATGTCTGACACAAAACAATAATGACCCATATTAATAAACTGCAAATTAATGGCGAGTAGGAGAGAGTTGTGTGTGTTTGAGAGAGAGAGAGAGAGAGAGAGAGAGAGAGAGAGAGAGAGAGAGAGAGAGAGAGAGAGAGAGAGAGAGAGAGAGAGAGAGAGAGAGGGGGGGTAAATAAACGGATAAAGAATGTTACAAGCCTAAATGAAATGTTAGAAGAAATCATGTCAAACAATTCGTAATAAGAGGCTGTTATGCATATTTAATGCGTACTTGATTTTCGTCATGACTGATAGATGTGATTACTTGATGTCTCTGATGGTTGTGAGTAAACGAGATAATAGTATGTCTTGCGTGCAATAAACCAATCTCAATAATATTTGTTTAGTGTGATTGCATTTCCAAGAACACTGTATTTCGATATTGACCAAGTGAAATAATTTAAGTCCGTGCTTCAGACTGAATTAGTGAAGAATTAATTATTTAAACTATTTATTTCAATGGCAATGTTTGTATGAACATTTAAACTAATAGAATACTTTCTAAATTATTGATCACTCATTCAAAGCCAGTATTGAGTATTATATTGGGATATCTAAGGATAAATGTCTACTGGAATGTATTCCCACCATTCCATTGAACGTTTGATAAGACATTCTAAAATTCATAACACACTAAGGTTCGTACTTTAATACACAGAGTCGTGACGTGAAAATCATACGAACCTATGATAGGTGTAGGTTGGACATCAGGATGGAAGACAGTTATGCCGACACTATTTGTGATGGAGTTGATAAAACTCTTTTGTAATTCTTTCCCATTCGTTTTATTGAAGAATCCAAGATCATTATTTTGCAAATCAGTCACATACAAATAATCCTGAAAACAAACAGATACACTACGTAAGAGAATCTATGCATTGTATGATTCTATTGTTTTATAGAAAAAGAAATATAAAAAATCCTAAAAATAACTTCACCTTCTCAAAGGTACACTTCGAAGTCTGCAATTATGTTTTAACGTTGTAAAATTTGGACAAAGATTTAGATGTCAATAATTTTGAACTGAAATATTGAACTGAAGGACTAAGTTCTTTCGCCAAAAACACAAAGTCTGACCAATCATTAAAAGTGCAGAATATATTGTACTACGTGTTTGATAGTATTTAAAGCAACCAAATTTTGTTGACATCATGTTTCCCATGTTATTACATCTGTATGTATTTAAGTACAGAAGTACAATTGCCAATTCTGTCTCGTACATGTTTAGAAAAAAGTCTTGTATTCACCGGGTTGATGAATATTAAGTGAAAGCTAGGTCTATGTTTAAGTTTATCGTATGATATTCATATTCTTTGTAACGGTAGAAACAATTAAATTACTTAACGAATTGTAAAGACTAGAACTTAAGCTTTTTTGCTAAAGTTAGAGGATTAGAAACCAACACTTTATTATTGAAAAAAAGAGACTTTTGAAAAATCTTATTTTATAATCGGAGCACATACATAATGTTGATAAGGTAAAGTATCGTTTGTTAATATAACGGTTTATTATTAGCGTCATAAATCACAAGTTTATGTAGGACAATTATGTAATATTGTCTCTAATTATAATGGTGCACTCATTACCTACATGACTATTTACAAGCAGTGAGACTATGAATGCAATATCTAATGAACTCTGATATTTCCTGCGGTCAAAACTAAAAAAAATCAGTGAACCTGCCATTAATTTTGTTTACATATAAAGTGATTTCTACTATCAAATATATTGGTATGAAGCTATCGGCTTTGTTTACCTTAAAAACAGCTATATCAAAGAATCTGCTGTATGATTTTCTAAGCAAGATTTTCCTATCCTTGCCCTCGTAGGTGATAGTTTCGACGGTTGTTCGACCAGCGTCAACGTAGTAGAGGCGTCGGGATGCGTAATCTGCAGCAATACTATACGGATACAACAGGTTTGAATATATCAAGGACATCCGGTTTCTACCAGACAAACTGGACACCTCGATCTTGCTGAAAGTTCCAATATCACTCCAGAAGAGTAGGCTGTTGCATAACGGATGACATTCGTTTAAATATTATTTTATTCAGATGCTTCTTATTGCCATGAATATCTATATTTTGTGTAATCTTTGGTACAGGAATGCATATACAAAGTAACGTTTGTTCATAATTCTAAATTTTAGTGATCATCTATTTACAAAATATTACATTTGTGCAATTTTGCCATCGCTGTAGATTCTATTGTGAAAGCATTATATATATATATATATATATATATATATATATATATATATATATATATATATATATATATATATATATATATATATATATATATATATATATATATATATATATACCAGACAAAACAGACTGTGTTAGCCCTTGATTCCGTAGTAGAATCTTGATAATAGTGGGCAGAAATAATAGTTTAATACAAACAATACTATCATACAGGTTAGAGAAATTAAATTCGTACTTTACGGATATATAAAGGGTTAGAATTTACATTCAACCTATATTTGAATATGTTTAGTTTGCTGTAATTTATAAATGGTCCGTGGGTACAGTTTGTTTTTTTATATTTAAGAATGAAGTTATTTCATACTGGATCAGTTGGTCAAGTGTTAGTGAAATGTCAAATAGCAAGGAGTGAAAATTTCAAATGTTCTATTTTAATAACTTTATGCAGACGTATTTAAGCTTGTGTTTATATATAATGTCAGAGAAATTTTTTTTTTACATTAATCCTGCGAGGTAGAGAGTACCGAATAAATTAAAATATTAGTCTGCGCTTAATGTGAAAATTTAGATTAACTTTGGATAATGACATAGAGGTACATAAACGAGATGATATATACAAGAAATTAAGCTTATTCCTCAAAAAATACACTTATGATTATAAAATTGGTCTAGCCAGCAGATTAGATACTAGATTCTATGGGACCTACTTAAATAAGGGATTATATATAGATGCTAATATTACGGATATAAAGATTTCAGACCATAAACTAATTGAAATTGAAAACAAAACTTAGAACTAAATGGAGAAAGAGCGCATGGAAAATAAACAAGACCTTTATACAATGGAGAGTTTTGAAATAAAAGAACTAAATAAACAAAACCTTTGTAATAGAAGAGAAAGATATACTATTTCAGTAGGACAGCTTTAAAAAGAAAACTAAAGTTATAGCCATATATTATAGCAAAATATTAAGTGAACTAAAAACGAAAGAGGAAGCGGAAATAAAGCTGCAACTTATAAAAGTAAAGGAGAAAGAAAACTAACTTCCTTGCAAAGAAAACTGGAAGAAATCCGTTAATAAGGAAAACAAAGGAGCAGATATCAGAGCTGAACAATTCTCAGATATATACACAAAAAACGATGGGGCTATTCAAAAGGGAGGAATTTAAAAGGGGAGAAGAAAACAACTTTAATATATTATTTGATGATGAAGAAAATACTCTAAAAAAGAAAGGTCAAATCCAGAACAATTACATCTTTCTATATTAACCTGTTTAAACATCAGAGCATAAATGGAGACATAATATTCAAATGTGGATGATGTCAAATGTGAACAAATTACATTAGAACATAAAGAGCTGTGTGCTGGATTTATTTATGCAGAGAAGATTATAAAAAAAAAACTATTGACTTCCTATCCAAAGGAAAGTCACCAGGAAGAGATGGACACATAGGGATTTTATTATATATATATATATATATATATATATATATATATATATATATATATATATATATATATATATATATATATATATATATATATATATCATGTGTGTTATGTTATATGAATTATCCCCTCTATTTCCCATTATCTATTTTTGTATTTAAGATTGGACTTTATTTCCTAGTAGAAATCCATTACTTAGTTATATTGGCCATATGAATCTAAAAAGAATAATTGAAACTGCATTGTAACAAAATTTAACTGAGCGATTACAATGCATTATTGTAATTGCAAGTCAGTCAGTAAAAATGCTTTATCACCTACCCTAAATAAATTATATTTATATTATTGTCTTTTCTCAATATACTTTTTCAAGGTTTACAATAAGGGCACTTTCAAGATTTCTACACATGATTGACACAACCCCTGTACCATGTCCATGAGGGCAAATGCACACGTGTCTTCATTTATTTGTTGCGGATAAATATTGCCGTAAATCTTCATAAATAACACACCAACATGCATATAATTACAGCCAAGGTTCTTTTATAGACAGCTTATGACCTAAACAATTCTTTCCAACCAAATCAACACAGACGTGAGTGTATGCATGGGAGAATATTTGTAATGTAGTCAATCAATTTGTATATCATTACAACTATCCATAACAGGATTGCAAATTTATGATATATTTATTTGTCTGCGTACTTGCATTAACTTTTGGCATCATTACATATTATCCGCTTCGTAGCTTTCTTAAGTATTTTTGCAAATACGAGTCAAGTGAGAAAACAACTTTGACCTTACAACGCTTATTGCGAATTCCACAACATAGCATTGTCTCATACGTTTCTGACCCATAATTGTATTCTAAAGTTAAATCTTAAATAACATAAAACATAGGTTTTGCTTTGTATGAATGGCATATTTTTTCTGAATATATTTGCCCGATTATTTACTAAAGGAAATAATCTAATTATTAAACTTGTACTTCCCAGACATTGCGGTATCCACAATTCTCCACTGGTACACTTACAGTTTCAAACTAATTTTATGATATATAAGTGGCAGTTAAAATATCCATATCAAGGTTTTATTCTTAAAACACAAACTGCTAGTTACATACTATTGTTCAAGTTCCGAAACACGCGTTTGTTTTTACCATTAAAGGTTAACATGTGTAAATCGGGTAGGGATAGGGTCCTACTTGCAAACTTGGTCGAGAAATGGTTAATGGTCAAACAGCTATAAAAGAAACACATGACAGTATGTGCAAGAATTCTTTGTCAGCGTAGTTATCTTTCCAACCGAGCCACGCTACACTACAGCGATACAACACTAGAACTAAACTGGCTATGCCGAGGGGAAATCTCAAAATGTATGACTAAATAATTTACCTCTAATAACATCGCATGTAGAAGCAGCTTGACCCCTGACATTGACCTACACCACCGCGTATATATATATATATATATATATATATATATATATATATATATATATATATATATATATATATATATATATATATATATATATATATATATATATATATATATATGTGTGTGTGTGTGTGTGTGTGTGTGTGTGTGTGTTTGTGTGTATGTGGGGGTCTTTATGTGCTTATATTTGTTTGATTCTCTCATTTTCTTTCTGCATCATCAACGTCTTCAATACACTTTAAATAAAACTCCTTACATTTAGGAAATTATTAGGGAGTGCATATTGAACGGTGATATGTTCCTGCGCAAGCTAAATATTATCATAGCAACTCCAGAAGATTTGGACTTACGCGTCAATCGGGTCCAGAGCCAAAGCGTGAGGTCCGTCCAGATTCTCGTCTATTAGAACACGGTACATGGATGTGCTATTACCTAAAAGTGACTGAACCATGATCCACTTGTACTGCGGGTCGGTCCAATAGATGTTATGGCTGATCCAATCCACCGCCAATTTGACATAATCCTTTGAAAGTCCTTCATGTAGAATCATCCATTCATTTTCTCTGGAGAGACTAATAGAGAAATTGACGTTCTTGTGTATGGCTCTTGTGTATTGATCATATACGTACGCCTCCTGCAATATATAGTCTCCGTCAACGCTAAAAAACTGAACGTCACTGGGAAAACTAAATGACCTGATGTAATCCAGCTTAGGAGTCCCGTCTTGAGAAGTCGGCACTGTTTTTACTTGTCCTGTTATGTATCCTAAGGTCGACGTAATAATCAAACCATGGTCATTCTCTGTAAAGGAAAATATTAAGTTTCAAAGGTAAGTACAATAACCGCATTGTAGGCAAGTTATCATAGTCACCTGTAAATGGAAAATTATTGAAAATACGCTAAATTAGAATAATTATTTATAATTTTGTAAGAAAAATATAACTCTCTGATCTTGACTTTGGTTAAGCAAGTATTTGGAATGTGTTAATGTAGCTTTAAAAATGTATTTGTCTTATCGCTCCTATGTCTGCTGCGTGCCAGTATAAAAATGTATAGAACTACTTCACATTATCCTGGCATCAGACCTACTAATCCTAACTCTAATCAGACTATTAATCCTAACTCTAATCTCTTCATGCGGAGAGCATAACGAGGGAGCTGTTAGAACCACTTTTACAAGTCTTTGGTATGATTCTGCCGTGGTACAAACCACCAATCTCCCGCATCCGAGGCGGATGCTCTAACCACTAGCCACCGGAATGTTAATTAAGAATTTACAAACATAACGTAATTTAACATAATGGAGAGAGAGAGAGAGAGAGAGAGAGAGAGAGAGAGAGAGAGAGAGAGAGAGAGAGAGAGAGAGAGAGAGAGAGAGAGAGATGAATACATTATAATTATATGGCGTAAATGTATCAGGTAATTAAAGAAAAATTAATCACACGCACATACACACATATATTTATAACACCTTTGCAAAGTAAACGTAGGTCTATATTCCACTCCCCGACCGATGTGCATGTAATATTGCCTGTGATTTTCTGGTTTTTATCAAAGCCACCTTCACACTCGAATTCGCATATCTCCTCTGCATTAAAATGACAATCGTCTGCCCATTTACCATGCTCAAAAAAATTGGCGCATAATCCTTTCCTCTCTGAAATGATGAACATACAACTTTTTTTTTTGAATTCGTGGAGCAAGAGAACTGATTTAATTCTCAGGAAACTGACTACATTACATTTATATAAACATCGTAGTTGCAATATCAAAATGCTTTCAGGTATTTTGTACGAATCGTTCAGCTCTTAAGATTTAGAAAAACGATAGTTTATGCATAAATGATCGATCAAAGTATATATTAATGATATTATATCGTTATCGATGGACTGCTGATAGATGGGTAGTTCTAATAAATGCAGTAGTATTAAGACATCAAAAGCTTTAGAAGCTACCTCTACAGTAGGGTTCATCAATTTTTTCCCATTTTCCGCCCATCTCACAGAAGACGTTCTTGTATTTGGGATTCGGCTCGAATCCTTTATTGCAGATAAAGGGACATTCCGAGTAGACGCGTCTGTTACATGCAGTCTCGTTAACTGTTCCATTTGGAATTTTAGTTGGACAGAGTACAACTGAAGGAAAAAGAAAAATGAGACATAAAATATTTTAAATATTTTTCCTACAAGGAAAGACCAATTTTTATACTTTTTTGGGACATACATGAACCTTCTGTAGAATGATACATTGGACATAACTTTACGCATCATCGATATTTCATTTTGCAGAAAACGTGTTTTCGTGTGTAGCTTGGAGTTTACATTATATTGAAAGTAGCATTTAGTGTGCTGTCTTGAAGATTACAATCCATACTGTGCGGTCTCTGTTGAGCATGAAAATTTAAACTAGAGAACATTGGCGGGCAACAGTTTTTGTATTTTATTTAAGACAAATCACATTCATATCCTTTTCATTCACAGGGAGTCCAATTTATTGTATAAATTTCAATTTAAAAAGCATTGTTTCAGAACGACAGAAAAGACACATCAAAATATCATCGCGGTTGGTAACAATATTTGTATAATATTACATATTGATCAAATAAGTCACCATAATAGTTAAATTGGACTGCTATACAAACATTTTTTCTACACCACTTACCTTTACAGGGATCTGTGGGCGTCCATAATCCATTTGCTCCACACTTAACCGATTTGGTACCGTTGGCTGCTTTATATCCAGTCACACACTTAAAGGCGCAAGTTTCACCAATGTTTAGCATACAGGATGAAGATAAATGGCCATTTAAGATTCCAGTATCACATTTCCCTGCAATTATACCATTCTTATCTTCGAAACAATTAAAGCAAAACAAAGAAAACCTGATAGGAAAACCAACAAAGAAGTGGCAAAATTCCGCGCCATCATTTTGTTTAATAATGGATAGTGACTGTATTTATAACATAGATAAAGCAGAAAGTCAATAGAATAACTTGATAAATTGGTGAAATTAATAAATATGTCAAATATCTTGGACAATTAAGTACACATATGAGCACTTCATTGTAAATCAAGTAGTTATTTTTTAATTATTTAACCACAAATTTCTTCAAGGTAAGTAAAGAACATCTTTGCAATTATCGTTTGCATAGCTTACATATTTCTCTTCTGTTTTCCGTCGTCCAGTATTTACCATTTGCTGTTTAACTTACGTCCGCAGAGTTTTTCTGTGTTTTGGTTCCATGCTCCATCTGGCCCACACGTTGCGTTCTGTATTTTCGGATTCTTTTGAAAACCGGAGAAACAACTGTACGTGCAAGTCTCATTCACCCTGTATTGACAGCTGTCCCAACCGCCTCCTGAGAATTTGTCTGGACAGATCGCATTGTTTTCTGAAACATCCGTAAGTTAGAGAACGGTAACTTTGTTCCCCTTAAAATTATAATTGGATATAAATTAAAATGAGGAATATATTACATAGTGTCAAGTATATGAGCGTCTACCGATAGGGAACTTCCACTGTAGTAAACGCGGGACGTGCAGTGATGCCAAATGGGAAGAATAATAAATCTTTCAATTCTCCGCGCTTTATTATTTAAGATGCATCTGTTAGGTCTATTTCAAAACAAGTTTTCAGAGTTTCTTTTCAAGACATTTTGTAATCTTTTAAGTCGGTGTTGCTCTGTGAATATGTTTATAATTAAATGTACAAACCAAAAGAAAACAACTGTCATGGATTAAGTGAGTGCAAAAAGCCTCGCAGGTGTTGACATTTGAAATTAGGCCTGGGATAGCAAGATGACAAAAAGCTGCGATACCTCGATGGAATCTTACTTGTACATAGGAGCGCAAGGTCAACATTCCATTGTGCATTCTCATTACACTGGATACTGGATATGTTGTGGTTCTTGACGAAGTGATCGTCGCAGTAGTAAGAGCAGGTTGAGCCAATTTCCAGACTACAGATTGGCAGGGAACCATTGGGAATAGTATCAATACATCTTGCTACGGTAATGAAACAAATCAATAATTTATCGGCAACCTTTATATTTCAAACCATGAATTGTAGCATTCTACATGTATAATGTCATCACACATCTGTATAATAAGTATCTTAAAATAGTAGCATTACATTTATCACCGGTAATGGAAAAAGACCTCCCTTATTTATCGGCAACCTTTGTATTTCAAGATATGAATAACGTTTCCAGTTAATAACGTATTTATATTAAGTACCGTATAACAATTCTAGTGTATTACACAATGAAGTAAGAAACATAGTTTAACAAGGATATACTTCCAGTTCAGGAAATAAATGGTTGTTCTCTTTTGAATAATAGAAAAACATGATTATAAATGATGGATGATCAAACGTTATGGACGTGTATTCACACATTTACGTTTATGATCTCTCAACACTGAATCCAAAAGCCAAACAAATCGTCCCTCAAGCAAAAGAAAACAAAACCAAGAAAATAGTGAAGATAGAAAAAGGATCAAATCCGATCTATTCGTTTACACTGCAACACTAATTACTTATTCAAATCAATCACCTGTCATATTTGACTGGTATAGAAAAAAAATTGATTCTAGAACTTTAGAAAATGCAACCCAGTTTATCTGTTCATCTAACGTTCTATAGTTTTTATAGTAACGTTTATCAGTAGTAATGCGTTCCTAAAAACATGAAATTTTCTTCTCTCATATAACAGTTGATTCTTGGTGAAAAATATTTCACTCTCACGCTCTAACCGTTAAGGAGTTGCATACAAAGCAATGGACTGCATCTATCCGTCCTTAGATATAGACATTGATCTAGACCATACAAAGCAATTGCGATCGAAAGCCTGTTAGTTGAGAGTTTAAGAAAAATAAGTTTCGTGCTCTGATTTGATACATTTTGTAGGCATTTAACCACCAAATATTTAAAACTAATTTTAAAATTCAAACTAGTTTTGGAAATACTGAGTAGATGTCACGTGATAGAAAATGATTTCTGTTAATTTTCTTTTTTGATTTAAATATACTATACAAGAGTCATTAAATAATAATATAAGCAACGATGTGAAATTGGTTCTATCTCGTATGCCCAATATATTCTGGTACGAAGGACGACTCATAATTTTTTCCGATGCTTTTAAAATATACACTACATGATTTTGGCCTGAGTCATGATAAATCTAACATTAATTACAACTATAAAGAGCAAAAGAACACATTTTGTTAGATGTAAAAAAATATATTTTCTTATTATACAAGGTAAAAGTTTATAAAGGAGCTTGCAGCATTATGAGGTAAATTCCGAATAGCAGAAATTTTTCTTTCACAAGCTCATTAACAATTAGTTCTAATATAATTTCAGTGGTGATCCAACAAAACTTAGATATTGAATGTGATAATGCGCCCGTAGTCTTGATTATACTAATGTGCCATTGACCTGTATCACAATAATATAATCCCAATGTCATTGACTGAATTCAGTATAATTTCAAATTAGTAATTAATCCAAGAAGAATTATTGAACAATTTGAA
The DNA here is from genome assembly GCA_016746295.1 of Potamilus streckersoni. Taxonomy (NCBI): domain Eukaryota; kingdom Metazoa; phylum Mollusca; class Bivalvia; order Unionida; family Unionidae; genus Potamilus; species Potamilus streckersoni. The sequence continues at coordinate 447,255 of JAEAOA010000455.1, forward strand.
AGTCCAGTGCAATAATTTAAATAAATAAATCCACCCAAATTAAAAGTTGAAAACAGCAATAACACTGGGTCCAACTCGGACGTTAACGTAGGAATGAACAACCTAATTTCTAATTATTTATAATTAATTTCTGATATATATATATATATATATATATATATATATATATATATATATATATATATATATATATATATATATATATATATATATCTGATAAAATAAATATGAAATGCTCCGTTTTTGTTTTATGTATCAACAGTTCTTTCGTTATGTAAAATCGTCTGTCAATGATGAATATATACGAAGAAATAGTCTGTGAAATATAGTATTGTTTTTGATGCAATTAATCAATTACCAGTAACAAATCTCCTGTAAAAAAGAAAATAATCGCAAAAGTATACATCAAATTCTAGAAATCGACGCAAAATGTTGATTATTTATATGAATCTTGTGATTATTTCGCGTGATACAGAAGACAGAATTACAGAACCTCTTGTTATTATATTTAACATATATGTCAGGAAACAATAAACATTAAGTAAACATGAATATTGATCTGCATGTTTAATATAACCTACTATACAGTAATGTGCTTTACAAAACAATGCTCATTAATCACTTAGGCCATTAACAATATATTGGTCTCAGGAAAATTACAGATACAAAAATTTCATGACATGTACATTTACGTATTGAGAAAAGATAACAAACGATACTAATTAAATTTATCTCAAACCGTGTCCTACTTGCCTAATATGAAATACAAGATTGGTCAGGTTTATCTTCCTGTGGATATCGCAAGATTTTTTGGCTGAATCCAAATATATAATTAAAGTACAGTTTGGAGGGAAACTAGATTAGATAAACAGAAGAGAGAAACTCATGGATTGACGGTTAATTTAAGTTCAGAATCCATATATCATGGGTCGAAAATTTCATAAATCGAAAGGAAAGATATTTCAACAAAAAGTTTTTAAATCAAATGTGACGTTCAATTAGTCAAGATCATGCAGCATATACATACATACATCCATCCATCCATCCATCCATCCATCCATCCATCCATCCATCCATCCATCCATCCATCCATCCACACACACACACACACACACACACACACACACACACACACATACATACATACATACATACATACATACATACATACATACATACATACATACATACATACATACATACATACATACACACACACACATACACACACATACATACATACATACATACATACATACATACATACATACATACATACATACATACATACATACATACATACATACATACATACATACATATATATATATATATACAGACAGACGGACATGCATGCATGCATACATACATACATACACACACACATACATACATACATACATACATACATACATACATACATACATACATACATACATACATACATACATACATACATACATACATACATACATACATACATACATACATACATACATGCATACAGACATAATAGATACATACAGACATACATAAATATATACATACATACATACATACATACATACATACATACATACATACATACATCATACATACATACATACATACATACATACATACATACATACATACATACATACATACATACATACATACATACATACATACATACATACATACATACATACATACATACATACATACATACATATACAGACAGACAGAAGGACATGCATGCATGCATGCATGCATGCATGCATACATACATACATACATACATACATACATACATACATACATACATACATACATACATACATACATACATACATACATGCATACAGACATAGGTATATACATACATACATACATACATACATGCATACATGCATACATGCATACATGCATACATGCATACAGACATACATACATACATACATACATACATACATACATACATACATACATACATACATGCATGCATGCATGCATACATACATACATACATACATATATACATACCTACCTACCTTCCTACCTACCTACCTACGTACGTACGTACGTACGTATGTGCGTGCGTGCGTGCGTGCATGCGTGCGTGCATGCATGCATGCATGCATGCATGCATGCATACATACAGACAGACAGACAGACAGACAGACAGACAGACAGACAGACAGACAGACAGACATATATACATACATACATACATACATACATACATACATACATACATACATACATACATACATACATATTTCAATTGTTTAGGTTGTTAATTTTGTATATAATCCCACCATTTTATATATAAAGTTTGTTCATATTGAAAGATTGCTTACCATTTGAACAGATTTTGTAACTTCCATTGATAAAGTCTACACCATCTTCACAGGCGCATTTGCCACCACCCGGTATAGGAAAGCAAAATGTGGAGCATCCTCCATTACCAACAGAACAGAATGCATTTTCTTAAAAGAAAATCGATTGCATTAGTTATTAATTTACCAGCACTAATAAGCATGAAATGAACATTAATTTATATATTTGTTTTAATTTATGTTCTGAATATAGATAATCATATGTCTGCATTGCAAAAACACTTAGAGTTAAATTGGCATTGTCTGTTCATTTCAGGAAGATTGTTTGCGAAGTATCCTTATTATATTACAATAATAAAGACTAAATTATGCATTATCAGATGCATGCTTTGTGTAGTAAGTTATGCAAAAAAAAACAACATAAACTTGTAAACATAAATCTATAATTTTGTAAGACATTTCTCCAATACAGTTTTACAAGTGTATGGAGTTTGCGCTATGAATTGGTATATATATATATATATAGATATATATATATATATATATATATATATATATATATATATATATATATATATATATATATATATATATATATATATATATATATAATGTATTTTCCTTTTTGATAATATGTTTGCTCACTGTTCTGGTTTGTAGATGTAAAGATGCTGATGAAGGAAATAATCCTGTTTTGTTCCAAAGCAGGAAGAGATGTCGTTTCATTCGGGTTGGATATCTTCAGTTTTATCATTTGCCTGAAAAAAATAATTATACTATGTCCAATTTGGTCACTTGGTTAGGTCACTCAACTGTAAGACTTTAGGATTGTTTCAACTCACTATTACAAGCTTTCAAAACAAAACTGATATACGATAATTAAAAAAGAACGGATTTGATCACCAGGCACTTTCGTGAATACAATAAACTGACAATTCATGGAGAGTATGCATCGCATTTTATAATGACATCTATATTAATAATAATATAAAAACATAATAATAATAATATTTCGAGAATTAAGATGAAGATCATGTACAACCTATTTAATATTTTAACGGAAGGATGTGCGCTATAACTTGTGATGATGATTTCTTTGTATGCAAACCTACCAGTAACTTTTTGACGAGGAAACCTTAAAATCTCAATACACATAACTGATGAATTGTGTACAGTATTTTCTGTCCTAACCGTTAACTTTATTGCGGATTTGGGACAAATCTTTGAAAATTAAATAAAATAAGATATGCAAATTAGATGATCAAATATAGAAAAAAATGTTTATAAATGCGTGACGATTCAGTGTCAGGACATTTTCAATAAATTCACTCCTGCATATTTTCTTCTACAGTTGACGAGGTTTAATGAATCTGTTAGTTTTCATGTACTCCAAACCAAAAATATAATGCATCTATAAATGCTATACTTAGGGATTGATCCGGGAAAAGACTTAATTTTATCTATATACAATACGCACGGCTGTGTATAAAATGATATGAACAAGGAGTCCTGGTATAGAGCTAAACCAGAAATGACCTTCTCAAAGTACTGGGTCATTTTGTTGTAATTCGTTCCGTCAAGCTTACAGTACTCAATGCTTTCCATGCCGCTTATCCAGTAGAGGTAGTCAGCTGAAACCAGGAGAGTAGGTCTTGAGAATTCTATATAATCAACCTTTTTTAAACGATATCACTTAATAGCTTTCTTTGGATATTGATTTGTGTTTGTAAGGCATATCATAGCATGACCAAATTATACAGATTGATCTGCAATTAGTGTCAATTATTGTGTTTTCTAAACTAAAACCACCAAAATATATTGTCGTCCATCTAACATCTTGCTTTCATATAACTGAAAATGAAAACTTATTGACTCATTATCGCAGATACGTTATATAAACACGTTTTTCTTTGTACCTAAAATGAATTGTGTGCATGATATATGTACATGATTGAGGGTGTGAATATAATATTTACCTTCCTGACTTTGTCGAGAATTAAAATTATATAGAAGATATTTTGAAGAATATCATTTCGATGGATATTGGACATTTCTACGAAAATTAGTGGATTTGCATTGTAATTTAGGCCAGGTGGAAATGTATATCAAATTGACAAACAAACAAGTATGTATTCGTTCCTATTTTAAGATCATTTTTGGAATTATTTACACATATGAACATATATAATTATGGAAGAATTAGTTATATAAGTTATGTATTGGATGTTTGCAAAGTGATTATTGAGCTATGGAAAAAATCCGTCCATGGGATTATTGAAAATGCATTCATAACCATGCTTTAGTATGACACTGTGGTAAATCCGTCATACTAGACCATTAATTCATTCAGAACGTTCTGTAGTAGTGAACGTTGTGATAGGACATTAAAAAGTAGTTTACGGAAATATAGTACTTGCTGATTTGACTATTTTATTAATTATTGGCATCGCTGCTTTTTGTTACATTGATTAAGACTGAGAGAATCCAAACAATCACATATAGGATAGTTATTGATGGCTTTCCAAGTATCTTTCTTCGATCAAACATCCATAGAAGTATGTAGGATAATGCTTTACAATTTTTTACCTAAAATATTATTAAGCTTTTATTTAAATTTAAAAAGGAATTACTTTTGTAATCAATAGTGAGACCTAAGAGCGGTTCGTAAGTCATATTCTGGAGAATCGATGACATATTTTTGCCGTCCATATTGGCCTGAACAACAGCACGTATGCTTCGGGAATCAGTGAAGTACATCATTCTGAAATGGAAATATTAACTCATTGTAGTGGTTTCACAGATTGGTAATGTAGGTGATTAATATAAAAGTATCGTAGATTATAATTCTTTATTATCATAAGTTTTATGCAATTACAATCCTTTCTATTACTCTAATCAGTAATAAATTTTACGATTTTAGCAAGGGCTGAAAACTGAAAAGTATCGATTCCAGCATGAAGGTAAAGACACGGTTATTTTTGCAAGCATAACAGAAAGCGTATTTGTTTTGCTGATTACGGTGTCATATACAGAGGGTTAACGTATACTCGTTCTGAAATAATCGTTTTAAAATGAAACAGGATATGTTTATTACTTTAAATAGATTATAATCCTTCCACCTACCCCTTTGATGGATAGACCACCAATCCGGTTGGATGATCTAACCCACTTATAAGGATTTTATGTTTTCCGTCTGGTGACATAACACAGATGCAACTGTTGATCTCAGAAGTACAACCATAATTGGCTTCCGTGTAGTAAATATTTCCAGTTGAATAATCTACAGCAATTCGAGATAAGTAAACTTCAGGGCAGTCAGAAAAGGCTGAAAAATTTAGGGGATGATCTGAATGTGATTTTCTTAAAGATATCACATCTAATTTTAAATATCGATCTTTTCTTTTTCTGTAAGCAGTGTTAAAATCTATGATTCAGAGTCCATGTACACCAATTCGACACTCTCCTGTATATCAGTATTTAGTAGGAAAGATAAATTCACATCTCACTTATCTAACACTATTCATTGTTAAAAGCTTCAATGTGAAAAACTAAGGCTTTGGAGGCGCTTTTGATTAGTTTCAACATAGAAAACACAGCAAAATCTTCTGTGAACGATATGTAACGATTGAATAGTGAAACTAAAATGTAGTCAAAATGTAGGGTTTATATTTGTCCTCTTTTTATAGTCATACGTCATGAGAGTATATTGTCATTACTTAATTTATTGCTCTTTTTATACAAAGGCAGTAACAACAAGGAATATTGCAACACATTAAAGAAATGCACACAAACATGTTCGGCATTCCATTCAGTATCTTTAGAAAAATATACTAGTATGGTTGAACATCAGAATTTCATTTTATGAAAATTCCAATCCTCTGCTTTAATCTTGAACACTTTATTCATTGATCTTAATGGAGCATGTGATAGACTACTTATAAGAAAACTAAAATTATTCAAGCTAAACTATCATTTTTTTTCATGGAACCATCAACTTGGATACTGACTATTTTGTTTAAGTTGCAACCGTGGATTTGTTTATTGCAGTGTTTATTTAGGACGGTAAGGTACATAAAGCTAGATTCTTGTCTCTATAACATTACTTACAGACTGGAAATGATTTCTTCCCTGTGTCGTTAAGATGAATCATGGATACGTTTTGTTTATCCGTGCCCCATATGACCATGTTGTTTATGGGGTTATATGTAACGCTTGTCATATGATACTCCTCTTGAAAGTTAATTTGCTGAATGCTCTGATCGGTGAGACTGATTTGGTAAATTGTATTACCGCGTTCGTCGAGAGCCAGCATGAAGTCATCCTGGATCGGATCTTAAAAAAAGATTTACTGAAATTAAGCATATCCTAATAGGTTTAACATTAGTATAGGACTTTTGTCCAAATTTTAAAGGTTGTAAAGTTTTCAGTAACATAATGAAGTCTAAAATTCTACATAAATTTAGAATCTAATGACCTGATCGGCTGAAAATTTTAATTTCACTTAAAACTGATAAATTGTGTTTCATTAGGCTAAACTTTAATTGAATGAAGTAGCTGGGTGTGTTTGGCACAGCTCGTATTTCCAAACCTACATGTTTTATTTCTGAAATACAATTTTACGACATTCGTGCAAGTGTGTTTCATTTACATAACGATATTTAACAGTTTCTGGTTTTATTCATAATTAATTTTGGGGATAAATTAAGTTATCGTTACAGTAGATATACAGCCCATCATCGGTAATGTTGGGACATCGTACGATTTTGTTTCTATGGAAAGACAATGGTAGCACTACTGAACTAATATCGTATACAACAGTGGTTTGGCTAGTAAAATAAACCAATATATGTTAATCATATTTTGGGAGAAAATGTACATGTAGTAAACCTAAGTATGAAACGTTTTATGTTTCTTTTGCTTCGTGGTATTTACTAGGGATATAAACTTCTAAGAATGAAACTTTTAAGAAATTTTATGCCTTTAATGCGGTGATTTATCGTGCACACATATATTGTCAACTATACTAACCTTATCTTGTTTCTCGTGTACACAGATCGTAAAACATATATATGTATGTTTCGCAGTATGTCTATCTTCAAAACTAAACAGCGTGTCTTTCTTGCCAGTCCATGAATGTTCTGTTCTTTCTGGCAAACAGATATTCAATGGTACCGATGTTCCCATCGAACTAGTCTTGATGGGCTCACCTCTTGGTGCCCAGAATTGCAATAGCCTTCTTTTTATCGTGTCCATGAGCATGTTCCACTTCTCAAAGGCATTTGCACGTATAGGTCCATTGGTAGACAGCTTGTCATCTAGGCTCTTTGGGATATCGATCTGGATGGAGGGCTGCTGGAGTCTGACAACGTTTAAGGCTGTGAGTACAAGCTTAGGACGCTGTGGATGATATGGTGCAATGTGGAACGGTAAGACTCGGTAAGACTCTGACAAGACTGTTAGTCCTACATTCAGCTCCTCGCATGACCTTGGTGATTAGGAGATCCTGGTCATGGAGCTGGCGTACTATTACTCTCTCGATCTAATGCCATTCACGAGATCTTGCATGCATCCAGAGCTTGATATGTTGATCTATGACATTTTCTACCTTAGTTTGCAAAGCTGACAAATCTTAGAAAATACAAATGTTACGTTCTGTGCCTGATTATGTGATTAAATAATTCTAGTGGAACCCTAATAGTACTATTGGTTGTGATTCTGCTTAACATAATAAAACATAATATAGAGCTTTTAAACTCAAATCTTGATTCACTTGCTGCCGTTTGAAAGAGCGCAAAATTTTATAATAGTTCTTTATATATATATGTATATATATATATATATATATATATATATATATATATATATATATATATATATATATATATATATATATATATATATATATATACTTTTAATCATTGTTTATATAGGTCTTCTGGAAATAACAACTAATTGCATCTTCCTCAGGATGCAGGGAAGCGTTTCACTTTTGGTAAAGCATAGAATGTTCGATATTTTGATTTCAAGTTATATGGACCTAACAAGTCAATCAAAAGTGCTCTGCGGCTGTTTATAAATATTTAACCCAGATCACCTGGTTTAGTACAAAAGATGGTTGAACATTTATTGTTGCGAATAATATCGTAATACGCAGTAATTCAAATCTTACGCAAATGACCCCTCTGCATACCAAATGTGTTATTTGACACTGTTATACGATGCTGATATATGACACTGTTATATGACGCTTCATGATTAAGTCATATCCGTGACAGTGGTTATGTAAACACACACACACATATACATACGCACATGTACACACACACACACACATACATATATATATATATATATATATATATATATATATATATATAGATAGATAGATAGATAGATATTCATTCATTCATTCATTCTGAAAGTTTATATCAAATATAATATGTGATTATGTGATTATTTAATGTGATGCAGACATTAATAGATAAATTTATGGTTACTGTGCAGCTGATCTCTATACGTATAGAGTACTCTTATAATACTATAAAAGAGGTGTCAGCGCAGAGGAATAAATACTTCAACATTAAGCACTATTTTGTCTGCATGTCTATAGCGTTGAGTGTGTGTTGTATTCGAATTTATTTCACATTCTATAAAAATTATATGTGTACCATTCATATGTCTAACTATTGAAGTTGAATGATTTTAAGATTTTGTCAATGTCTTTATGTTGCTAGGTGACACGAGAAGCGGTTTAATAGATTGCAGTTCTCCAGCAAGATGATTAAATAATATTATCATTGCCTAAGGTTTGCCGGTCTATATTATTATAGCCTTTGAGTAAAGGATCCAGCTTAGCTATGTAATCCATCGACACTGTTCTATGATTAAGATTCAGCCGTTACCTAGCGAATCTTTAATCTACATGGTAAAATTTCATAGAGGTATTATTAGAAATTAAGGCTGGAGGTCCCAATGCAAATAAAATTGCCTACTTATACCTGTGCAACATTTAAACAGCGGAAATATAATGTCAGATTCATGCACTTGTATATTTCCTTATTTCTCATCTTGTTTGAAAAGAAAAATGTCTTTTCTTATGCTATTCAAATATAATTATCGACTCTGGAATATTTTATGACTATGGTTGTAATATCTAGGCATGTAAAGAATAATTAATACCCTATTGCTGCTGAAGTTCTACTGGATATGTGTATTAAATTCTATAATACGCATTGTAATATAAATAGCGTTCACTATCATTTAGAACTATTCAGATATTTAGCAACGGTAATTCAGTGATATTTTTGTGGCGTTTGATAAAATCGTTTGATAGGGATGGCTAATTTAAGCGAATCAGATACAATTGAGTGAACTTTTAGTTGTAGTTTGGTCGCTGGAATTTACTTAGACTGGATTTGGTGTGATGACAAATTCGATTTCTAAAGATATTGTCTATGTTTAAATTAAAATGTAAATAGTAAATTCCAACATTATATAGAAAATGTAAGACACTGATAGTACTAAATAGCACAATAAATGAAAGGTTGTTAAATTGCAGGAATCAAGTCAATACCCCTGTCATTTTATCTGATTTGTCATATTTTAAGAAAGTATAACTTTTTTGACACATTTTTGGGAAATCTTCAAACAATAAGCAAACTGAAAGCAATAAGAGAGTACCTTATAACAACAGCTCGTAATTTTCCAAGAGAGCCAACAATGGTAAAAGCGTTCAACAGTGAATGATATTGACTCACCGATCGCTGTCCCAAACTGAATTGTCCAGGTCGCAAGTAAAAATGTTCTTTGTACAAAAGTCAACATATTTTAACTAAAAACCAGCTATTTTAAAATTTGCTCTGAACAAACTATCGAGTCGATTGCATCTAGTTGAAAACCACCTGCATTCACCTGAGAGAATTGACTTTATAACTATATGTGATTCCGATGACCACTAACTCAGTCAATGTAATACTGCCGTATGAAGGGATATATATATATATATATATATATATATATATATATATATATATATATATATATATATATATATATATATATATATATATATATAAAATCACTCCGCAATATTTGGCATCTTGCCAACAGGTTTCTACACCATCTAAATTGGTAGTAATGTACCTGTTGCATCATACGAACTGCTTAAGCATGGCGACTCGATCAAAAGGGAAGGGTTTACATAAAGAAACGATTCTACCAAATTAGTAACAGAAATATCGATATAAGCTTTCACATAAGTAAAACGAAAGCCCATAACAGACGCATCCCTATAGTATTTAAGCTTCAACATCATGCACTAAATGTAAAACAAACTATAAAGACACTGGCGCCACCTGGAATTTTTCAAATGCATGTACTCATAAGTCAGAGGAATGATATACTGCAACCATATCTACATATTTAGGTCAATAAAGGCTCTTGATGCATCATTCACGTCAGTACTTTGTTTTTAGTGAAAACTTTTGCCTGTATTTAACAAATAAATAATTAGTTGATTTTTTTTCTAGCCATGTATCTATATCTCATAGGGACGCCTTTGTTTCTAACAGAGTGCGTGTATTATTTGCTCTTATCCTTTTAGATCTGATAATTGTTGTACACGACAGAGACGTAAGAATATGTGAATTCGAGGTTGACGAAGACGCTGGTGTCAAGGTCCGCACAAGCAATATGATATAAATAGCCTCATGATATCTCAAGTATTCCCCCACCAGCTTCAGGCAACAGCATGGAATTGGAGGGGGGTCAAATGGAGGAATATTGCCGATAATATTTGTTTAGGTGGGTGGGTGAGTGTAGCTTGATTTTTCCATTTGTTCAGATTTTTAAGCTGAAATCTTTCAGAGAGCTTTAAATACCCCCAGCACTTATTTCATTTTTTTATCCTTTGCTTGAGGTTAAATTTCCTAATATCGACTCTTTTTTCTCTCCTACCAACCTTATTTTTAGTTTGTTTGAAACCCTAGACGATGTATGATATCTCGTCCGCTATTACCTCATGTCTATGATAACTATCGTAATCTCTAACAGATATTTAGGCTGTCATTTTAAACTGTTGTAAATACTAAATTAAAAGAGAGGTTTGGATTCAAGTCCATCACAGCCAATTCATTGTATATACTTAGTACATACTTAGTATATACTTAGTACATACTTAGCATATACTTAGTACATACTTAGTATATACTTAGTACATACTTAGCATATACTTAGTACATACTTAGTATATACTTAGTACATACTTATTATATACTTAGTACATTCTTAGTACAAAGTAGGACATGTTTGATAATATGGAAGGCAAAGCTGCAAATGACAAATGTATACTGTTTGTTAGTGCTATGAGGGTCGATATAATTGAAACCTATCACACCATCTTATGGTTGTAAGGATTGTATTGAATACATTTGTCGTTATGGAATGTTTATACAAATGATGTCATGGAAATTTATCTGACAATGACATATAATGGGATTACAGACTTGGCATGAGAGTGATCTTTTTTGGTAGCTAAATATTTCTCAGCTCTAAATGCTACACAGTTAATTAGAAAATACAAATTAGAAAGGATCGATGTAATATAAATTGGTCGATATGGATCAAAAATGATACATAGAAGATTATACGAAGCAATACTAACTTCTTCTTCATCATCTCTCTCGTCTATCTATTGAGCATTTGACTTTAGATTATGCTAGATGTCTTTTCAGTGGCAAAAAAGAACACTACCAGGAAATAATCATCAAAATATTTCAGCCATATCTGAGCTAACCTGCAAAGTCGATTCATTGTTTTTTTTTGACATCATTTAATTAGAATTGTTCTCAGTCGGGTTATTACGACATCTAATTAACCGTTTTGTGATCCTAAGTACACTGGATAATGTCCAAAACACGCATAAACAAGGAATGTGTGAAAGTACTCAAATATTATCCGTATACTCCACGAATAAAACAAACCCACAAATACAAGAAAAAGTTTGTGTGAATATCAACTATCCATATAATATTGTACGGATAATGTTGAATCTGAATAAAATATCACAAAGTGATCATGTCGACAGACCATCAAAATATAATGCAGGTATATTTAATCATTGCTCTAATGTATATTGCGTACAATTAGTAAATGCTCCCAATACATACATACATACATACATACATACATACATACATACATACATACATACATACATACATACATACATACATACATACATACATACATACATACATACATACATACATACATACATACATACATACAGACAGACAGACAGACAGAAAGGCAGACCTATTTTGTATTTCTAAAATTTACAAGGACGTGTTAAAATGTATGCCTAATACAAAGCCTTTAAGCAGATATGTTTCGCTAGCCAGACGGTGAACAATAGAACACAATTTCTAGAGGCAATGTTGCTCAGTCCCAAAGATTATTGATTGCATTGTTGGCCGAAAGGCAGGAGCCAGTTTGCTAAAGGTATTACAAAAATAAATTTTTTGCAGGTGCTAAGTGAATACTTGATTATTCATTTTCTTTCCCCCATAAAAGTTATACCTTCTTAGGTAAAAGAATTCGTACATTTCCCCACTCAAGCAAACACTGATGCAATCAACATCTCCTTGTTTTTATAGCCATTAAAAAGTTATATAAAATGAAGAATTCAACAAGGCGGCAACACTTTCAACTGTGTTATTGTTGTTATAATGGTTATGTACTCCGAAGCAAAATTTTAAGCTGTTTAAACCGTAATAGGATAGTGTGACCTTTACATCTTTAGAATTATGTTTATGTTGATATTGCGCTATATTCAAAACCTAGAAGGCAGGTGTACCTCTGTTTACTTTCGTTCTTCAACCGGAATTTCCATCGCTTTAATCTGATTACCCAATTTTTATTTTTGCTACACTCGCCTCAAAACTGAGATAGGAAGACATAATCATAATGATGGTGACAATACTTCAATTACTACTACTACTACTACTACTACTACTACTACTACTACTACTACTACGACTACTACTACTACTACTACTACTACTACTACTACTACTACTATTACTACTATTACTACTATGCCACTATTGCACTAATAATAGTTGTCTGATGCTGTCAAAACAAACCAATAAGGAGTAAACAGTCAGAACTTACCAATGAGGTGTAAACTGTCAGTTCTGCACATCCAACTCCTAGTTTATCCTGTCAGATGATGTGCAATTTACATGACAAATATTATTTCGTCTTTGTTCTTTTGTATTTATTTGTTCAATTTTGAATTGATATGAACTTATGTTTTGAAAATTTGAGGTGAATTAGTATGTTGTCGAAAACACTTATTTGTTAATTTTCAACGCTAAGAGGTAAAACAAAATATTTAACTAAATAATGTCACTGGAAATAATATACACACATTTAGTGTTTTCGTCTGCCGATCGCATATTAATAATATTTAGTCATTTAACTAACAATAATTAATTCAGAATTGTTTGTGTCGTATTATTCATCTTTTAAGATTTGACATTACCCCATGTGTTTTATGGTTAATTCATTCTATCTACTTTAATAGGAAGAATGGCTAAACAATACACTTAATGTTCGCAGTCGCAAATATTCTTGACAAGTCAACCTTCAAAACATTAACAAATTCGTGAATAATTTCCAAAATATGGGTCTAACCCAGATGTCTTTAAATTGTTTTACATAGTGTGCCGCTTCTTTTTTTACCGGATTAGTTAAAAGGATAAACGAGTACCAGCAGGAAGAGAGTAACACTTAAAAGGGAGATTTTTAGCTGTTCTTCACGTGCTCATAAAAACTCTTGATGTGGCTCATTGTTGCACGCGTGCCGTAGGTTGCCGACCCTTGGTGTAACCAATATTAATATAGACAGACCAATATTAATATAGACAGACCAATATTAATATAGACAGACCAATATTAATATAGACAGACCAATATTAATATAGACAGACCAATATTACTATAGCTATACAAGTATCAATAGAGCTATAAACAATATAACTATACTTGCTACCAATACTTATAGGCAATATCGCCATAACTGTAACAAACATCACTATAGCTATTATCAAATCTCTATAGATATAACACAGTTGCTATATCTAACATAATATCACTATAGTTAATGTTCATATCACTCTAGCTATGGTCAATATCAATTATATAATTTCATCTATTATACATATAAGTTTTTTTAATCGTGCATGAAATCTGGTGGAAGTTTTATATGTATAACTTAGAGAAGTTGAATCCATATTCTACCAGCCAGCGAATTAGTTTCATGTACATTCTGGATTACGGATAATATTAACAAAAAGTTGTAATATTGTGTAATATTTGTTGGTAACACGAATTGTTTTGTAAAACCATTGCTATAGGCACTGATGATAATTGTCATGGGACAAGTGTAGATCTACCTTTGTACACTTTTTAAACATTTTGTACCATTAATGGGCGTGTTCTTTTCATTACTAAACGCTTGTGAGTGTATTTAGATCAATATATGATGTGATTTTTATTCAGCTTTGTATTTCCTGACAGTACAATGTGCCATGTTTGGTACAAGAGTTGAGAAGCCGGTGTTACAGAATAAATAAAAAAAAGTTACAGCTACTCTGTGAAATAGTAGTCGCTGTGTGTAAAATGAAAAAAATATATGTATGCAAGCATACGCCTTGAATCGTACACACCATTGTCTGTGATTTTATATTATGTATTAAGTACTTATGTTTACAAACTATTCTTCTTTTCAAAAACTAATTGATGATAAAATTATGGTGGTATTATAAAACGGGTTTTTTATATTTGCATACAGATAGATCGAGAAGGAAGTAAAATAAAATCACAGTTTACATCTTATAACAATGTTGCAACATTTCCAATAGAGTTTATTGTTTCTTACTTTTTTGCCTTTTTGGACTCTTGTCTCTCTGTCTGCCTGTCCGCCATCCTCTAGGTATGTCTCTATATCGTTTAATTCATTTATTTATTTTTTAAAATGAATCCAAATGCTAAAAAGAAGGTTTAACATTACGAAAAGCAATCAATCTGTACATCAAAAATGTATACCCATCAATTGAGAACGGAGTTCCTCTTCAAGGTAATAGAAAACCACTAGGAAAGTGTTTATATGTCTGTCTAACAAAGACGATTTTGTAGAGTTATTTACTTACGATCTTTTTAAGGATTTGACCGCGTTTTCTGCACTTTGTTTGGATATAAACTGGCACAATAAGACAAAGATCACGAGGATCTGATATACCACAGCAAGGGACACCGTGAAGATTGGTTAGCAACAACTTGTGGAGGTAGAGAAATTCACCTATCTAGGCAGCACCCTAGCCAACGATGGCGACGCCAACCACGACATCGCTTGCAGAATAGGGTAGAAAGGAACATTATTTCAACGGCTTCAACCAATATGGGCCAACATGCAAATCAGT
This sequence comes from Potamilus streckersoni, assembly GCA_016746295.1. Lineage (NCBI taxonomy): Eukaryota > Metazoa > Mollusca > Bivalvia > Unionida > Unionidae > Potamilus > Potamilus streckersoni. Next base: position 463,060 of record JAEAOA010000455.1, read on the forward strand.
GTAGTAACAAAAATCCTGCTATTCAGTACCATCGTCTTCTGACTGGAACCTATTCATGCTCTAGAGCAAAGGTTGCGTAGAATCCTGCAATGATCGCATCACAAATAAAGAGATCTGCCAGCGAAGCGAACATGCAACCGCCCTCTCAACGACATTGTGACAGAGCGCCGGCTACGTTTTGATGGCAATCAATCTCACGACGTGCAAGACATCTCGTGAATGTCACGGTGAAGATGGAAACAAGGCCGCACTCGAAGTACATGGCGACTCACATTATGTACGATCTGAGAGCACTGGGCATATCATTGGATGACGCTGAAGCCATTGAGACAGATCAACCTCGATGGACACAACTCGCTGGCCAATGCGCTGAATGTAAGTAAGTAAACGGGCACATGATAACGGTCTGGGTATGTCTACACATCGATAAATTCCACAGAATCGTTTAAGTTTCCTCTTTCCAGGTCATTTTATGTGATGTTTTATCTATATCAACGCGTTAGACCATGACACCAACAACAACACCAACAAGCCTCCACCAAACCACCCATGTGCTTTCCGATCACAATTTACAAACCCCATATTAAAACCGTTCATACATTAAAATAATGTGACATAGCAACACTACAACATTCATCCTTTTTGCCAAACGAGGCCAATCTTCAGACAGTTTTCTATTTTGCTTTGACAGCATATTCCATCAGCTATTATTAACGGTCTGGGTCATTTGAAGGAACAACGGATTTCACTACAAACGGATATGAATATACTTGTGAAAGCTCTAAATGCTCAAATAGCCATAACAAGGGAATCTATGACAATATCTGCCATACAAAAAGCGTGATGTTATAAGCAATGGCGTGGTTTAAAGAACATCAACTGTTTTATTTGAAATAATAAAAAAATCATAACAAGCTAACCAGATAAGTCGTTACCAGGTCTGACCCTTTTTCCTATAATGCTCTATTAAATTCGATAATTCTTGGTGCTATGTATTCTATGTATAAGATGGGGCTATGTATTATATCGAAGTGAAGAGGCTAATGAAAGAAAACTTCGAGATTCCTAAGAAATTATCATTTTCTTGTTGAAACCTGCGTAGCCGAACTCACTGTAACGAAACAATATATGATAAAGATAAACCACCCCTAGGCAACACTGTAAAAGAAACAATATCCGAGTGCATTTTATTGCAAATCATATGCAAATATTAAATGGACACAATTCCGTGACATCAGGATATATGTCTTTAATACTTTGCATAATGTAAACATTAAATGTACACAATTCCGTGACATCAGGATATATGTATTTAATACTTTGCATAATGCAAACATTAAATGTACACAATTCCATGACATCAGGATATCTGTCTTTAATACATTGTATAACCTAATCCTTACTTTTTCATGACGTCATAACCAGCATGTCAGATCTATGCTTAAGATACGCAACCTAATTCTAATTTTCTCGTTACGGCATTGACGGAAGATACAGATACAATGCTTTTAATAAATGCTCCTGCCTAATCCCTGTTATCTCATCACACTTTACAAACCTCATATTAAAACCGTTCATACATTAAAATAATGTAATTGCAATGACATAGCTACACTACAACAGTCATCATTTTTGCCGAACGAGGCCAATCTTCAGACTGTTTTGCATTTGGCTTTTACTGCATATTTCATCAGCTATTATTAAAGGTCTAGTTCTTTTGAACGAGCAACCGATTTCACTACAAACGGATATGAATATACTTGTAAAAGCTCTAAATGCTCAAATAGCAAGAACAAGGGAATCTATGACAATATATGCCATACCAAAGTGGAATGTTAACAGTAATGGCGTGGTTTAAAGAGCATCAACCGTTTTATTTCAAATTATAAAAATAAAATCATAGCAAGCTAATTCGTTACCAGGTTTGACCCTTTTCACTATCATGCTATATTAAACTCGATAACTCTTGGTCAGTATAAGATGGGGCTATGTATTATATCGAAGTGAAGAGGCTAATGAAAGAAAACTTCGAGATTACTAAGCAATTAACATTTTGTTGATGAAACATCCGTAACCGAACTCAATATAACGAAACAATATATGATAATGATAAACTACCCCTAGGCAAGACTGTAAAAGAAACAATATCCGAGTGCATTATATTTCAAATCATATGCAAATAATAAATTTACACAATTCCGTGACAACAGGATATATGTCTATAATACTTTGCACAACCAAATTCTTACTTTTTCATGACGTCATAACAAGCATGTCAGATCTATGTTTATCACACGCAACCTAATTATCATTTTCTCGATACGGCATTTACCGTAGATAAAGATAAAATGCTTTTAATAAATGCTCCTGCCTAATCCCTATTATCTCATTAACAGATTAAGATACGTCAGGCATAAAGGCTTACAGATCATTGCCATCTTATATCTGTCTGATTGTGTTCGAGTCTTGGGCTTAGCCAATGTGGGTACCTGAGAAAGCTTCCCAGCAGCTTCTCGTAGGCCGGTGACTCTTGACGGGGTTTTCCCGGGTTCTTCCTCCATCACAGATACTGGCCGCAATGTATAGCCTATCTTAGGCTGAAAAATGGCGTTAAACCAAATAACAAAAACAAAAATAACAAAAACGACATGTAAGCACATCTATTCCTCAATTTTTATTTCAAAAGCTTTTTTTCGTTCCGGTATAACGTTTCCATTGATAATAGAAACATACTTCATCAATACTTTTTTTTAGCTTTACGACAAATAGTATGAATAATTTAGAATTAAATGACATTAGCATTAATGAACTTCACGCAAGGTAACTCAAGTTATGAAATTTTATGACTTGGCTAATTTTCATGAGCGAATTCGCTAAATGTATTCTCTTATTTTACCTAATTCAATTATAATAATAATAAGACTGAATGCATTATATATGAAGAACAATAATAACACAACAACAACAATGTTACTACTGCCATAAATACTACTGCTACTACAGATAATAAAATCGGCATTTGAATTCAAAGTAACTATGCCTTAACATAGAAGCATCTCATAAAATCGGAAAACAAAACGGAGAAGGTTAAGTTTCCATGCGAATACAACAAAGAGTTTGATATAATGTAAGAACAGTCAACATCTCGTGTGCTATGTGTACGTTCGTCGCGTTGATATAAAGTATATACTCTTTTTAAAGATAACCAAGACAATTTACACTTATCTAACAATATAACCAAGAAGAATAATTTTGAATCTTTTACTAATACATAAAGGATAATACTGAACCTTATTGTATCTTGATACACAACATCATTGCAAATATTTAAAACAATATTTTTTCTATTATTGCAAATAATAACCTGATAACAATTGTTTCTAAGAATGTACCATTTTAATAAATACATGAAGCTCAGCAATACCAATATAAACATTTAAATCCATGTTGAAAGTGGCGTATCCTCTTTAAATGCCAATTTATAATACTGTATAATAAAGTGACGTGCGTCATAAGAATTCAGAGGTATATATATATATATATATATATATATATATATATATATATATATATATATATATATGACAAAGACAGCTATAAATTAAGTTTGTGTAAACATTGATAAGAATTTACCTTCAAACATGATTTTCTTCTGACAGTAAAAGACATTCAAAGAGTTATCAGGTGCAAATGGTAAAAGAAAACAGAAGACGAACCTGGTGGCTAAGGAAACGAACAACGATCCCGCTTAACACAAAAGTTCCAAAATATTGCAAATGCAAATATTCTATTTAAGGATAATGGGACGTAATATTATTATATGGGGATACCGTAGCATCAGGGGGAATACCATCGAAATAGGCGTATTGCATTACAGCCTCAAGGAAATCGAAAGCTTCAAACACTTATAACCTTAAAGGAAATTTTCACATGGTGGGACACTATAGACTCAAATGAAATGGGACAGTGGTGTAGTCACGGTACTGGACATTAGGACAAATTGGCAAAAGTGTAGCAAGTCGCTCACCTGATCAAGTAGTAGCAGTGTACGAGTTGACCGCAATACGCGCAACTGTATATAGGTAAGTATAGAATAGACTGTAAAGTGGATTGATAAAGACTAAGGGGTCGATAGGAACAAATAAAGTATAAACAAGCACACATACACACAAACACAACACATTGTGTTAGCTTAGAGTGTAAGAGAAGAAGCAAAAAAAAAAAAACCAACCAAACATACACAAACATATTTTCCATCACAAAAGCTTTACCATTCAACACCATAATACCAGTCAACAGCAACACAAACTATCACAAAACGCTCTAATCTTGATTAGAATGTAAGAGTATGCGATGAAATCTAAGAAACGTGTCATCCATCACATAACAATAATAATATCAACCACACCAACAATACCATCCGATATCTAAATACCCAACATAAACAGTATTTAAACTCCTTGCGTTAGCTTGGAGTGTAAGAGGAGAGATGAAATCTCACAAACATATCCCCACATAACTTAAAATCCGCATAACTAAAAGTACTATTACACCGTATTTACTATTCATCATCCTACACACGACCCCCCTGCAAAAATATGTTAGATTAGTGTGAAAGAGGAGATGAAAGCAAAAACAACATTTTATCAATCACACTGCCTATATAAATCAACATCCCAAAAACATCGAACACACTTTCACAGGTTTTCTGAAATTTCATCTGCATCTCTTACACTCTAGGCTAACACAGGATGCTTGTAAATAGTTTGTGCATGGGATTTTGAATGGTATTTAAATGTTGAATGCTTTAGGTGGAGTGATGGATAATATTATTTATCTGATTTCCTTCCATTACACTCTAAATCCAACATACGAGTTTTTGGATAATGTGCGGTGTGAGACATGGCATAATACTTGTATAGGGTGCTCGATGGTATAGCATGTGTTTAAGAATATGTTTGGGATATTTTATCTCCTCTTACACTGTAAGTGAACACATGGCGTATTGGTATAGTGTGTGTAAGGGCTATTGAATGGTATAATTGGGTGGTGGATGGAAATTTTGCGGTGTGATGGATAAAATGTGAGATATAATCTACTTATATTACCCTCTAAGATAACACACATTGGGATAGTGTATGTATGGCGTGTTGAAAGGGTCCATCGAGATGCCGGATGATAAAGCTATGTGAAGAACAGTATTTTTATGATGCAACTGATAGCATCTTTAGGTGGACATTTAGCTTTGCTTTCAATGTTCACATCATATAAAATCACTACCCGATTCAGGTCAGCTAACTGCACAACTTTTGCCATTTTCCCATAGCGTCCAATACGGTGAGGCTGTATATGTCTCGTTTCTCAAGGAGGCTCTACTATCCCCAATTTGGAAATGCCCTGTTTGGGACCATACATTTCCTTGAGGTAATAGTAAAAAAAAAAAAACCACGGATATCAATCGACATTCCTATTCATAATATCATATCCCCATATACTACTCATAACGTTTGACAACGAAACAAAGGCAACGACTTCGTTTTTCTTCACATCTCGAATAAATATACCAATGCAAATCACTTGTCTTCCAGAAAAAGATGAACAAAAATATCTTTTCGTGTAAAATAATATATTACACGTATCATTCGTATATTATCTATCTATCTATCTATCTATCTATCTATCTATCTATCTATCTATCTATCTATCTATCTATCTATCTATCTATCTATCTATCTATCTATCTATCATATATATATATATATATATATATATATATATATATATATATATATATAGGTAGAGAGAGAGAGAGAGATATTGTTGTATATACAGATAATCTTAACATAAATAAGTCTTACTTGAATTTAGCCTTAGATTTTTTACAGTAAAGATCTTTATCTCTCTCACTCACTCTTTATATATATATATATATATATATATATATATATATATATATATATATATATATATATATATTGATTTTGATCATTTGGCAATTTGGAGTGTCCGATAAAGTCAGATATATATATATATATATATATATATATATATATATATATATATATATATATATATATATATATATATATATATATATATATATATATATATATATATATATATATATATATCTGACTTTATCGGAAACTCCAAATTGCCAAATGATCAAAATCGCTCACCATTGTAATCACTGTCATCTCACCTCAGTCTTCCTGAATATGAGTCTCAGGCTCGGCTAACGGGGCACATGAGAAAGCTTGTCAGTAGCTTCACTTGGGTCGCTTGATCTTCCCTGGTTTTTCCACGGATATTACTCCACCATTTATACTGACTGCCATATATATCTTTTCTGTCCGTCCAATATATATATATATATATAGAGAGAGAGAGAGAGAGAGAGAGAGAGAGAGAGAGAGAGAGAGAGAGAGAGAGAGAGAGAGAGAGAGAGAGAGAGAGAGAGAGAGAGAGCAGCAGGGTTTGTGAACTCTACAACGTTTTGCTCGAGTTCTATACCTAAAAAAGTTCCTACGACTGGCTGAAAAAGCTAGGTCAATAACGTTAAACCAAATTCTCTAACTATTCTATTTCCATACGGTTAAGTACCGATAATAAATCGTTTAATTTAGCTCAGTTTTGTTGCCCTATTGTTGATATATTTTTCAAACTTTAATGCGATTTCGTTTACCTGTCTGGTCACTCAAATTTTGTCGTTCATCACCCTCCCTGCTGCTATGAATTAACCAGAAATTGTATGTAGACCAACTCAGTTTTCTTACCCTATGTCATAAAAAAATAATTCACTTTTAGGAATTGCATATACAAAGCGAGGTAACTCCACAGAGTAAATTAAACGATTATTTCCCTTGCCAAATGTATTTTTATCAGCTAAACGTATCCTTCTGTCTGTGATTAACTGCATCTCTAAAGGTTTGTTAAATTCCAGTGTAAACTTAAGGTATACATGCTTTTTGTAATATAATAACAAGGTTTCATTTTTTTCCCCCATATATTACAGTCGCCGCTAAAGAAGCTACGTCATTCACAGGCATAGCAAAACGACATACATCAGTAAGACAAAAACACATACACGGACATGAAATCCAATTCAAAAGCACAAAAACACACGCACACACAGAGTACAAATAATCCTCTAAGCACTTAACTGTACAGTGCGAGTGATCTGAATATTATCTTCAATCTCACAGATAATGTGTACTGTACACAATTATGCATGTATATTTTTGTTCTATGCTTTCAAACAGACCAACTTGCACTTAGACGGATATAGATTTTCCATGGACTTGTGACGCAGTAGTTAGTTTCGTCTTCATGCTTGCAATTTTAAATCTTTTTCCACACACACACACATACACACACACACACACACACACACATATATATATATATATATATATATATATATATATATATATATATATATAAATATATGAAATATTAGAAATTCAGAGGACTGTCTATGAATTGCGGTTTTAATAAAAATAAAACACCAGACCGTCCCACGGGGTAAGGTTCAAAAGCACCTCACCACGTATGTATGTATGTATGTATGCATGTATGTATGTATGTATGTATGTATGTATGTATGTATGTATGTATGTATGTATGTATGTATGTATGTATGTATGTATGTATGTATGTATGTATGTATGTATGTATGTATGTATGTATGTATGTATGTATGTATGTATGTATGTATGTATGTATACATGCATATATATATATATATATATATATATATATATATATATATATATATATATATATATATATATATATATATATATATATATATATATATATATATATATATATGTGTGTGTGTGTGTGTGTGTGTGTGTGTGTGTCTTACTTTTGAAACTTACCCCATGGGACGATCTGGTGTTTCATTTTTATTGAAACCGCAATACATAGACAGTCCTCTGAATTTCTAATATTTCACTTTCGTCTATTAGAAATTCGCTGGGGGGGGCGTCTATGCAAGGACTCCCCCCTTCCTAAAATAATTTGTAGCATGCCTGAGTTCTATACCTTATTGAATGGCCCGCAAATAAACATTCAGAAAGAATGATAGCCAAAAGAAAGATAATATGGGGTGCCCCATAATAGTCATAAGAGATACATCAATGTAAGGACCCCATGAAAGTCACCCAGGCTATAACCACTTAGGACGCTACTGATTCTTTTTGATAAATTACATACATACATACATACATACATACATACATACATACATACATACATACATACATACATACGTAATCAGACCACAATTAATAATTCCGGTTCAGTACCCACGAATGTAGTCCCAGTCTATTTTTAGATCACTTTTTCCTGTCTCCGTTTGGTGGTGATACAAGAGTTAGATTTTGGCATTCTTGGTAAGGATTTAAATGACATTGTTTATTCTATAGAATGTGAGCTGATGGTGTGGTTGTCTGTTTGTATTTCGACGACAGTGCATATTGAGTAATAAGGCCATGGTGATGATCTGTAAGTGAAATCTATGTTCCATTCCATGATGTTTTGTTTACAATTCAGCCTCTCAAAAAATGCAAGTCAACCCTTGATAAGAACTTCACCGTAAAGTTATCTTTGAAGGTATTTTAGATTAACATAGAATTTGTATTGATTGTCACACAGTGGAAAGTTCAGTACTGAGAAGCAAATAAAATGACTATATAGTAAAATTAATTGTGTTATATGGCCATATAAATCTGCGTCTATTGCTCATGAGGAAATTGGCTTCAATTTGAGCATAATACAAAAAGGGAGATAATCTTCTATTTGATCAGCAGATAGAGCAGAGTTATCGCGCATTATTATTTTTATTATATATATATATATATATATATATATATATATATATATATATATATATATATATATATATATATATATGTATATATATATATATATATATATATATATATATATATATATATATATATATATATATATATATACATATATATATATATACATATATATATATATATATATATATATATATATATATATATATATATATATATATATATATATATATATATATATATATATATATATATATATATATATATATATTCATATATCATCGGAAAAATATAATTTTTATAACTTGTTGAGAAAATATATTTTTATAAAAAATATGCAGATAGGGATGGTAATTAATAAATTATTTATTTTATCTTTGATTTGTCAGATAATATAAAAGATTTTTTCGCGATGCAATTAACCATCTATTATAAATATTAATAATATATATTGGAGAACTTCTTTCATCTAGATTAGCTCGAGAGGAAATTTAAAAATATTTACCTGTTTGTGATACTGTCAAACAACAACAACAGTCACGTCAGGAATCTCAGGTTGAATTTAAAGAGGGTACAAAACTATTGTTTAAACTTATCACTGAGACCACTAAAGGTATTCAACCTGCATTAGAGAAAACCGATGAGGCAACTGAAAAAATAGAAGAAAGAACAAAGCAGACAAAAAGGATTTTACGTGGACTCCCAGCCGAAATAGCTGCTGTTCAACCAATGCAAGAAATACTTGAAGCCGCTAAAGCACCAGCCCCGAACAAAAGAGTGTTGCAGCGAGTAGTAGTGCTAAACTGTTAAATAAATTTAATAAAGATACTTTTAAAGTAATTAATAACATTAAAAACCTATCTCAATTAGCTGAGTTGTCTGTGGATAAATTAATAAAACCTGAACACATTAAAGATATTAAAACCCGTGAACATTGGCAAAAAGTATTATATCCAATACATTTAAATGTTAATAAAGTTAGATCTGATGATCCATCATATCTATATTATATTTATAATATTAATGAAATAATTCAGTCAATAAAAGAAGAAGGAAAAGCAAAACGAAAATATACAAAAAAGAACACAGCAAGTTCCTGAAACAACATTGGAATCGGAATCCTCAAACAATATTGGAACTATCACCACCATTATCATCATCACCACAACATTTATCACGATATAATCAACCACGATCACCGGTGCTACCACCACTATCAATACAATCACATATACCAATAAATTACCTCAATTATTACCACCACAATAATTACCTCAATTATTACCACCACTACCACAACAATCGCTTTAATCTCCAAAAACAACAGCAACCACCCCAAGCAAAAGGTAAGGAAGAAGAATATTGACCGTCAGACAACTCTTCTGGAAGTGGTCTTACGACACAAGGAAGTGGTCTTATTACTCAGTGTCCTAACAACGTCCTTGCTGATGTTGAACGACTAGAAATTCTGATTGGAGGAAAACGTGCTGGTTATAATTCACCAGAAATCATTAATGAAGCAGCATATATTTGCAAACGATTATTTACAGGTAGTATCATGGATATTAATGTGTATTAGTCTATCATTAATGTAATTGCTGATGATTATTATAGCGACTGAGTATTAATTAAATATAATGACTATAATAAAATTATAGTACATATTATTCAACGGTGACCAACCATGGTCAGGGTAATAAATTCTCGATTGCCTATATACAAAAAAACCTACGGTGATGGATTAGGTGATGTTATTCAGGGTCTCTTTAGAAGGACATCACAAAAAGCAATACCAATTGCAAAACAACTGGACATGAAAGCTATTGATGTTATTCGTGAAAAAGGTATAGGTGCTGTTGGTAATGTTGCTAGTAAACCGTTCTAAGCAATCAAAGATAGACTAGCAAGATTAATACGCAGACCTCAAGAGGTCCGACCTCAGACGGTGAAATTACCTAGCACTGAAGTTATGCCCGCAAATGTAAGTAAAATAATAAATCAAGCCGCTAATAAAAAAAACTAGCAGAGTTTGCTGATGTACCTTTGCTAGAAAAAGAAAAAAAATATTACCTCCAGTCTCATAGCAGGAAGTGATCTCACTTCCCGAAGTAGTCTTCGTTTTAGACGATAATAGTTATAATGATTATGTTTAAACGTATAAGTGATCCTGCATTCGACATGGACGCGCCGATAATCAAAGATGAATCTGTGCGTGATTATCAGTATTATTCTTATGACGCACGAGTTCCAGGTGAGCTTGGAAGGACTGAACTTCAGGTTCATGATACAAGTCGATATTTCTTACCCGCTGAAGCATTTATTGAAGTAGAGGGCGAAATGTTAAAATCAGATAATGATGAATATAACGCCGATGTTAGTGTTGCTTTTGTTAATAATGATATTATGGAGTTATTTGATAAAGCTACGTACATTATTGACGGAAAAAATATTGAATCAATTCAGAAAGACGTTGACATTGCTACAACAATACTTGGCCTTGCAAGATACAGCGACGATTATTCAAGATCAGCTGGTCCATCAATGATGTTTGCAAAAGATGCTTCTAATTCTCCAGAATACCAACAATATGAATTAGGACAACCAAGAAATTTTGCCTGAAACGCCGATGTGGATGTACAAAGTATGATTATTAATGTAGATCCAGATTTCAATTTAGGATATAGATCACGTCGATCGATGTTAAAAGGAAATAGAAGAGTGTTCTCATGCGTGATTCCACTGTCACATATCTTTGGATTCTATAGAAATGTCAAAAATGTTATTTTTGGAGCCAAACATACAGTTGTGCTAGTATGAAAGGCTACAGACGATGATGCAATATGGATACCCCCTGGTATTGCTGGTAGAGTAATTCTTACAAAACTTTCATTGTGGATGCTGATAATGACTCCATCGATATCTGAAGAAAATCGGTTAATATCTTTCATGAGTCAAGGTGGCAAGTCAATGCTATCTTCGCTGACAATGAGCACAGATGCTATCCAGAGTAATATTACATGACATATAGCGTTTCAGCAAGGCGATTCTGCATGAAGACACATATCTATTGCATTACAAGATGCTGCACGAGCAAATTCGCAAACGCATAGTATTATGATATTTGACAATCTAGGCGTTTCTGGGGTTTCATTAATGATAAATGGACATCAAGAACCATCCGAGGATATATTACTAAATTTTGTAGCACGTTATTATCATCGTCTTATGAGGTTTAAGGGGCGTGATCAAAACATTGAAACTGGTTTACAAATATCACAATCGGATTTTACAACCTTATATCCGATTTATTACGTTTCGCTCGAACATTTACATTTGACCAGACAATCGGTAGTCGATATACATTTTCGAGCTAATGTAACAATATATACATTGCTAATTACAGAGCAATCGCTGTTATACTTAACGATAAATCAATGCTCCTTGAACGTGCTGGAGGAGGAATGAGAGTCGTTGATGCTCCAGTAGAAAATATTTAACACGTAATTAGATCATTTATGAATATTATGTCGTATAATCACGCTAATGTTACCCTAACTCTTGGTCAGATAAAATGTCTGCATTCAGCATCAAACAATAACTGTGGAATAAAAATATCGCTAAAAATGAACAGATGAGCAGGTCAAATAAATTATCGTTGACCGAGCATCAATTCAAAAACTTCAATGAAGCAAAAAAATCAAATAAAAACGTCAAACTTAGTCTTTCTGCGGGTGCTATCAAAGATACTTTTAAAACGGGTGGTATATTTACCCTTCTTGTAACTATACCAACATTAATAGCCACTGGAGCCACAGCTGTTGCAAAAGCAATGCATTACGAGCTGTTGGAACTACTGCTGGAATGGCATTAAATAAAGCAACCGGACATGGTATAAAACGAACATCCAAAAAAGGGAAGAGGTCTCAGATTGCCAGGAACCCCACATTCATGGTACGGAAAAGGTCTAAGACTTCCCGGGGCAGTATACTGATCACGTCTATGTTTAATTTTGATTTCCTAGATGCTGCTAAAAAATTAAAAATAAAAAACTTCAGAGGTATTTTTATGCTCGATCAATTACGAAAACTACCAAACAATATTGAGACTGGTATTATTAATCTCGATAAAAACTCTGGACCTGGCACGAATTGGGTATCGTATGCAATTGATTCACGTGGAATTATTTTTTTTTTGATTGATATGGATTAGCGCCTCCAAAGGAATTCTTAGACTATGCATAAAACATGCAAGGTACTCCAGTCTGGTATTCAACGTTACCTACACAAACATTAACTGATCCACCAATATGTGATCGTGAAGTACTTAATGTACTTGATGCAATATCAAAATCAACAAAACCACCTCATAAAGTCGTGCATGAATATACCATGCTGTCACATTTAAACAGACACCAGTAAATATAATGGTAGATATTTATGGAAGATCTGCTCGTGGTAAAACTCAACAGCAAGGTCATATATTTAAATATGCAACCTTCGATCAACTCAAAAATGAGATTGATGTTTCTTTTAAATATTACAAGTGTGGATCAAAATGAAATCCTTGTATTACAATATAAACAAGGACGATTGAAAACAAGTAATATACAATTGCCAGATGTACTCATGCAAATTCCTACTTCAGTTGCTGATAATATTGTTACTTTTACTGATCAGGGTTAGATTCCGTTAAGTTAGTTAACGATTGTATTAAAAAAAAGCTGGCGGCTCTTTCACGGGAAACATTATTATGAATAGAAATAAAATTACAGGTCTTGGAAATCCAACCACAGATAAATATGCTGCAACGAAGAGATACGTGGATGATCAATAATTTAAGTATATGTGAATGCCTGACCAGACTAAACAATACAGTGAAAGTAAAAAAAAATCGTACACGTCTGGCTGTCATTAATATATTTGTTTACTCAGTTTCTGCTATTATTGCTTGAGCTGGATTATTATTATCAACATTAACAATGACAGCTCCAGCAGCTATAACAATTATTGTTTTAACTTCAACAACTATAGCAGGTATTCTCAGTATTATTGCTAAAAACATAGCTAAATGTGCAAATGATAAAATTTCGTGAGTATATGATAAAATTACACACAGCAACATATACTTATTCTAAACTATCTGAGTATATTTCCAAGTATCTCAGTGATGGCAAAATATCTTACGAGGAGTTTGCAACGATAATGAAAGCCTACGAAGCATTCAGACTTAGTGATTCTGGTGACAATAACCAAATTAAAAATGGAGAATTAAACAATAAACAATAATAATAATGTCAACGTCTGAACATCGTTCGGTTATTGAGTCGAGAGAGATTTTACAAGAGATCGTCACTAATACAACTCTTTCAAAAACTACTATGATATCAATAAATTCGACCAATCTTGAATTTAGCGTTAACTTTCCAACCGCAATTCCAGTAAAATAAATAGCATTAGCTCAGTTACGGGTTTATTAAAGTTGGCCTAATATTAGATCAAAAAATGACGGAATAAAAGTATCTCATTATCTTGATCCTCAAAAATTTATGTGTGATTTTAAATCATTACAGCAGAGAAAATTTTTAAATAAATTCACATTACCTTCCAATTACCGATTCGTATGATCAATTTATAATTCTATGATAGAATCTTTAGCAATGGTAAACGACACGCAGATAAAGCTTTTTGCACCTCTTGCGCGTTGAAAAAAAAATTATACACAATCGTGTAATGCAATTAAGAAATATTATGTTATTTGATTCTGTAATAAATTACAGTGAACCTGAGGACAGCGATAGTGAAGGCGGAGCCATAACTGCAGTTGTAGCTAAAATAATCCCTTGGCAAGATTAACAGAGTTGAACAATATACAGCAAAATATATTTATTTACTGCTTTGAGTTAAGAGTACACGGTTATTTGACGTATTCAAATATAATCAGTTGATCATATTTCTTTGAATATGCAGACTTGTCTGTTTTATTTGCGACAATTTTACCGATTGTGGACGAATGCCAAAATATTTGACAGCTGCATTAATTGATGGAAAAGTTATCTCCTGATATGTTTTTGCATATATGGATTTAATCACTCTCTTTCCAAAATATCTTGCACCTTCCTGTATTTCCACGTATGGAATTCTGACTCGGTGTAAATGCTTCTAGGTTAGATAAATGTTTTTATGGATCGCCCTCAAGGTGGTCAACTGAAAGTACATCTTTGACGACTCCATGAAACAACTCGTATATGAACTTATGTTAGATATAATTTTTATTTCCACTCATATTATATCTAAAATAACCAAATATATTAAGACTGCCGACTGTTTTTTTAATCTAGTTTCCAATCATACCATTTCGGGACGCCTCGTTATTTGAATATATCAGATGTTTCACAAATTCGTATTTATTTATATACTCAAATCTCAATTATCTTATCAATTCTTTGTTAATCATTTCATCGTGATTTATTTCGTTTTCGTTTTGAGTCTGATTTGTCTGAGTCATTACTTCTTTACACATGGTTTATTACAATAAGAAATATGTCCAAACACACTTATTTTCTGTATATATATATATATATATATATATATATATATATATATATATATATATATATATATATATATATATATATATATATATATTTAATTTTAAATATTTGTCTTAATTATAATAATGGAAGAATTATCCACAATTGAACCATCTGCTCCTGGATTTGATCTTTCTTGATCAACTAAGACTACCAGAATATAAATTTAGTGTTTAGATGCAAGATCTAGTTGAACGAATGCAGATAAAACCAAACGTATCCGTGAAGCCAAGAAGAAATTTCAGGAAGATGGTGCTGCTCATATGTGGTCACTTTCAGAGTTGGAACTACTGTTAATGTGATGAATGACGAACGAAGAAAAGTAATTATTAACCACGTTGATAATCAAAAATATTTTATTTTAGTAAAATTTATTGTTGAGAAAGATGATGTTTTTTTTATATTATTCGTGATAAAGGAGATCCCGTCTGTTTACAGTCGTGAAATAATATCATTTTATTAAATAATAAATCCAAGCCTGGAATACTGAGTGGTATTGATAGACCGTATTTGAGCGCATTTACCCAGTAACTACTGTAGTTTCTGCAATATGCCCGCTGAATGATACACTTAACGTTGTTGATCTCAACCGATGAGACTGTCAGAGTCAAGAATAAACTGTGTAGCTGAAAGTGTTACAGAATATTTCACAAATGCGATACGTGGTAATGGCTTAACAGATTTACGATGTAAGAAAGATACATGGGCAGAAACAGTTAAATATACTGGTGCATCTATTAAGGATGTTGCTGAACTAGAAAAGTTATTAGGATTTTCACTAACAGTAAAAACACTAACTGGAGAGATATTATACGAACTAAAAAAATATAAAAAATATGGAAACCCTATAAGGATTATTGATCATAATGCACATGCATGGACTAATGCTGTAATAATATTTCCACGAGACAGAGTTGTTTCATTTTATATATTTGATTTTATCAAAAATATCAGTAAAAGTGACCTGTATCTGTTTGGTTATTTTAAAGTTCAGAATACGATCAATTTGTACGCCTTAATGGTGATATTTATCGTACATAATCTCTTCACGAAGAGATAAGAAATCTTGCACGAAAATATACTTCTGACGATGTCAAAGTTAGACATCTACTGAATAATTGTTTTACCGTACCATCGGTTGCGGCCAATTTCGCCCATTTCTCTCAGAAGCAAAACATAATGGAAAACAAAAAGTTCAGAATTTCTTGAAGATGTACAAAAAATTGCATAGAGTATGGACACGGTGGATTATGGAAAACCAAATACGATTATAATGATGTTATCTCCGTCGATATGGCTGCATGTTATCCTGGGAGTTTTCTTGAATATGAAGAATGTTCTAAATACTTTGACAGACTCGTACACCCTACACATGAAATGACCAAAGTTTCTATAAATGGACAGTTACCAGATTTTAACTTAACCGGATTTGCCTGTATATAATCATTCGAGTTCGCAGATCTCCATCCGATTACTTATGCCTTTTTGGAAGACATTTTTCAGAAAAATGTTAGACTCCAATAATGCTATTAATATTTTTAAAAATCGATGACGGTAAATGAAGCAATTATATCCTATAGTTCACAAAAGCATGTTTGGTTACCAGGACCGGATAGATTTAGTATCGATGACGGCAGGAAAGAATTTCCTGATCTTGATAAAGATCACATCATTAAAATTACTAATAATATACGTAAATGCAGGGATCAGCACGATGAAAAAGTTGCAAAAGATCTTGCTAGAAAGATAATCGGTAAGTTTACTCAAGGCAGTTCATACGGTATTAAACGACACTGTACAAGATTGATTATGGACGATACTGAGTTAGATTTTATAATCGCTGATACAACGGAGAAAAATACATTTATATGCCGATGTAATGCTTATGTATCACATGGGACCAAACTATGTACCATTGTGAGCTATAATGTGAGCGACTCACCGCATTTAATCATTTAAAATCTTCAATGCTAGCCTATGTTTCTATAAGTATAATGTCGATGATAAATATATTTCCTCGTTACGCTGTTAGAGTCAATACGGATTCATTTTATATACATAAAAATATAAAGATTTATTAAAACCGCTACTTGGTGATAGTGAGTGGGAGGCATGGAGGATAAAGCAAGAAAATATACTTAGTTGTTCTGAATCGGCTGATGTTGAAATGAAGGAAATATATTACATTAATATTAATTAATATCAAAGCTATCTGCACCATCTTTGTACGATAATGTGACTAGACATAAGACTGTTTATCTTAATGGGTGTGGGGGTTCAGATAAAACAACTCGTGCGATTAAATTATTTTTGAACACCCATTCAGATATCATTGTTTTGACACCAACACATAAACTTGCTAGAGAAAGAAAGAACGAGGTGTCACGTGGCTCACAAATTGATTAGAAAGGGAATCAAAATAGGCAGACCCGCTTTTCTAAAGTGAATCTGAGAATAAAAGGTGTGCACTACATAAAAATAAGACTGGGCTGGATACTGCGGATAAGCTGGTGCACTGGGGAAAAAAAACTAGAAGGGCGAACGAATATGAATATAAGCCTAGCTGTTGCGGATTTAAGCATATGGCACAGACTTGCAGAAATTATGTACATCAGTTATACCTTTGAAGAAACAATGCTCGCATATCCCAGGCAGTGTACTGCGTTATATGAACGTAAATTGAGATTAGACTATCAGATATGGATAATTTACCGTATCCGACATAGCGTGGTGTTCGTTTCTTATGTTTACAACCTTACATCATCAAATCTTCTGTTTTACTGACGTCGCTGATCAACATTGATTCGTACACTTGTAAAAAAATGGCATAGTTTCTAAATTCGAGGGAAACATGTCATAGCTCAAAATGTTACGAAACGGCGATATTATCAGGTTTCAATGAACTCAACGATGTTTAGGACCGATATCTATCACGATTTAGTTTTATTCAAATGATTTGCCATACTTGTTGTTATGCACGTAACGTCGACATTAGGGTTTGAATATCGTGGTACATTACATTCGTTTATATGCTTTATAAAATACTCTGGTACATTCATACTGATGTGGTACATAAACAAATGTACCACTACATAAGTTTCACTAAACTGGTGGAACAATGCTTGTAACATCAGGCAAATAAATATTTATAGAGCCGTCGTTGTCTCTCTGTGATTTATTGCTCTACATCAAAAACATTAAATCAACACCAAAAAGAAAGAGATCAGAGAGCAAAGTAGCTTGTATGCACTTTCCATTACTAAATCCGAAACAAAATATTAATTTTAGAGTGAAAATAGTAATATTACCAAACATTTTGAAAAGTTCGCGTAGGCACAGTACGCATTAATACTGACCAAAAAAATTGGACTGGCACTTTACAAATAATGTCTGATAAGGTCTTCATGCAGGATAACATGACTTTACATCCGGTATGACGTTACTCACATGACCAGTAACATAAGATTGTTTTGTGTGCCGATCCTTACTTACACAGTACAGTACAAAACTACTGAACGCGTATGACATACACGCATATCGATTCACAAAGAATGTAATGTTGGTTGAAACATTAACTAAAGTTCAGTTAATATTAAGAGAAGATAACTTTCAAAACAATTACAAAAACGGTGTTAGCACAATAACAAATACATATTATACCTTTGCGTAACTGCTCTCATCTAAACAATAACAAGGTAAGAAGTAAAAACATTGTTATCTCATACTGACCCAAAAAATTAATATTGTTTTGTTGCGATTGTCGTCATCATCTTCATCAGTAGCATTAAGCACTTGAAAATGGCGATATTTATTAATCATCGTTCATGCAGATAACGGAGATTAAAAGGAACAGGTTTGTGTTGATAGCATTTGAGAGAACCGAATAGCTGTTACTATTTCCTGAAGATAATAAAACATTATTTCTGTCTGGTGGAGTAATTGATCTCTTTAGTCCAGTTACGTCCAGTTACGACGACCATTTGCAAAGAGATAATAATTTATACAAATCACTCGTGATATATTACTTTATTATCAAGTAATTCACCTAAACGTAAAACAAATAAGTCGTAGTATTTTAATTTAATAGTTATTTTTATTTTACGCCTGTTGGACAAAAAGAATTTTGACGAAAAAAAAACTAACATTATCTGCCTGATAATTTAACATATTTTGAGGTGACCAACAAACATTTCCTATATACGATTTATGAAAAGCCAAATTCGTCTAAATTGCAGGGGTAATTTCTCTTGTACTGCATAGAAAATCGACAATTTCAAAGACAAATAATTCATTGTGAGGATATTTAATTTCAGATCGTTTAAAAGAGTTATGATACGCAAATTTTCAACGAGCTTCTACAATAGCTTAAATAATTAATTAATTGCATTTGAATGCGTAAGCAACTCTTTTCTCAGAGCGTAGAACTTCTTTAGTATGGGTAAAGACATTCTTTGAAATAATGCAAAATATATATATTAGGAATAAATGATCATGGTTAGGTATAAGTATTTATCGATGTGTAAATTTTACTTAATCCCTCACAAAGTAAATAAAGTATGAAGGTCTTTATGTTAACTTTGTGATCTTTGTAAATACCCAACTATGACCATTTAATCCTTCTAATTCCACTTTACTTCCTTTCTAACATCAGGTCAGCAGGTTCAATCAACAAAACAATCACTTATATGTACCTCGAAGGTTTTTTTTCATTAGCCTCTTCACTGCAATAGAATACATAGCCCTGTCTTCACTAGCCAAGATTCATTGATATTATACAGTGATACGAGGTAGAATGTCACAGCGGGTCATGCCAGTGATATATTGTTTTGATCATTATATTAATATATAAACAATGGTTGTTGCGGTTAAACCAGGAATATTCCTTTATAAAAAAGGCACTTGTGTATGGCACGTGTTGCTATCGCAACGTCGTTGTTACTTTCTATGCATTTCGATCTTTCAAAAGCAAAATTGTGTCCATTTTTAGTGAGATCCCTTTGTTGACATGGCCCTGACCTTTAATAACTGCTGCTGTAATGTGCCAAGCTGAAATGCAATAATTTTGGAAGATTGGCTTTTAAACACTGCGATATGCCTTCTTCAGTAAAAGGGGTGAGTGTTGGAGTGCAGGATGATCTGCGTAATTACATTATTTTAACTTCTAATGGTCGATTTTAATCTGTGGCTAGTCCTTTCTGATCAAAAATCACAAGATTGGATGGGTGGGCGGTTGTTGTTGTTGACATTAGGCTATAAAGCATTGATATTGGTAAAACTTTAAATCAAATGAGCTGGATACATGGAACCAAATGTTGTCCGGAGAAATTATCGATGTGTAAAAAATTCCATATCAGTATCACGCGACGGTTTACATCCAATCAAAACGTAGAAAACGCAATCAATTCATAAAATTGGATATATATATATATATATATATATATATATATATATATATATATATATATATATATATTCATGCATACATACATACATACATACATACATACATACATACATACATACATACATACATACATACATACATACATACATACATACATACATACATACATACATACATACATACATACATACATACATACATACTGTTTGTTTGAACCACAGGCACATGGTACTCGCCCATTCATCATGCGGTACCAAAAGCTGTTTGAGTACGTAACAGGAAAAGAAAAATACCGTATCAATTGGAATTGTATACAGCTAGGTAATAATTTATTATATATTTATATATAGCTTCTATTTGGATGAAATACAAATGTACCGTATACGCTAATCACACATTATAAGTTAAAGAGAGCCCTAACACCTGCAAGGAGCTAATTCGATGTTATGTGATACTGATCTAGCATATATGCCTCTGGAGTTGATGATATAACGGCTTCTCTGCTCTTTAAGACTTCTAAAATAAACACTGCAAAAAGAGTCATCAAAATATTTCTAGTATCGTTTTGTACACAAGATCTAAATTCTTCTAAAGTTGGATTCTTATATACAAAGGTTGGTAAATATTTTCTTCCTAATCATCCATACAGCGGACAAGTAATAATAAAATGGAATTCATTTTAGATTTTAACATTACAAATTAGACCATCTTTATTCACAAGTATATTCATACCTTCACCTGTAGTACCTTTGATTGGCAATATCACCACTCTAAGTTTAATGGTTATATAAAAAAATCGCTATCTCCTAGCAATTGTATATATCTGGAAAGTGAAATCTTTTCTCGATGAATTATAAAGATGCAGTCTTTCCATTGCCTTAATCTTGTCCCGTAGCTTTTGCCTAAACATATATCTTCACATGTCTGGTTAGACAATCTAAGAAATATATTTTCATCAATTACGCTACGAGTACACTAAACACAAATACGAGCATTTTACCATTGTTAGTCTATCCATCATAATTTTCCCCATCTTACCTGTAAATTGTAGCATTATTTAGGATATTAGTCTACTGGCCTTTGCAAAATTCTAAGTCAACAGTTCAAAATAATTTTATATATTATACTCTACAAACTAATTATTCCTATTTCCTTAAACACGATTGCATTTATAGTATACTTAAATGTATCAAGAATATATTAAAAAATGACAAATGAAGTTTTTCAATATCATTAGCTTCATAAAATACCCACACTGCAGTGGAAAAGAAAGTACATAACGTGCAAATGGTATCGAAATTCGTCTTAAGTGGTATGTTAAAAACGTACATAACCTTAGACTGGTTTCAAGGTTTGTATACAAAATATATCGTAATTTTAACCCCAGTTTCTGATTCTAGGGGTCCATAGTCTCCGTCTATTGTTCTGAATTCTCTCAACAAGTATCTGGAAAAGGTCTGAGTCAGGTATTTGTCTCTGCAGACCTTGAACAGCAGTCTCCGTTTCTCTGATGTCTATGTATATGTCCGGACTGAGATTGAGGTGCTTGGACATGCATTTTCTATAAAAGACGAAACTGTTTCCCATAATAGACCCAAAATCTTCCATTATGTGTCTTGGTTGCACACCATTAACACTGACATGATCCACATCAGAATTACCCTCTGAAACGTACATTGACCTGAACGTTGCAAAAGGGTACAAATTATTTTCTCCAAAAACAATATCGTACACAACGACACGTGTCTCTGTCAAGCTGTTTTCAAGCTTTAATTTGGCCGATCCTCCATCTTTGTACTTCACATTCATGATTAAAGATTGGAGATCAAGGTGAACACCAACGACAGTGGCATAAGGACGTACAACGGTAGGGTTTGCTTGTCCGATTATGACAGAAGAACCAAATGGTATCCAATCCACGCCCTCTGGTGGTACCGGAAGAAGACGGGTATTTCCATCCTGATACATCACGAAGACTTGTGCATATCCCGAATTCCATGGAATTGGTCTATATATTCTAAAGTAAGATACGTTATTATATGAGTGTCCGTTAGAAAGTATAAGTTGCATTGTGTCTGGAGCTAGCCACCAAAACTCCACAAAAATAGCTTCCACAATAACATTGTCACTCTTATATAGGGTGACGACCTGGTCTGGCAACATTGGCCTCCTCTCAAGAGATAAAGTGTCTACTGATAGTGGAAGAGAAGCGTTGGAATTGACATACAGGAAAATAAAATTAAGATCAGTCTCAGTCCATGAAAAATCAGGAATCGACCAGGAGGCTTCAAGCTGGAACGGAGTCAGAATCTTGTACTCTGTAGATACTATTGCCGCCTTACCTTTGTATCGCATTTGAATAATAGTCTGTCCGGTCATTCCGCTAAATTTTATTCTAAGTATTGATCCTATATCAGCATCAATCATCCCTTTTGACTTTCCTTCCAAATCAAACTGCGGAATTAATATAGTGGATAACTTTGATGCTTTGTCATTTCCTTTGGTGAAAAAAACAGTAGCTTTGTCCGACCTAATGGATCCAGACATTTCACTGGTAAGCTCAATATCTCTAAAGGTCCAAAGAAACTGAGAAAGATGAGAACATCCACTAGTGTTTTCAGTTCTCCAATTAGAAAATGACCTATACTGTGGCAATACAGCCGTGATTTCATACCTCTTAACGAAGTGGTTAAAAATGGGAACATTGACATTGTCCACTTCTGGACAAGTAGTTTTATAGGATTCCTGGACGGCATAAGAAAGTCCTACAGAATTCTCTTTGGAGCGTAAATTAAAGGCTACATCTGGAACACATGTTAGCTGGCACATTGCAATTTCTGTCGTCATAAAGTTATCGTCTATGTCTATTTCAACATAGTCCACCGCAATACCATCGTTAGTACCGTTAAAGTGTATATGAATGGTATGCCAGCCTATATCGATGAAAGATCTTCTGGGAAATCGTCCAGTGGACATGAAATTGTTCCAGTCAGAATTAATTGAGGTAGGCGTAGCGAAGATGCCGACAGCTTCCTCATCAATTTTGACCACTACTGTATCGGTTTTATTTCCATTAGAAAATCTCAGATTTGATATTTCTACCATGCTGGCAGTACGCAGGCAGAAGTTGAGTGAGAGAGGCTCACCGTTCCGGAGTATTAAGGCTTTTCCGTCCGAGGCATTGGGCAAATCCCAAACATCATGATTATCTTTGTTCCTCGTATAATCTGCCTCAAAACGAAAAACTATTCCATTTGTCATAACGAGTAAATATAAAACGATGACAAATATCTGGCAAACACGCATTGTGGAAAATGGGTTATCCTTTCCTTTGATCTTGTGGAGATGGAAACCTGCAAATAGAACCAAAATGTGACAATTAAATCCATCTTTGTGTAAAACTAACATGAGAAAACAAAGCAAAACAATGGCACCCACACAATAAAGACGAAATCTAATGAGACATGTCACAAGACAACAACTTTATTTTGTCTTCCCTAGAACAAGTTAGGTCAACGGGTATTTACTGATGGTGTTATATATTATGAACAATATCAAGGACGAGTTTTAGATATTATCCCTTATATGAATAAGGAGTTGAGTCAATATTAACAATAATATAATACAGTTTTTTAAACGAGTCCCAGGAGCGTAGCTATTTTCTTAAACATGCTGTCTACAATGTTGTTCCCCTTTCGTCCAATTTTAATTTTCATTGATACATGTTACGAAGATAGAAACGGGAATTTCAACTTATATCAATACAGTGTGTAATTTCTACATTTTGGAATTTACACGTCATACTTTGATTTTGTAAATTTTTATTCCAAAATTCATTTCATCTGTTTAATGATTAATAAAGAATGCCAATAAATATTTTCCTGATCGATAGTTCGCTCTGGGGTTTTGGGGAAACACGCACTTAATACAACTGGTATTATTGTACCAGTAGGATGAATCACAACATGTGCAATTCGAATAATCTTTGCAATCTATAGTTAAAACGTAAGCAGAGAACAGAAAATTGAATTGCACTGATAATGGAACAATAAAATTTTAGTTTTCCTCACTTTTCAAATATGAGCTACAGGAAGTTTTCCTCACTTTTCAAATATGTGCTACAGGAATTTTTCCTCACTTTTCAAATATGTGCTTTTTCTAGATTTCAACCTACTCCAATGGTTCATTACGAAAATACATTATACATTATTCTATTTAAAAGACGCTAAACCTATATCCTATGTAGGTAAAATATAGGCATACTTTTATCAAGTGCGGTTATATCTTTTTAATGCAATGTTGTGAATTAAATTAAAAATAAATTATATTTAGAATGTGCAAAGTTTAAAGAGAGCCTGACAATGACAAGGTCATGCGTGGAAGTTAAAGTCTCAAACAATGATAAACCAAGATGATTGTACGCTACACTCATATTTCCGTGTAGGTGCCCTGTAATCTACACGTTATAAGAAGAATCGTTGCAGATGTAACAAATGTGAATGCAACCGTGCCAAATGAGCAATGGATTTTTGACCTGCTTCGATTGGGGCTGAATACCTTAATTTAAAAAAGGTTACATTATTTAGGAGCTCATGGGGAGACAAATAATATAACCTCATGAATGGGATTTCCTTATCTCGATGCAATCCCCAGCATAAATTCTATCAGTCGTAGATTGTTTATCAACTTTTTCAATACTTTTACTCACTACATCGGAATTGATGGCAGAATTTATTCTAAGTTTAAACCAGTCGCTGGATACCATTAATTTTATTTAATCCGACAATACTTGCTATTTCATGACCAGTTCTCTAGGTAACAATAACGCACAGGGCCCCCGAGTGGCCGAGTGGTCTAAAGCGCTCTCGGTTACGGATCACTTACATCTCACCTTTGTCTGCGTGGGTTCGAGTCTGAGATACGACGAATGTGGATATGTGAGAAAGCTTGCTAGTCACTTCTCGCGGGTCGGTGGTTCTTTCTGCAGATTTCCAAGTTTCTTCCTCCACCATTAATACTGGCCGCCATGTATCGTGTGCTAAAAAAATGGCGTTAAGCCCCCCCCCAACAATAACGCACGGTTATAACAGCAACATTTTCTAAATACATTATGTAATGCTTTTATATAATTGTAAAATCGTATCACAGTGTTTTCATCTGAAGTTGTAGCCTTGTCAACATATTATTAGCTTCTCAATAAACTGTTATCGGTGTATTAGATTTATGATTTATACCAGTGAATTTAAAATGCAGAGTACTTCTCGTGGCCTAGTGGTTACAGCGTCTGCCACGTATGCGGAAGATCGCGGGTTCGAACCCCGACCGAGTCATACCAAAAACATAAAAATGGTACAAACAGCTGCCTCGCCAGACTCTCGGCATTAAGAGGTTAGTGTTAGGACTGGTCGACATGGTGTCAGGATAATGTGGCTGGGTTGGACATCATGCTTCATGTCTGCAGTATGATGTTACAGTGCTATAAACTGCAACACCGCAGACATATTAGCGATATGACTGAAATTTTTTAAAATCTACCCTAAAAATCACACACACACACGCACGCACACACACACACACACTTAAGACCTTATATGTTATTTCAATATGGATGTTACTATCTTGTAGAAAATATATTTATACATATAGATTAAAGTGCATTTATGTTCAGTTCTCATGTACGATGATTAAACTTTCCAGCAATACGATCCAAGTCCAGAATTTCTTTAGTCAGGAAATTCCTAAACATGAAAGATGTATACTGATTGTATTCAAGCTGAAACAAATTTGTCTATTAAATGCCAGACCGAAATTCTACAACCAGCTGTTAGCATGCACACTTTTTTAGTATGGAAATAAAATCACGTAATATTATATTTTGTATCTATTCACCTAAGCATACTATCAATTTTCATATTGATATTCTCAAAATTATATATTGGCTTGTTAGTGAAAAATGAGCTTTTGTGAATTAAATTGTTACCCAGTAAACTACGTTTGATACACAGTTTGTAGCAGGACACTGAACTGCAGATTAAAGATTAAAGTATGTCGCTAAAGTTTTTATTTATTTATTTATTTATTTATTTATTTATTTATTATGGTAATTTTAATTCAGGTAATTAATACGATAGGAGCATTTCTTATGTAAAATCATTGATAACGAATTCCCTCCTATTCACAATCACGTGTGTTTTCGTTGTTGATTTTCTCTCTGTAAGCATCTTACTTCCTCTACATTTACCCCAGATACAAGTCGTTGCTTAAAAAATCTCGCTACATATTTGATATTTGTTTTTCCTATTTCTATATCCTCTAACAATTTTTTTTGTTTTGTTTTAGGTTTAACATCACTTTTCAGAGCAAGATATGCTATACACGGTAGCAAGTATAACTGGTGGAAAAAGAACCCGGTAAAACCTTGTGCAGAACCACCGCCCCCCCCCCTCATCCCGCATCCACGGGAAGCTACTGGCATCTCTCTCACATATCCATTTTGATAAAGCCCGAGACTCAAAACCGCGAGGACAGAGGTGAGATGGTAAAGCTCTTTAGGACCATCGGACCATTGTCTTTGCTAAATTTGCATCTTTATTTGCATCTAAATGGATTAAATTCGCGGCATCCAAGACTGATTCTACAATGTATTTGTCTAATTTAATTTCAATTACTACTATATGTAAAATGAAAGTTCAACAAAAGGAATTGTTGTCAAAATATGTATATCTACACATTAGAACAACAGTGTACGAGAATTTACTTATATTTTCCAAATGTTGTGATAAAGTTACCTAATTTGCACTAGGTAAAATATCTCCTGGAAAAATAGATTACGGATGGTACAATCGTGTCCAACATGAATATGAATACTTTCACTTTAAAAAAAGAAAAAAAAAAAACGTTTTAATCTCCCCGTGAATGTATTAACTTTCAAACGGTTTTCGTTGGCCTAATTCCAGATTTCATAGACCATACTACAAATCAATAGTTTGTGTTCGCTCTACGTCATTGTCATTGCGTTGTCTGATCGATTCTTTCTAAATCCCACACCATCCAGTTTCGCCGAGTCACAAAGGTTTGACTTTTGTTTAAATTGTCTCGTATGGCGCAATCCTAATACACAAAAAAATAATTGCGTCAGAATTTTTTAAGTGTATACTATTCTTGTGTTAATCGTGTTAATTTGCGATCAGGAGTTTACAGTCGGAATTATTATAGTTAGTTCAGTGTTCTAAATAAAATAATTTTTAATCAAAATTTGTTTTTCACAAATATATGCGCAACAGCAAAAGCATATTGCTTGTGAAGAAAAACTTGGATTTCCAGGATATGTAATGAATTATTTATTTGCTAAATTTCGGAACTGAAAAGGTGGAATAATGCGAACAATACAATATAGTTTATGATGTATAAATTCTGATCACGTGCAAAGGAACTACTAATTTTATTAAACACTGTGTAACAATGCATAACGTTTATATCAAAAATGTATAGTAAATCTTGTAATATCCTTGAACAATAAATGTACAAGCTCTTTTCGCTTGTCATAATAACCACAAACATGCAGGTTAGACATATTTCAAAGTTTTATAACTTGCCATCAATTTAGATCAAGTGAACCCATGTTCCTGGTGCGAAAAAGCAGTACAAAGTAATAAATCTTCATGGGATTTGATCTTTCCCATTGATCTAGAAAATACCTGTAAAAACGACGAGTATGAGGAAAATAAGATTAGTTTGAAGCGGTAAAAAGAATGGCCTGTCTGTTTGACCTCCTAACTGAATATTCATGAGGGTCTACTCCATTCTCAGAATAGGCAATAATTTACATGGATGTGACAAGCACAGTGCTGATGAATCACCTCGTGCGTATCCAGCATCCACAGTGCATGCATACCATTGCACTCTTCTCTAAAGAGGACTTGATGCTAATTCATATAAAAAAAAAACAAAAGCTAAAGGTTCAGGTCATTGACGTTGACCTTCGACAAGCAATAAAAGTATTATCATACATTGGTCATATATTTGCCATTTTCCATTATTTAAAAAAATTAAACAGCTACATTAAATATTTTTAGGCAACAATGTCCTCTGGTGTCTACGTTTCAGGTGAAATTATTTCTTTTTAAGAGGCATGCACATAAATGTTCGTCAAAAACACGATGAAGAGGGTGGGGTTCAGCTAATTATTCAAATCAATTCAGTTTTTAATATCACATAAAAAGATTTCATATATGATTCAACAATCACAAGAACCTTATTGCTCAAAAAGATCGACGGCAAATTATATATCCCTTCCATATCTTATTTTTCACTGTTTTTAAACGCTCGTATGATAATAAATCACAGTTTATACATGAAAATCTTCCTTGAATATCAATCTTCGACAGAACTAATAGTTCATCATCTAGAAACTATGCACACATGCAAAGTTAACATTAATTGGTTGCTGTCTTTTTTATCAGATTACCGGATGATAGGAAAACGAATAGAGCAAGAAATGTGACTGAACCGAATATAAGCAACTTTTAAATCCAATACAAATTAAAAAATTGCTAAGTTAAATAGTTTGTTGTGCAGTCTTTCTTTTATAAAATATTTTCTTTAGTAAAAGCGTATTGCCATAAAGGAACTTTAACAAACAAAGGTTACTTCAGGCAAAAACTCTTCCCAAGTGTGTATTATTAAACATATTCAAAGTATTTTCATTTTAATTCTTAGTTTTGAACATTGTTGACAAAATGCAATTGAAGGATCACCATAACGGCATAATAATGTATTTATACCTATACCACATGTGTCATACATGTCTGTGATCCTGTGATTAATCGCCATTGTTTGAAAGCGTATTAATTCATTACGTTTTATAACTCATTAGCTCTATGTAAATTTGCCACAGAACCCTATTTTCCTGACAGATTAGTGATCCTTACGGCCTAATAATATTTATTTCCTGGTGTGTGTGTGTGTGTGTGTGTGTGTGTGTGTGTGTGTGTGTGTGTGTGTTGGTTGGTTGGTTGGTTAGTTGGTTTTGTTGTTTACTATGTCATATACTACAAACATGCCGATGAAGTTGCAAAACCCATACTGTTTAGTTAATGTATTTCAACTTAAACACCAATTAAAGTTACGATAATGCAGTTGTTTTCCAGATTGTTTATTACTGGTTTTTGTAGCTGCTTCCATAGCTAGTGTTACTGTTGTAGCTTTTGTGGTGGTGATAGTTCTTTTACATGTCATTGGTGACATTTTTAAGGTGGATACTGAGAGATTACAATAAGGAGAAGCTGGTTAAACGTCACGCGCATTGTCTAAACAGAAAGAGATAGAAATAATAAATACAAATGTTCTTCGCTCACAACTAGGTCGTAAAAGAAATTCATAAGGCATACCCAAATCGGTCGTGTTCCTACCTTTCAAATCCAGCGCAGGAAAGCAGGAAATGACATTCAGACCCTCATAAGAATAATAAGGATATGTTTATGATTTTAACGTAGCTTTTAACAATTTTTCAGTCATATCGCTACGATGTCTGCAGTGTAGCAGTTTATAGTGATGTCAGGTACTGGGGCATCATGCGCCTGGTCAAATGTATTAATCAAAGATTAATTTCCAAGTCTGTAATGTAAGGTAGTTTCGATTATTTGGAACAATAGTTCCAGTTCACAAAGTACTCGTTTTTCTTATTTTTTTTTTCTTTCTTTCTTTTTTTTTTTTTTTTGTTTCTGTAGGTACAACTTTTGTGGGCACACCAACACGCTGTCGCATGGGGATTTAGGATATATTTGTTCACATGTGAAAATATACGGAAGGAATAAATACGTTATGTCGCCAATAAGTATCTATATTTCACAAGCAATTATATTTTTTAAAAAATCCTTAATTTTCAAATTTGAAAAAATATATCCTTATATTTTATCGTGTGAAGATATACGATTTCTCATCAAGTCATGCGACACTTGATCATGTGAGTTTTCAAAAGTTGTACCAACAACAACAAAAACTAGTGCTTTGTGGGCTACAACAAACAAATAGAAACTGCCTTACTTTTTCGACATGGAAACTAATCTTTGATAAAGTTATCTGTCCAGACAGTCCTCGTTAAAATATCATGATTTAGATATTACACGATGAAAAATATCCGATATTAACACTGAAAAAGAAAATATTATCATTGTGCTTATTCGTCTAGTGTACAAAGCAATACACTGTTATATTGTAAATTCGTTAATTAGCAATACAGCTGTCATAAAACTTATATTAGGCGATAGCTGTTATATTTACGGCTCATGATTGTTGTCACAAATATTTATATAGATAATTTTGTGTATAGCGATCAATCAGTTTTTGTTTCTTATCGGTATGTGTGCCAAAAGGCTGGCTGACTTACTGGTAAATAAAGGTAGTTTCGATATAGTGAATGATAACACGATTTGAATACTTACTAGTCTTTGAGTCCAAAGAGCTTTTCGTTCGGTGCCGTGCTATGAGAGGTAGTTCTTAAAGTCCCGTGACTTTAATAGGTGAATCTGTCACGCGTGGCATTGTTCGCATTAAAGCGGATTCGTCAGTTATTCACGTGTCCTCCGTCACACCCTTGCTCTAGCTAAGTATAACAACGTTGCTATTCATTCGCGGTGCTCTCTCTCTCTCTCTCTCTCTCTCTCTCTCTCTCTCTCTCTCTCTCTCTCTCTCTCTATATATATATATATATATATATATATATATATATATATATATATATATATATATATATATATATATATATATGAACTAAGCGTATAATTTAAGCGTATAATATGTGAATGGAAAACTGTGACCTCAATATTAACACAACCAATACTACTACTACTACTACTACTACTACTACTACTACTACTACTACTACTAATAATAATAATAATAATAATAATAATAATAATAATAATAAAAATAAAAATAATAATAATAATAATAATAATAATAATAATAATAATAATAATAATAATAATAATAATAATAATAATAATAATAATAATAATAATAATAATAATAATAATAGAAAATTAATTTATTCTTCTTTTGATAGATTAGTTGGTCATAACTCCTTTACATTCATATAGTTATTTTTGTAATAAGTTGGTTCACAATAACCGGTCGTGAGCTGCTCCTGCTGTTTAATGTACGTACTCATTCAATCGGAATGTTTTATTCATGAGTTTTAACTACTTCCCGGTAAGGTCACAAGCAGACGATATTCTGCCCATTTTACATGGACCTGGCAGTTTCTGCTATATGCGACCACTAAAACTAACTATTGAACAAAGCACTGGATTAAAATCAGGTTATAAATTAGAACTATAAATATTAAAAGAAAACCTAAATTGCGTTCTATGTATGTATGTATGTATGTATGTATGTATGTATGTATGTATGTATGTATGTATGTATGTATGTATGTATGTATGTATGTATGTATGTATGTATGTATGTGTGTGTGTGTGTGTGTGTGTGTGCGTGCGTGCGTGCGTGCGTGCGTGCGTGCGTGCGTGCATGCATGCATGCATGCATGCATGTATATATGTATGTATGTATGTATGTATGTATGTATGTATGTATGTATGTATGTATGTATGTATGTATGTATGTATGTATGTATGTATGTATGTATGTATGTATGTGTTTTATGGTGTTTTGAGATTCATTGAATTTATTTCAACTTCCAAACACTGTATAAACTCAAAAATAAATTAGCCAGTAAACCACACATATGTCCGCTAATGATGTCATTTGGAAACAATCTAATAACGCCGATTTAATCGCATTTTATTTTCTGTTTCCGTCCAGGATTCTTTACATTTTTTCTTCAGGTCTTTTTTTATCCATTTGTATTGAACCAGTCGTATCTTCAGTTCGAGTCGACAGGTTTGGGGATTGCTACTGAGCCTGCGATCGAGTTTGGGCGTATGGCTGGGTTGAAGGAGTACCCGGAGATACATTGTCTTTTGAAACCATGAACTGACTTGCCTATTCTTTAAATTATTTTTGTGTTTTATATCTTGCTTCATTAGATGATTTGTTTAAATTACTACTATTAGCTGAAGGCAGAGGAGTTCCAGTCTCATTTCAAATTCTCTCATTGAAGTACTGTCATATTGTCTTCGCGTGTGATCCATTTTGACCTCCGCGTTTTAAAAGAGGATTTAATAGCTAGCTAATTTTCAGAGGAAGGAGAGCGGCAAAGCAATTTTCCAAGGGGAGTGGGGTGGGAGAGTGAGAGGTCAATACACAAAATACAAATGGCCAATCTAATACAGCAAAATTAATTTTTATAATGTCATAGAGGAAAGGGTACTGCTTCCATCCCCCATGTTGTTCCTCCCCTTTCCCGAGAGCTAACGAGAATCTACTCATATTTTCACTTTTACTGGTTTTCCTCCACTGTTGTGAATCAACGCCCATGCTGCTTAGTCAAACTAAACAATTACAAAAGGCAGAATGTGTGACTGAAATAAACAGATACAACTACACATGGTTACGTGGATAACTACATGTATGCACTAACCTAGTCCTTTTCAAAGCTCTCTGTATGAGTGTGGCACGCATTTGACAAAACTCTGGCCAAATAATGTTCTTTCTCAAAATCAACCGAGCAGATAATTTTATTCCCAAGTCACTAATGCAACGCATGTAGCATTCGGTTAAATATTTACTGACTGATTTTTACATTATGAATGTCACAATTAATTAACTGCATGATATTGACAAGAGCACTGATCTCTTTTTTTACTCATCCTATATTAATAATAATAATAATAATAATAATAATAATAATAATAATAATAATAATAATAATAATAATAATAATAATAATAATAATAATATACTCCTAAGGATTTGTCGGCAAGGTTTTCTGAATTTTACTAGATCTACCGTACACCTTTCAATATTGGGAACAGCCAAATGCGGAGAAAAAAAATTGAGGGGAGAAATGGTACCATATGATTCAGCTGTGTCAATGCTCCTATAGACACCGAATAAAGATTACAGACTGTACAATCCATAATGCAATCAGCTTGGACATGCTGCTGTACAAAGGACAAGATGCGGAAGGTATACTATTACTGGAAGAAATTTGAATGATGTGAACTAATTAAGTCGTGTCATTAGAAAATTAAATGCAGAATCTAATCGACAAATCAGGTGAAGCTATTTCCAAGTGTGGAATCTGGAGTTAACAAATACTTAGCCGGAGCTAAATACAAGAAAATTGTTCAAAGGAGATTTATCATAAATGTGTGTGTGTGTGTGTGTGTGTGTGTGTTTGAATCGTATTTTTAACGTAGCTTAAAAGTTTTCAGTCATATCGCTATGATGTCTGCAGTGTGGCAGTTCATAGTGATGTCTACCACTTGGGGCATCATGCCGCAGACATGTTGTATGATGTCCCACCCAGTCAAATTATCCTGACACCAGGCCGACCAGTCCTAACACTAATCTCTTAACGCATAGCGCCTAGCGGGGCAGCTGTGAGGACCATTTTTAGAAGTCTTTAGTATGAATCGGTTGGGGTTTGAAGCCGCGACTTCTCGCATCCGAGGCGGACGCTCGAACCACTAGGCACCCGGAGCGGTTTGTTCTAAACGATGAATGTCCTATTGATAAATGGGTATTTACCCTACTAGAGGAAAGAAAGATGAGAGGACATAACGAGTTTCTGAAAATTAAAGCGGTTATATAGAACTAAACATTCTGCTCTACAGATACGAACACTTTAAGAAGAAATTAAGAAAGAAGTAGATCGCAAGAAACATATTACAAAATGAGTTAGAAAATGTTGAAAAAAATGATAGGGTCATAAGTAAATGAAAATATTCAAAATATTTACAAGTTAAACATGGGAAAAGTTACAGAAAAGAACTAAACTCTCTCTCTCTCTCTCTCTCTCTCTCTCTCTCTCTCTCTCTCTCTCTCTCTCTCTCTCTCTCTCTCTCTCTCTCTCTCTCTCTCTCTCTCTGAGAAAGACGAACATTATTATTTAAAGAAAGGGTGCAATAATTGCTTCTATATCTACGCGATAGCAATGATTATATAAACCAACTGACCCGACTATAGCATATAGATGTTGTTATTGATGCTATGAGGTTTAACGCCATGTTCACTATAGGCTATACATGGCGACCAGTACAACAAGTTGAGAAAGAACCCGAAGAATCCAAGGAAGAACCACAGAACTACGGGAAGCTACCGGCAAGCTTTCTGACGTAACCCTATTGGCAGAGCCGGAGATTCGAACCCACGCAGACAAAAGCTGAGATGACAGTTATCACTAACGCTGAGCGCTTTAGACCACTCGTCCACGCCGGGTCACCAGACAATTTTTTATATTTATTTATTCCTTTTAAACACATGAATAATTTCAGTTTTGTGCTATTCACATTTTCTCTTGGTACTGAGATAGCTGATTTTATATTATTCTTGTGAAATATTTTTATCACAATCCTAGAAACTACCGAGTCCTTCACAATATAGCATTGTGGCGTTATATTTTTTTATATAAAATATAATTTCCTTTTACGCTGAAGCAAACGTTCAATCAAGAGATCAAAATGTAGTCGAGATAATCAAGTGCGTCTCGTTTGCCTTAGAGATTTCCGTGCTGACTGTGTTCTCGTTGTTTCTTTAAAACAAGAGTTTTTTTTGTAGTATCTTCATACCCGTACATAAGATGGTAATATCTGAGTTTGAGAAATTACCAAGTGTGTTCAAGATATCTCTAGTCCCTTAAATCGATGATACTAGTATTCTTTAGACTCGACAAGCTAATATAATAATCAGACATGAGAATGTATTGCCATTGTATTGGAATCGAGAAAAATGCCAGTAAGAATTTTGCATTCAGAAGCTGATGTTTCTAGAACGCAGTCACATAAAAAAATTAGCATCCACTAAGACTTTCACATGAAGGAATTAAAAAAAATGATACACCCTCACTCATATTTACAATGAAAGGTCAATGTCTGGTAAACCGAATGTGGATGTCTATTAAGAGTTGTTAGAAAAGGTGCTGTAATATCGATTTACATAGCGGCTTAAGGAAATATGCGAAGGTTTCAGATTCATAACGAACGTCATTGCCTTCTGCACCGTAAAAACAATCATCTTTGAATTAATAGGTTATTCTGTTTTGTTTGAACCATCTACCTAATAATTAAACAGTCAACAGGTAACTACAACAGAACGTATACAGCACATTCATTGGGAACTGGTTCTTTAGCGCAACGAAGATTAATGATAATTACATCTCCTTATTTTTGTCAGCTCAGGATACAACAGCACTGACTAATCACACACTTGCACACACAAATATTTGTTGTGCACTAACGCCAACTATCCTATTTTTGGTAACTAATTTTGATAAATGATCATTGAAATGAGTTGCATTTTGTGCGATTGTCCATAAATTACGATTGACGTCATTCTTTCAACCATGTGATATGCTTGAATAAAACATCAAAGTTATATATATATATATATATATATATATATATATATATATATATATATATATATATATATATATATATATATATATATATATATATATATATATATATATATATATTCAGTGACGTAGGATGAATCAAAATCTCTAGGGTTTCAATTGCTTTTTCAAAGCCTATATTGAAAATATTGGTTCCACTATAGCACATTACGTGGCTAAACACTACGCGTGGTGGTACCATCATTTGGAAACATACTAACCAGCTAGCAAGATTACAGACTGGGGTGTAATGTGATGTGATTATGATTTATTTTTACCGTAGCTTTAAAAAGTTTTCAGTCATATCGCTATGATGTCTGCAGCGTGGCAATTTATAGTGATATCTAGCACCGGGGCATCAAGCCGCAGACATGTAATATGATGTCCCACCCAGTCACATTATCCTAACAGCAGGCCAATCAGTCCTAACGCTAACCTTTTAATGCTGAGCGCCAAGCGAGGACGTTGTTAACACCATTTTTGTAAGTCTTTGGCATGACTCGACCCGGGATTGAACCCACAACCTTCCGCATTCGATGCGGACGCTCTAACCACTATGTCACCGTAGCGGTTGAAATAAACATAAAGTGAAGGTCAAATGTGAATTGGGCATAGACAATGATAGGATAACCCAAGTTTTCCCGAATGACAATATTGTTAAACAGTCAACATGATGATAGATAAACTGCGATACGCTTATGTAATGGCGACAATTTTAAACAAGTTTCTTTTATATAATAGCAACATCATTAGTCACCAGAGATGAAATTCGATTTGAAGGACTCAACAACCATTCTGTCGGGTACTTAACCGTCTCTTGGCGTTTATGTTTGCATTAGATTTATCATTATATATGTTATGGATTCTGAGTGTGCTGACGAAGTTGCGAAAATTACCGACAATGACAAAAACTGATGTTAACATTGGCAGCTAATTTGTTCCACGTCTGCTTCAAAATGTTGTTAAAATACCATTGTATGCACTGAAATATAATTTTGTTAAGGATCCAATTGTAATGAACAGACGAGGCCACTATTATTTGCCAGTTTCATCTTGCATTAACGCGCGAAAATACTTGATCGTTGCCTTCACGACCACTTAATATGTGGCGTCATGGGAAAAAAGAGACTGTTTCCTAGTTCAGTAACGGAGATTCAAAAACTCCATTAAAACACTACTCCCTCAAAACACTACTCCGTCCTTATAAGATAGTAGACATAGTGTTACCTTTTCTTCAGCTAGAAGCAAACAATTCAGTGATATGGATTTTATTTAGGAAATTTTTTACATAAGCAGACCCAAATACGTTTTTCGTTCGGCCCTTGAGTGAATCTGTGAATCTATTTTCCTTTCTTGCCACTACAGCTATCTATTAAAAAAATCCGCTTGTTGTTATCAGTAAATTTGTGGTTCTGAATTTGATATTTACCTGAGATAAAGAAATGTGCTTATATTTCCAAAAAGTGGGATATTCATTTAGAGATCAATGGAAAAGTTTTATTCAACAAGTGTTCAGAAAAAAAGAGAACATGTACATAGAACAATCAATGATAGCAACATTTACATGCACGCAATTGTAGGTTTCCACATGACATACATGAACTGTACCAACGGCGTTAAATAATTGAATATAGTCAACTACTTATCTAGTAACGTTCACATTTTGAATTATGGACATGCATATATCATGCACGCAACAAGTACTTTTGAATACTAGAAGCCAAAAGTGTGCCTGGTATCTGTTATCTTGCTGATACGAACCTTAATGCAAAATTCAAGAGAAGTTGACCGTGATATTCAGTTTTCAAAGACAGTTTAAGCCACGATATCTTCAATTTCTGTTGACTGATTATGTGTTTCTTGGCTTTAACCATCTTTAGGTAAATATAAAGTGATATCAGCACCATATGACGTCATTTAAAATAACATGCTTCTTGTCAGGTATAGTTTCGCTTTGTCCAGCGATTTTTGAGTGAAATTGTTTAAATGGCTTTCTTTACGATATAATCATACTAAAAGTCCTACGTACCTCATTGTTTTAATGACTGTAAAGATTTCGATGCAAAATGCTTTTAAATTTACATCGACTGACATTTTAGAATAAGTCGTTAAGAAGATTATCTATTTTTGAAAAAGACCGCTGTATTTACTAACCGATCGGCATAGATTTTATCTCAAGTAGTATAAAAATATTTTTAAAGAACAGAAAATATGACTCGACTTTTATTTCAATTATGTTGAAATGTTTTGGGAGGAGTTTGCCTTTTCTGGTTTAGTAACAGCAATCCTATTGGAAGATCGGCATAAATATTATAGATTTTAAAGAAATTTATGCCAGAAAATTTTGTTTTAATTAGATTTTTGGATTTTCAAAAGAAGCTGAAAATAGCTTTAGCAAATTTTTGCAAACACAATACGATTTACTACGACGTTGTTTCATACCAATTGAACACTTCATTAACGCCAGGCAAGCAACAAAAATGTTTAAAAGAAGTTATACAGCTGCACTGAAGGAAAGACAGAGGACGCATGATCATACCTGATGTCATCACCCAGGTGAGCTCAGAACGGGAACATATTAGTAATCAGGCAAGAGCAAATGTTGGTACGCAGCAAATACTTGACAATCATAGAATATAATTTAGGTTCGCCATTATTATTTGGTGATAGGATAAAGTAAGGAGGCAATCAACACAGGAACTGCCCCTCCAACTCACATTCTCTACCATTCATATACTCAGGCCATATCAATCTTAAAATATTAGAAGTAAATACTGTCCAGCAACATTTACGTTTTAACCTCAGTCAAATTTCAGGAGACAAATTTCAGGAGACAACAGGCTCCTCAGTACTATAAGCGGCAGATAGTTTCTACAAAATTTATAACACCAGTGGCTGTAGCGGAAATAAAAGCAATGTGATAAAACATCTGGTCCCTGAACAAAACAACATTTTTATATTTTATGTACGTGATGCAAACAAATAAAAATATTAAACTAAAAAAAAAAATGTGTTAAATAAACCATGACATTCAAAATTGATGATGACAGGTTTTCTATTGAAGTAATGGGGTAATCAACTGCTTGAGTGACTATAGGCAATTCAACAATTGGTATGTACAATAACTTTTATTTTGGAGCATGTTTGATGGATGTAACTATAATTGATAATTTGTTTACGGTATG
Source organism: Potamilus streckersoni (assembly GCA_016746295.1). Taxonomy (NCBI): domain Eukaryota; kingdom Metazoa; phylum Mollusca; class Bivalvia; order Unionida; family Unionidae; genus Potamilus; species Potamilus streckersoni. The sequence goes on from JAEAOA010000455.1 coordinate 502,592, forward strand.
GCGAGTCTTCGCTCGACCAACTTGGCTATATGAGACAGCTTGGCAGTCGCTTCCCTTGGGTGGTGGCTCTTCCCTGGCTTCTTCGCGGTTCTTCATCCACTAAATATACTGGCCGTCATGAATAGCCTGTCATGTGCTGGAAAATGATATTAAACCTACATAACGCAATTCACACAGATATACACAAAATACATGATGGAAAAAGATCACGCAGAGTCGACTTACAACAAAAAAATATTCTTCGATCAATCTAGTAAACATTTAACAGGTGAAATAAAATATTGCTTGTTGAAAAATATTTTACTGTTAAAATTCCAACAGAAATTAATTTATTGACACTATGATTAATTAAAGGTCAACAAAGTTAACATTTGAACGACATGAAGTATTTGATTTATCTATTGACAAGATTCGAAAACCTTTTGAAGGAACCATCGACTCAATGGTAGTTGCAAGCAAAACTGATCAATTCTCCATTTCTCCAAGCCAAAAAAAGTAACTAGCTTAAAATGTACATGTATAGTACTTAAAAAATGTGCATGAATAGTATATAAAACTGTACATGCAGAGTATATAAATGTGTATGTATAGTATACAAGAATGTGTATGTATAGTACATACAAATGCGTATAATAGTATCTAAACATGTAATGTATAGTATATAAAAATGTGTATGTAATGTATATAAAAATGTATGTATGGTATCTAAAAATATAATGTATAGTATATAAAAATATACATGTATAGTATTTAAAACTGTGCATGAATAGTATACAAAAATGTGTATGTATAGTACATACAAATGCGTATTATAGTATCTAAACATGTATTGTATAGTATATAAAATTGTGTATGTAAAGTATATAAAAATGTATGTATGGTATCTAAAAAATGTAATGCATAGTATATAAAAATGTACATATATAGTATTTAAAACTGTGCATGTATAGTATATAAAAATGTGTATGTATAGTATACAAAAATGTCCATGTATAGTATATAAAATCTGCATGTATAGTATATAAAAATGTGTATGTATAGTATATAAAAATGTGCTGTGTTGTATATAAAACTGTGTATGTAGAGTATATAAAATGGGTATGTATAGTATACAAAAATGTACATGTATAGTACATAAAAATGTGCATTTATGATATATAAAACTGTACATGTAGAGTATATAAATGTGTATGTATAGTATACAAGAATGTGTATGTATAGTACATACAAATGAGTATTATAATATCTAAACATGTAATGTGTAGTATATAAAAATGTGCATGTAAAGTATATAAAAATGTATGTATGGTATCTAAAAATGTAATGTATAGTATATAAAAATGTACATGTATAGTATTTAAAACTGTGAATGTATAGTATACAAAAAATGTGACTGTATAGTACATACAAATGCGTATTATAGTATCTAAACATGTAATGTATAGTATATAAAAACGTGTATGTAAAGTATATAAAAATGTATGTATGGTATCTAAAAATGTAATGTATAGTATATAAAAATGTACATGTATAGTATTTAAAACTGTGCATGTATAATTTATAAAACTGTGTATGTATAGTATATAAAAATGTGCATGTATACTATATAAAATCTGCATGTATAGTATATAAAAATCTGCATATATAGTATATAAAACTGTAAATGTAGAGTATATAAATGTGTATGTATAGTATACAAAAATGTGCATGTATAGTACATACAAATGCGTATTATAGTATATAAACAAGTAATGTATAGTATATAAAAATGTGCATGTATAGTATTTAAAACTGCATGTATAGTATATAAAAATGTGTACGTATAATATATAAGAATGTGAATGTATAGTATATAAGAATGTGCATGTATAGTATATAAGAATGTGCATGTATAGTATATAAAAATGTGCATGTATAGTATGTAATTACGTCATGTATAGTATATAAAATGTCATGTATAGTATATAAAAATGTGAATGTATAGTTTTTTAAAATTTGCATGTATATATATATAAAATTTTGCTTGTATTTTATATATAAATGTGCATGTAGATATAAAAATGCATGCATAGTTTATTTTTAAAAAAATTTGCATGTATCGTTAATATCCACGTATAGTATACAAAAATGTGGATGTATACTATATAAATATGAGCATGTATAGTATATCACAAAATGTATATAAGATATGTATATATAGTATATAAAAATGTGCATGTATAGTATATAAAAACGTGTATGTATAGTATATAAAAATGTGTATGTATAATGTATAAAAATGTGTATGTATAACATATAAAAATGTGTATGTATAGTATATAAAAGTGTCATGTGTAGCATATAAAAAATTGTATGTATAGTGTGTAAAAATGTGCATTTATAGTATATAAAAATGTATCTTAAAATATGTATGTATAATATATAAACATTTTTATGTATATTATTCAAAAATTTGTATGTATAGCATATAAAAATTGTGCATGCATAGTATATAAATACTTTCTATCCAATACTAAATAGATTTATAATCATTAAAATAAGAAATGAAATAGTTTTATTTGTGGGAGCTTTCATTTTAATACATATTTAATAATCAAAGAATATTCAATTAATCAAAGGTTTTTAATCATACAGTATACATTCAATTAATTAAAGGTATTTAATCATGCAGTATCAATTCAATTAGTTAATTGAATTTAATCATACAGTTTCAATATTATAATTATTCCGACAGTGTCAAACATATTTCGCTTAAAACAATTTCAAAGGGAAAGTTTCTAATTTCCTATTGTCATAAGTGACTAAATGTAGTAAATCAGGCCCAGTGGGGTTGGGTATGGCGGCATGTGGCCCGGGCCTCACCCCACCTCCATTGGCTTCATAATAATCCTATGTTGTGTTTTTAGTTGTCATGTAAATCTTTATATCGAAAACTGTAAGGGTTTGTTTTGTCATTTGATTCATTTCTAAATTTCAATATGACCAGTGCCTAGGTGTCTCAGACTCTCAAAGTGTCCCGGCCCTCTCTTAATCTCTGAGAGTGTCTGATAGTAAGCAGTATAGATACATTATTGTTTTCTCCTATAACTAATTCTGTCCGATGTATTAGAACTACGCTACCTACCCACCCCAACGCATAAATTATATTTAGCATTGCGAAACATTTGCAACATACTTTGCCATGCTCTGTCTATCTTTACCCAAAAAGTTTGTTGAGGTTGATATACGCAGTCCAAGCACAATAGTTACGATCTCTGCATATATATATATATATATATATATATATATATATATATATATATATATATATATATATATATATATATATATATATATATATATATATATATAATGCTACATATGATTTATCAACATTTTCAGAACAATATCTTGCCATACTGTACACATATGATTAAGCAGCAGCTTAAATATAACCTGTTGCCATGTTGTTAATTAAGAATTTTCAGCGTTTTCAATACAAATTCTTGCCGTACTGTTCCATATGATTTATCAACCTTTTGCACACTGCTCTTTAATACCTCGGTAATTATGTTAGGGTTTAAAACGAGTCAACGGATTTATAATTATGGTTGTATCCCACCATGCAGCCCGTTTTCATAACTGTGTCACTCGTAACAAAGATATATTGCTATCACCAATAGACGGTCTAATTTACAATGTCACTCGTAACAAAGAGATATCGCTATCACCAATAGACGGTCTAATTTATAATGTCACTAGTAACAAAGAGATATCACTACTACCAATAGTCGGTCTAATTTGCAATATCACTTGGTAACATAGAGATAGCACTACCACCAATAGAAGGGCTAATTTGCAATATCACTTGGCAACATAGAGATATCGCTACCACAAATAGACGGTCAAATTTACAATGTCACTCGTAACAAAAACGATATCGATACTACAAACAGATTGGTCTGATTTACAATATCACTCGGTAACAAACAGATCATGCTACCAGTAACGTAATAGTCTGTTTTTATTCATTTGAAATTCTTTATCATGCATCAAGAGTAATGGTATATTTTTTAATTAAATACCAGTAGAATAACCCGCAGCCAGAACGCCATTAATGTTGAACCCGCAGCCAGAACGCCATTAATGTTGCACACTGTTGCGTACTGTCGCTCTATGATGTGTCCTGGCTGGGCTTTCATCGGACAGAATTTTTGCTATCTTGTTTACGCTCCGTCTACAACATAATTTTTGATCTGCCCCAGAGTTGGTAGATAGTCCGACTCGTAATTCAAGGGTCACAGATTCGTAACCAGCCTAGGCACTAGTAGGTTACCGTGCTGTCATTTGGAGAACCACTTAGCCCTCAATTCCTTGGATGATAAAACCTGTAATGTGTCAAAATGCCGTTGTACCAACCAACCGCCCATAATTATAATATTGTTTTAGATTTTGAAATTTTTACTGAATCACCAATTTGAAATTCGGTGTTGGAAACGAATCGGTTTTCAAACAAACGAAAAGTTTGATCAATACATTGACGTTTCTTTCTTGCTCGTTTCAGACGGAGATATCTCTATACTGACGTGTGATGAGTGTAAATGTATCCGTAAATCAGCTTTAGAAAAACGTCAACCCCTTTCTTTGTTGGATATCGAGCGAAACAATTGCATATTTTATATTTCATGAATACAACAAGCCTTTATACTACATACGCCTTATTTTCTGAAAAAGTCAAAAAGTGCTGCATGTTCTTCATTTCCAACAAAACCTTAATTATTTTGTTGTAAACCACATTTCCCCAAATCAAACATTACATTTTCTAACTTTCTCTTTTTCATGAGATTTCTGAAAATAGCGTTTATTTCATGTCCGTTTTGTAGACAGATATAGCTGCCAATATCTATAAATCTTTTATTTTGATGATTGTAGGATGAATATTCCAATAGGAACTTAGAAGATGAAACTGAATACGAGTCTGTAAGGAGTAAAATATGCGTCACAATGATCCACTTTTGTGATCATAGTGTAATACTCACAAAGTTGCAACTCCTCAAATAGTTTTATGATTCTTCATTAAGCAGTATGAAGAAAAAACGAACAAATCCCATATATTTGTTCATGAATTCTGCAAACAGTTAACCTATACCAGCAACATATTAAATGTAGGTCACTGTGATCTTCTTTTGTAAAGGTGTGATAGTAATAGAGATGAATACAATCATCCAATTTGATGATTCTGCCATACAAAGAGCTTGTGAAATATTACTTGAATAAAAATTTTAGCCAAAGTAAACAAAGGATGTTGTACTTGTGAAAATGCATTTTCTCACAAAGCTGCATGACACTACCAGGAACGTACAACTAATTCAAGATTATACAACCTTAGCCCGATCAGCACCCCACCCCCAATATGGATGGTAATTTCGAAATCCACTCTTAACTGTTGTCTATAACCTAAGAAAGAAAGAATGGTTGAGATCCTGGTGGGATGAATGTATCATATTGCTTTTATAGATGTGGATGCAATCACCACGACAGCAAGTAGTACAATAGACCTCTTTCCTTTGTACAGGTGAACTAATTAAAAGTTACATGATGGATACTACTTAACGATGTCTGAATAATGCTCAAGTCAGATTGATGGATCCTGCTTAAAAATGACAGAAAATACTAGGGCCAGAGATTTAATTAGCCTCTGGGAATAAACTTAATTTTGTACTCTACAACCGTCACAAAATGCATGTTATAAATAATTAACTACGCTTGCTTTTCTGTAGATTCTCCTTGCATAACGGTAATTAATCACAAAAACGTAGAGATTATACATGATACCTACAGGCTGCTGTGTCAGCTGGAAGCCTAAAAAGACCAGTTGTCACTTGAGAATATTTCTGTTAGGTTCAGCATCATTCTGGGGTAGTTGTGGACATCTCATGGTTGTTTAACAAGTTATTACTGTTACATTTTCCACTCTTTTATCAGATTAGAATCAAATAAAAGCTAACAAAACAGCAAATCATAATCAAAACAAGGAAAATTCCGAAGTCATGCATTATGCAGAAGAAGTAAGCTCTCCTCTGTTGACAGGACAAATTTGGATGTTTTACACAGCTTTAAAAACTGTTCAAGTCCTATCGCTATAATATTTGCAATGTGGCAGTTTGTAGCAATGTCTAGCACTGGGCATCATGCTACAGACATGTAATATCATGTCACACTCAGTCACATTATCCTGACACCAGTCCAACCAGTCCTAACTCTTAACCTCCTAATTCTGAACCCATAGCGAGGCAGCTGCTTGTTCCATTTTTATAAGTCTTTGGTATAACTCAGACGGGGTGTGAACATATGACCTCCTGCATCTAACATGGATGCTCTAACAATTTAAGTCACCAGAGTTCAACACCATAAATGTTTTTTTTTTTCAACTGCCACTACCTTTGATATATGCATCTGTGTCATTTTCTTATACCATATATACTCGCTTATAAGTCAACTGCAAACAACGCAGACCCGATGCCCTCTCATACTGCAACAGCAGAACAGGGTCTGAGGTGTTTATTCTACAGATTACTTCTAATAAACTGGATACACCCAGATCTACCAGTGCATTATCTGATGGCAGATCAGAGTTCATTCATATATCAGTTGGAAAGGACTTATATTCAAGTACACACAGTAAATAACGTTATGAAATACTTTTAGCATGTGGGTTTCACATGTGAATTTTGAAACAAATTCTTCAGCAAGATTCCACCATGCATGTATTTGCCACAATAACATGACAGAATTCCACAATGCATGTATATGCCAGAATAATCTGGAAACAAATTCCACCATATATGTATATGATAGAATACACATAAAATATGCAGCAAAATCAATACAGATCTATTAAAAATGCTTTTATTTCTAAGAGGTTACGGTCAAGTATTGAAAGCAATACATTTGTTGGGTCAAACAAAGCCTAGTCTGGTTTTATTATTATTATGAATCATTCATGTCGAAAGGTTGAATCGGCCAATCATGTCTCAATTAAAATTTTAAGGCACATATGAGCTTCTCGGTGTCTTTTATTAAGCACTTTGTTTTATTCTGATAAATCTTTTTTTAATTAGAGTTTTCTTATTAATGTTCCTATCCCTTCTGTACATTTGTCATCAGACTCAAGTCTCCGTTCTCGCGACAGTCTGAACGGTGTCGTCCTTACCCATTCGAGGCATTTATTTATTACTTGGCAATTATCTAGCTGGAGATTGTCGCTGTTGTAGGGTTTAGCACCATTTTTCAGCACAACATGACGGCTAGTATAAATGGTGGAAGAAGAACCCGGTAAAACCTTGAAAAGAACCTCTGACCCACAAGAAGCTAGTGGCAGACTTTCTCACATCACCACATTAGCTTGCTGGAGACAAGGTTGTGGTTAATCCACTTGTAACTGACAAGCCTTATTTAGATCACAAAGTCGATCCTATTGACAAAAAAAAAAATCACAGATTATACCCAGTTTGTATAGTTACTAGAGCTATGGCAAAGAAAGCTCTTGAGAATGATGTTGATCAGGAAAGTATTTCTTTAGCCGACACATATATCGGTTTGGCTTTAGATGAGTTCACTTGTACTCCTTGTTTGGACCAATCAATGGGAGTTCACCATGTATACTTATTCCAAAATCAGATAACACTTTTTGCATATGCACTGAATATAGTAAGGTGAAGAGTGACTACAACAGAGTCACTTCCATTGCCAAGAAGCGATGACTGTATTTTTAAAATTGGAAATGCAAAGTATTTCACCAATGTTGACGTTTTGAAGGATTTTAGCAAATTCCACTGAAGAAAAGGCAAATGACATTTCGGCATTCGTGACTCCAGATCGATATAAACTAGTGCCATTTGGGATGAAAGGTTCGTATACAACTTTTCAACATTTAATGAACATGATTGTGATAATTGTGATGCTTACATCGATAATATCATCATCTATAACGACACCTGGAAAGATCATTTAGTAACAAATTGAATATTTTCTTTAACACAATGATGCAAATTTGACAATTTATCTAAAACTGATTCTTACCGTGCTTGTGTAACATTTTCTAGGACAAATCGTGGGACATGGACAAGTTAAACCCATTTGTGCTAAGGTCAAGGCTATCTCTGAATTCTTTGTGCCTATCAGTAAAAAGTGACCGATGCACTATTTGGGTATGGCTGGATACTATCAGAAATTTTGTTCCAATTTTTCTATAATTGCTGAACCCTTGACAAATTTATTGAGCAAGAAAACCAAGTTTCAATGGTCTTAAAAATTTAAGGGGGCTTTTGATACGTTAAATACCATACTTAAGAGTATACCAATTCTTTCAGTTCCAAATTTCATTTAATCCTTTGAAATGGCTGCTGATGCAAGTGAGATTGGTGTTGGTACAGTATTAAAAGAAGACAAAAATGGTGTTTATTATCCAGTGTGCTATTTTTCTATAAAATTAAATAAGCACTGGAGAAATCATTTCAATCGAGATAGAATGCCTAATTTTGATATTTGCACTTTGAAGCATATATTAGTGCAGCTCCTTCTCCGATAATTGTGTTTAGGGATCACAAACCCGTACTTTCATTAGCAAGATGAAAAACAAAAATCATATATTAAGGTGGAGCCTGATGTTGCAGGAATACAATATTGACATCAGGCACATCAAGTTAAAATACAATTGAATAGCAGATGCACTTTCACGTGTATAGAACTATAGTTTCATGTATACTTTATCATTCATCTGATGTAAATGTTTTATCTCGTATATTTGACTTATATTAAAAAGAAAGCTTTATTGCGTAAATCTTTTTCTTTATGAGGGGAAGTATCAAGTATATTTAATTTGCATTGTTAGTCTTGTTTTTTAAAAATTATTTTATTACACGTTATTGTAATGTAACATTGTCTGTGGACTGAACCTTGTCCCATATTGAGTTTATTTCTGCTTAACCTGCTAAATTATTATCTACCGTATGTGTATGGGTTTAAAGTCAGAATTATTATTGATAATAGTAAATATGTTTATTTGGGTTTAGGTATAGGTTCTGGAATTCCCTTAGTGTATTTGACATAATATACGTTCTGGTTTATAATAATAACTAAAAATTTCATTTTGTAAACATCAGGATAATTCTAGGTTTTTTTTTTCTATTTGGAAATATATTTTTTATAGAAAATGCTAGTGGTAGCCTGAAGTCATGTAGAGAACTATATAATCTTATAACTAAGAGGACTTTTTTCAGTCATAATTTAAGATCTAGCACTTTTAAGTTTTATTATATGTTGTGTCCAGTTGGCCTGAAATTTATTTCTTCAAATTACTAAATTTGAGCAATTCTTTTATCTGAAAATACAAAAGTACTCTGATAAAATTCTTGGATATAGACAATTACTAGAATTTATAGCGATTTCAAACCTGGAATTAAATTACTGTGAGTCCACAAAGACTGGTGGCACATCAACACTATAAGCTATCACAGACACATCATCACCTTCTGCTTTAGACTTGTAACAACAGTCAGAATTTCTACTAAATTAACTTATTACTGGTTAAAGCTGAATCTGTAGACGATGAATTATTATTCTTGTTTTAAATTAGCACACTGTTCGCATTTAGTATAATGCAAAAAGGTCCATATTATTTTATTTATGACACAAATCCCAACAGGAATCTTTTGAAAATATCTGTCAAGTTCCAAATGGATTCCAACTGCTTATCCAGCCAAATAAAGATGGCTGCTATGGCGACAATGTAGGATGTCCAAAAGACACCATTTTCATGTAGGAAGCTAAACTGGGAGAAATGAGATCGAAGCAAGATATGCAAAATATATATGATATAATATATATGATAATGCAGTTATATATATATATATATATATATATATATATATATATATATATATATATATATATATATATATATATATATATATATATATATAAATATAGATGCAATAAACTGACGACGAACAGTACGAAACTAGTAACTAACTAGCCTAAGCGCTTTCGACTCTTAATGAGTCTTTTTCAAAGGCAAATACAAAACATAGTATTGTATTTGCCTTTGAAAAAGACTCATTAAGAGTCGAAAGCGCTTAGGCTAGTTAGTTACTAGTTTCGTACTGTTCGTCGTCAGTTTATTGCATCTATTTTAATTAATCCCTGACAGACGTGATCCCTTGGTGGATCCAGTACGCTTGAGAGGGTTGTTATTCGCCATATGATTTGTATTCTTTATATATATAAATATATATATATATATATATATATATATATATATATATATATATATATATATATATATATATATATATATATAATTTATATTATTTATGTGCTCCATTACTCAGTATGCTTTTAATAGTTTTAGACAATGGCATATTTTCAAGTAAAAAATATGTCATGTTTATTATCAACCCATTTTGTAAATGTATAAAAAATTGTTTTATTCATACCCATTTTATTCATACTTGTAGTATGTGTGTTTGGATTGAGATACTTGCAAATTGGCCATATGACTTAAAAGGCACAGCAGAAGCTATATATTGTAATTAAATTTAACTGAAATCAAGAACATGATTAGAGTCTTGTAATTTCAAATTGCTAAAAATGCCTAATAAACTACAACTTAATTATTTTAATTTATTTTGTGCAAGTTTTGTGTAAAATTTCAGTGAAAAAATTATTTCTAGCATTCTTTGAAACAACCCCTAATTCATATACATAGGATTAAATTCACAAGCGACTTCAAAACATACACTTCGTACTGATTTCCTTGTTCCCAATAAAACATTACTGTAGCTATTCATAGACAACATACAGAAATATTAAAGTAAATAAATAACAAAACTGGATCCCTTTTCCCCCTAATACCGAAACATCTAAAATAAAATTACGTATTGCACCCAGCGAGTGCGTCTATTTTTAGAAAGAGTGTTTTTCTTAATAAAATTATTCGCTTTCTAGCTTTGTTAAAACAAATTCATTAATCGGACTGCATATTTATGGTTTAATTATTTGTCTACCTACTGGTATTAACGATATAAGTCAGTTAAATAGTATTTGCTTCACTACTATATATATCTTTTGTAATTTCGTGAAAATTAATTACGGTAAGTCTGAAACAACCTTGACCTTGCATCAGTTTTGTTTTGAATTCCACAACAGAAATTATTGTGTTTTTGACCTACATTATTGAATATTTCGGCTAAATCTCCTATGACATAATATTTAAACTTTTTTCATTATATTATATATTTTCCTGAATGTATTTGCCTAATTGTTTACGATTACAGACAGTTTAATGATGTGGTATATAGGGTACGTAGCGATGTCCGCCGTTATATATTTGTTTACCAGTTTGTTTGTCAAACTAATTTTATCAAGACAATACTCAAAAAAGACCATTAAAATCTCCATTTATAAAAACAAGAAATAACATAAGAAAAAACTCTTCACCGATCACAAGTTTTAAAGCAAATTACTATTTATATATTGATGCATTTCACCTTGGATTACAACAGTGCTAAAACTTGCTGGCTACTGTGAGGGAGCATCTCAAAAGTCTTAATATACAGCCATTTTACGTCCAAAAAATTGAGGGCGAAGTCATTTTCACTTTCTCAACAGAATATGGCAAAGTTTATAGTTCTTAGGCGACTTTTTTGCCCACTTCGCCTGGTAGCGTGACCCCTGATGGTCAGATTGTTTTGAGACTATCTTTGATGTTTATGATATTTAAAAGAGAGAACCATTTATGATTTTACTGGATAAAATTCAGATCAAATATAAACATTTATTTGATTGCCCATCAACATACATGTAATTCTATTGGCAACAGGACAAAACTATGATTTTAAGAGCCTTCAGCCACAAATTCCCATTTTAAAGATGAAATCTACAATATCACTTTTAACAAATGAAAAACAAATAAAAATGTATTATTATTATTATTATGATTATTATTATTATTATTTATTATTATTATGATTATGACCAAAAATCAGTTTCCTTGTGCACTCTATCCACATAATAGAGAAACCAGTGGAACAGGTCTGCTGCAGCACAGAAATCTTATAGTAGTAAAAGTATATCAACTCATTAATCAGATTACGAAGGCTGAAGTGTACACAACAAAATGTTAATTGATAACCTTGATGTTGTAATATGACCAAACTACGGCCAAAAGTGAGATGGTTTATGAGGGTGTTGTAAGTAATTAATGATAGTAATGGATTTCAAGATTTTGCAATAAAAATCAGCTGACCTTTCGCAATGATGACAAAAAAAATTAGTGATCAACAAAAATGATTTTGGCAAAATATCTAAATAGGTAATTAGGTTACTTGCATTACTGAACTGTTACTGTATTGTTCAAGCTATTTTTTCAAGTAATAATAATGGATACATCATATATGCTAGAGTACAATTCATGCCAAAATGCAAAACATAAGACTTCTTCAAATTCTAATAAGAAATAACAAAAAAAAACACAGGCTGATAAATATAAACTACATGGTTACATCTCATGTCTAACTCAGAAACTTTCACCTTCAGATAAATCCTGGATTGTGAAGGAGTACAGAAAAGTAGCCCGCAACCTTAAAAATCCAGACACATCAGTCTCAGAAACGATCTCCCACTGATGATCTTTCCAACCCTCAGAATCCAAAGAAACAGAAAGTTAGTAAAAATTCTGAGAGAGATTAAATTTATTAAAGTTTTAAAAACTGTTTAGCATCAATTTTCTTCATGAATAAGGAACAATACTTGCTACAATATGAAGACTCAAAGGACTTCTGATTTCAACTTCAACTCTTCATTTTGTTGTCAAGGGTTAGATCACTTTTCAGTTTTTAAATTTGGTCGAGAGCCCTGACTCTATGACAAATCAAAACTGTATCAATGGTGACCCCAATAGCTGAGTGACACATGGAATTTGTAATACACCTATCTTTTCTCAGGGATGCTTGAGAAAATGCAACAACTTAATGACTGTAAACATAATTACAAGAAAATTCAAATAACTTCTTCACCAAGTTCAAAGCTATGTATGTGTATAAGAAAAAGATCAGCAGTGATTATGTAGCATTTGAATTAAATGGTTAGAATATATTTTGCAGAAGTAACCTTTCCAGAATAAAGTGAATCACACCTGTCTGGTCATTCTAAGTAAAAGACAAAAGACTAACTCAATCAACTTGGTATTTTCTGTTTACTTTTTAATACAACTTCCTACAGAAAACAGGTAATATTTTTTACTGGTAAGCAAATCTCCAAGACAAACTAATACAAAAAATAGTTGACTGTCTTAAGGACTTCAATATGGGGTAAAACAATACATTTATGCCACATACGAATATGTATTGTGATACACAACCTACAAGATACATAGATACAAAACAAATCATACAGTAAAAGACTAATTATTATTCTCGACTATTTAAGATTAAAAGTAACTATTTTTTTATAAATGTTGGGAAAAGATTCTCCAACTATAGAAATAATGTGCATCAGAACCGAAAAATTGACGCGTCAATACATTGGTGAATCATTTCACCCGTACACTTTGATAGGAATCTGTCTCGCTCTTTCTGGCATCCACTATTAATTCAGGAATTTATTCTGTCCAATTATTGAAATAGAATCTCTTATAGTTTACCTTGGTACAAAGTAAACATATCTAGCCAAAATATTTGATTTCTGGAATGTTTTAAATATATTTAATATTTGATTGTTGAATTCATCTCAGAATAAACATGGCAGTCAATCTGTATGTTGTTCACATGGGGGTTTTCAGTAGCTCCCTCTTCCAGCTGCTGATGTGGCCTTCTGCTGAAATTTGGTAATAATAAAAACCGATGTGTCTATGAATCTCCCTACACAGTTTGAAATACAAGACTCAGTACGCGAGTCCATCTTCTCCCGTGGTTTATCCACACAGGTATCCCAGCAAACATCATTCAGTTTACCTATCATTGCATTTATCTGTGCCGCTTGTGACTCCTTCTGTAAGAAGGCCCGCAACTCTGCATCACCCTTAGCTGCTCCAGTGCTTGATGAGAAGGAATCGGATCCCAAATTCATTCTGGTACTCGCCTTTTCTAAGTTTCTTTATTAATTTGAATCCTTGAAGAAAAAAATTAGAATAATATGATACCAATGTTTAGTATTCTAAACAGTGTAATTTCATCACTTTAAAACTTTGAGGATGTGCAGGATTTTCAAAGTAACAGATTCTATGTAACATGTAGCAATCTTTGTTGAGAATGCATTGTTGTCAGATTATTATTATTATTATTATTATTATTATTATTATTATTATTATTATTTTTATTATATTTTATAAGTAATTATAAAATTAACACAATTCTTTTTCATTTTGTTACATCCTTTTTTGGGTCAATATTTCAAAAATCACCATCAGATTAGTCAACATTTATTAGCAAGAAGTCATTTCAGGAGGGAAAAATTAATAATTCTGTAAATTGGTACAAAATTGAATATTTAGCTGGGCAAGTAACATATGCTGCTGACTACTTAGAATTTTGCATAAAAAACAAAAGAAATTCCAGATTTCAGAGGAATTCAATGAAAATCTCATTTATTGGCAAGTAGACCACTTTGGGGTTTTTCCAGTTCTTCTATATATGAAGATCCATTATAACAAGTCCCCTCACACAAGATGCCTGACCTCACCGAATATGCCCAACTCCACACAAAATGCTGCTCTAAGTCAAAATGCCTGCCTGTATACAAAATGCCTGCCCGTACACAAAAAACCTGCCTATACAAAATATGCCTGCCCGTACACAAAATACCTGCCCATACAAAATATGCCTGCCCGTACATAAAATGCCTGCCCATACAAAATATGCCTGCCCGTACATAAAATGCCTGCCTGTACACAAAATGCCTGCCCTCACCAAATATGCCTGCCTTCACACATAATGCTACTCTTAGTCAAAATGCTGCCCTCACACAAAATGCCTGCCCGTACACAAAATGCCTGCCCTCATACAAAATGCCTGCCCTCACACAAATGGCCTGCATGTACACATAATGCCTGCCTGTACACAAAATGCCTGCCTTCACACAAAATGCCTGCCTATACACAAAATGCCTGCCTGTACACAAGATGCCTGCCTTCACACAAAATGCCTGCCTGTACATAAAATGCCTGCATGTACACAAGATGCCTGCCTGTACACAAGTTGCCTGCCTGTACACAAGATGCCTGCCTGTACACAAGATACCTGCCTGTACACAAAATGCCTGCCTGTACACAAGATGCCTGCGGTACACAAGATGCCTGCCTTCATACAAAATGCCTGCCTGTATACAAGATGCCTGCCTGTATACAAGATGCCTGCCTGTACACAAAATGCCTGCCTGTACACAAGATGCCAGCCTGTACACAAGATGCCTGTCTGTACACAAAATGCCTGCCTGTACCCAAGATGCCTGCCTGTACACAAAATGCCTGCCTGCCTGTACACAAGATGCCTGCCCGTACTCAAAATGCCTGCATGTACACAAGATGCATGCCCATACAGAAAATGCCTACATGTACACAAGGTGCCTGCCTGTACACAAGTTGCCTGCCTGTACACAGAATGCCTGCTTGTACACAAGATGCCTGCCCATACACAAGATACCTGTCTGTACAGAAAATGCCTGCATGTACACAAGATGCCTGCCTGTATACAAGATGCCTGACTCTACACAAAATGCCTGACTCTACACAAGATGCCTGTCTACACAAAATGCCTGCATGTACACAAGATGCCTGCCTGTACACAAAATGCCTGCCTGTACACAAGATGCCTGCCTGTACACAAGATGCCTGCCCATACAAAAGATGCCTGCCCGTACATAAAATGCCTGCATGTACACAAGATCCCTGCCCATATACAAGATGCCTGCCTGTACACAAGATGCCTGCCCATACACAAGATGCCTGCCAGTACATAAAATGCCTGCCTGTACACAATATGCCTGTCTGTACACAAAATGCCTGCATGTACACAAGATGCCTGCCTGTACACAAAATGCCTGCATGTACACAAGATGCCTGCTCATACAAAAGATGCCTACATGTACACAAGGTGCCTGCCTGTACACAAGTTGCCTGCCTGTACACAAAATGCCTGCTTCTACACAAGATGCCTGCCCATACACAAGATACCTCTCCGTACAGAAAATGCCTGCATGTACACAAGATGCCTGCCTGTATACAAGATGCCTGACTCTACACAAAATGCCTGACTCTACACAAGATGTCTGTCTACACAAAATGCCTGCATGTACACAAGATGCCTGCCTGTACACAAAATGCCTGCCTGTACACAAGATGCCTGCCTGTACACAAGATGCCTGCCCATACAAAAGATGCCTGCCCGTACATAAAATGCCTGCATGTACACAAGATCCCTGCCCATATACAAGATGCCTGCCTGTACACAAGATGCCTGCCCATACACAAGATGCCTGCCCATACACAAGATGCCTGCCAGTACATAAAATGCCTGCCTGTACACAAGATGCCTGTCTGTACACAAAATGCCTGCATGTACACAAGATGCCTGCCTGTACACAAAATGCCTGCATGTACACAAGATGCCTGCTCATACAAAAGATGCCTGCATGTAAACAAGATGCCTGCCCGTACATAAAATGCCTGCATGTACACAAGGTGCCTGCCCATATACAAGATACCTGCCTGTACACAAGATGCCTGCCCATACACAAGATGCCTGCCAGTACATAAAATGCCTGCCTGTACACAAGATGCCTGCCTGTACACAAGATGCCTGTCTGTATACAAAATGCCTGCATGTACACAAGATGAATGCCTGTACACAAAATGCCTGCCTGCCTGTACACAAGATGCTTGCCCATACACAAGATGCCTGCTTGTACACAAGATGCCTGCATGTACACAAGATGCCTGCCCATACACAAGATGCCTGCCCGCAAACAAGATGCCTGCCCGTACATAAAATGCCTGCATGTACACAAGATGTCTGCCTGTAGACAAGATGCCTGCCTGTACAGATCAGATGCTCATTAGAACCAATATGCAGCATAGTAGTTGTGTTTTATGTCCAAACAAACATCATGAGATAGTTATCACTAAACCGAGGTGCCATGTTTTCAGACCGGATTAAGATCAAAGGAGTCATCATGAAACCCTGGAAAATACCTGAAAATTATAGATGTTTGAGATAAAGCACATTCCAGTTCATATTTGGGTGAGAGGGTGTTGGTTTCAAATATTTTGAGAAAACAGTGTTCTTACACTGGTTTATACCACAAAAACCTCTATTGCATCCATTTATTAATACCCACCCCCTGGCTTCAAAGAAAACCCAAGCTCCCCAGAACCACCCAAAAAAAAATTAAATGGTTGGTCTCAACCTGATTGCAATTTGTTCTGCAGTAGCTAGAATTACATATCTAATATTCACTAGAAAATCAACATTTACTCATGAAAAACCAGAAGTCTGAAACCATCAAAATGTATCAAACTTAAAACATCAAGCACATTGCAAGATCCTAACAGATTTCTAGGCCACCAATTATGACCTCTAAATCCTATCCACTATGATGAACATATAAAACACTGACGGAACAGATTTTTGGTCCCCTAAAGTGACTTTCAAACATCACAGTAGGAGCATAAAATCATTTGAACTTATAATGAATTTACAATACCCTGTTAGTTCTAAGAGAGCTTCAATTTATTTCTCAGTACATGCATAATGTCACATCAACCTACAAAAATTTAAGATAATTATCAAACTGACATTTATCGCTGCAACTGTACTGGATATGCCCTGCTCTGGGCCTGTATATATTTTACCTCTCTGGTACATCCCTACCACCAAGAAAAATCCAAATATGGTGTGTTTACATGGAATGGGGGATACATTTCCATACTTTTGTTCTACATAAGTTCACACTAATTTAAGCATAAAATAGTTCAATTTTTATATTTCTAGGAGCGCTGAATTAATGCTGGTCTTTTAGGGTGGTATGCAAATAATTTTCGTATATCGAATGGGGGAGAGTACACCTTAAAAGTTCAGTTGATTTTAGGGTTATTTATTTCAAAAGTGGCATTCCACTGTGATAGCAGTTTTGAGCTATATATTGCAGTAAAATTATCTTGCAAAGGAAATATTTGGTGTCATGTACTAATAGAGACATACACCTGAACTCAAGCAGACTTTATCCATCTGTATTTCACAAACATCAATCATGAAAAGTTGAAAGTTCAGGTTGATTTCTTCTCCTACTGAGGAACCAACTTTCTGCTCCTTCATCACATATCAATCTGCCATCTAATTATATTGTGGAGCTTGTCATGTTCCAGAGATGATTTATGAAAATGTTTACAACCATCACTGATTAAAAGACCCCAGGCAGTTTGATATCTAATGAATAAAATGACAGCCTATCCAGAGCCATAATTTACACCTGTGTTTTCATTTTCTCAGAATTTCTGGCAATTTCAAGATCATATCTGCAACTGCACTTTCCTGTTGTCATCAAATTTCTGCTGTTTCGGTGGCCGCTGCACACCTTGCAAAAACATCCACATTTACAACCGTCACCATCCTATGTACTGAATGTTTATCAACAATTATATAAATATCAAAACCAACTTTCTGCATATCTTTGGTTGAGTCAGCAAATGCAACCTTTAACAACTGGTCAATATAAGCCAGAAAACATGTACCATTGTTATCATCGGTAACGAAATTGATTCTTGTGGACAGTTCAGCAAGCTAATTCCACATGTGAGAAGACAATAATCACATGACTAATATACTTGATGAGTGGATGAAAGATTTGTGAATATACTGAGTCAATTTCAGGATGTATGTAGGTACTCAATTGACACAATAAACAGATAAATTAACTAGTAATGGAAAGTCCAATTCACAACTACTTATAAACTGTTGTTATAGCAACTAACAGTAAATTTCACTACCCTGATGGGCTAGTGACTGCTGGGTTTTAGTGATCCAGTGGCCAACTCATAACACCAGGAAAATGGAACAGCATTAAGCTTGAATTCTGAAGTACATGGAATGTTAAAAAAAAGTTGGTTATTTCTGGGAACTGACTAATAGTGCAATCTTTTGACTCAGAATCATGTTTCTATGACAACTACTGAGTGAAAAAGACAAGAACCATTATAATTTTCTGAAGAGGGAGAGTGAGCGGATGGCAGGATCTGGTAGGAGTAGAAAAAGAAACATTGCCTGGGACAACTAAATATTAATGCCAGGCAACCTAGATTTTTTTCCATTGGGAAAGCTTAGATTTGCAACCAAATGTATTTTTTAATAATTGATAATGTGAAACTGTTAAAGGAATTTATATATTTTCAAGCAAAAAATGTGATCCTTAAGCTGATCCTTTGGAACCTACAGCAGGGTGCCTAAATTATCTCCAGATAATTCCATATTTGAGTGCATGCATGTGTGTTTGTGTGCTTGTGTGTGCGATTTGGATTTTTAATATAGCTTTAACAATTTTTCAGTCATATTGCTACAATGTCTGCAGTGTGACCAATTATAGAGATGTCTCGCACTGGGACATCATGCCACAGACATGTAGCATCATGTTCCATCAGTCACATCTTGACACTAGACCTACAAATCCTAACATTTGCCTCAGCACCTAGCAAGGCAACTGTTAATACCATTTTAGTAAGTCTTTGGCATGACTCAGCTGGGGTTTAAACCTATGACCTCTTTGCATCCAAAGTGGATGATCTAACCACTAGGCAACCCAAGCAGTCATATTTGAGTGCTGTATGAATTATACATGTTGATACTCCTTATCTGATAAATCTATTACTGTCCTTCCTATCTGGTTCTTCAGGATGTACCCTTAAAAGAACCAAGATCATGAATCATGAATTTGCATCTTCTGTGAACAAACCAATAAATGGTTGCGGCATCTTTTATCTTTGACTTGATATACTTAATGCTTATGATAAAGAATTTCTCTTCCTTATAGGTCTGCTGACAAAAAGGGAATTTGCTGTTGAGTATCTAATAGTTGCTACAGTTGGCGAACTGTGCATTTTGGATTTTTACCGATCTGAGTCATATTCCTATCATATCTGCAAAGTGGAGTGATGTCAAAAACTGAGGCATCATGCCACAGATATGTGGCATCATGTCCCACCCAGTTACATTATCCTGACACTAGGCATACCAGCTCTAACTCAATGGGTTCGAGTCTCAGGCTCGGTCAACATGGATACGCGAGAAAGCTTGCCAGTAGCTTTTTGTGGGTCAGCAGTTTTTTCAGGGGTTTTCCAGAGTTCTTCCTCCACCAGTTATACTGGCCATCATGTATAGCCCATCTTGTGCTGAAAAATAGCATAAAACCATACAACTAGTCATAACACTGACCGCTTAATGCTAATTCCAAAGCGAGGCACCTGCTAGTTCCATATTTTTATGTCTTTGGTGCAACTCTGAGTTTCTGACCTTCGAGACAGATGTCTCTAACCACTTAGCCTAAAAACTGACAAATATAATCATTCACAAATATAAGGTTAATGATAAGGATCATCATAGTTCATTGATTCGCAAAAATTGCTGTATGTAACCAAGGTGCCATGGTATAGACAATAGAGGAATTGGCAAAGTTAAAATAAATTCACACTTTTTTTATTGCACAGTTTACGGGCTTTATGAGTCAAGGCTAAACAAAACTCCCACATGGATCACTGGGGATTGTTATAAAGAATATTGAGCATATCTGTAATTACAAGTTAGACTCAATTTTCTTTGTAAGGAACCTCTGTGCATGGATAGTTTACAGTTTCTGAAAAATTATACACACGATTAATAACAGTACTGGATTAATAAACTGTAATAATGTAAACTCTGATAAACATATGTAAAAGTTTGTAGTCATTGATTGCCAGCTTGACAAAAGATGTCCGACTTTGAAGACAGCATTAAAAAAGGAAATTGACAATGTACAGCATTCAGTAAAGATGACCCACTGGACACTGTATTTTATAATCGACTGCTATCAGTCTACCATGCAAAACATTGACTATATGACATGGTGGGGCGTAAGTCAGGGTGGACATCTAAATCCTTCAACCTATTACGTCAACCCTGATAGGTATAATGGGAATGGAAGTATTTCAGTCTTAAAATGTAGGACATACTTTTGACTGAAAAATTGTTAAAGCTCCAGTGCCGGATTACCCAATAGGCAGAGTAAGCACCGGCCTATGGGCCCCACGCTATATAGGGACCCCGCGACAACGGATCAAAATAATATTGAATTGATTTGATCTTAACGTATTCGGAAATAATTTGAGAGGGTGGGGGTGCGTGATTTCAACTACCTAGTGGCCTTCTCAGGGTTTAATCCGGCACTGTAAATCTCCCTCCACATTACTGACACTGAAAGCAGACTGCCATGTAGTCCTACAACGTAAGTCCCATCACCCAGATACCAAAACAAAAACGTGCCAAGTCTTACGTTGTAGAAACCATGCCGCATGCGGTCAATAATGCGTGCATCCAGGCATCAGCTGTATTTAGATCTCTCACCTTCGGAAGTTAAATTACTTCTTCCAAAGTGAGATACTAACTTCCAACTTATTAAAAGTGCGAAATATATCAGAAAAAGTATGTAATGTGCACAGCTGCTACTACCCATATAAACTTACACGTTCTATAAGGTTTGCCCGACAATCGTAACTTTATTATAAACCATTCGGACAGGGTCAGACTATTTACCGGAAGAAATTGAAACTTTCCGGAATAAACAAAAATACCGGAACATTAAAAATACAATTGATAATACCGAAACAAAGGTTACCACCCATATTACACTTTCTTTTATAACTTATTATACTTTTATTTCCGTTATTTTCAATTAATTTTATACTGATATTGGTTATTTTTTTTATATTTTTTTGATCTTCAAACTATTGATACTTTGCTTTTAGGGGTGGGGGCTATTATTCAGGGGCAATAACTGATGTAGTGAAAATTTCTTAGTCCTAAATTTTCACTACACTATACATTATGATATATTAATCATAGACATTCAATTCTGTAAGTAGGATATCCAGGTGAATCAAGCTCCGGCTACTAGTCGCATAGTATAAGTTAGTATTATTATGTAATAATGCCTATTAGCTTTTGTTTATTGTTTAACCACACTGCTCATCTTCTTGTGAATGAATGAAAACACGGTCTATAAAATAATCAAATTCATATTTTATTGCTCAGCATGTCATAATTTAAGAATAAAACCGGATATTTAAGAACTGTACATACAACACAGAAAATTATAAAAATATGAAGGTAAATAAGCAAAGAAAATAAATTGAGAGAGATAAAGAAACCGTATTAAACCTCTAACGTAAAAAAACAAACTGATAATGAATTTATATTGTTAGGCAAAGGGCTAAAATTTTTATCTCAAACCGAAATATCACGATTAAATTAAATTAGCTGAAGAAATATTTTAATTTTTCATGACGCATAAATTTTAAAGATTTTTTTATGATAAAACATACACAACGATTCAAAAGGTAAATCGGATTCTTTTCATTCTAAAAAAAATGTGTTATTTCAACACAATTAAATCATCTTTTACACCACCTAGTGGACGTGATTCCTGTTTAGATTTTTATATTGATGCGATCACAAAAAATAGATATTACATGGGAATCACCAAAAAAAAATATTTTCATAATATTTCTAAGGACGAAATTAGGTCTTTACATAATCTAATGAATGACGACAGTATAGTGATTAAAATGGCTCATCAAACACTATTATTATCATGAATCAAGGAGATTATGTTAAAGAAGCTGAACGTCAATTAAATGATGAAAAATACTATAAACATATTAACGAAAACTCGTCAATAGAAATTAAATCGAATATTTCAATATGCATTAGTGGGATCGTTAAAAATAATAATTCCGTGTATGAGGAATTTGATACTTTCCCTCTTAAAATATGCCCACCTCAATTCTACGTATTACCAAAAACTCATAAAAATCCTGACCATAATTTACCTTTAAATTATCCAGGGAGACTTATTATATCAAGTTTTAACTCATATATGAAAACCTATACTAATGTGTTGATAGTGTTTTACACCTTTAAATAAATCTCTTCCTTATTACATTAAAGACACTACTGATTTCATTAAATAGTTGAAGTTTATTACACAGCCATCTGATAACTCAATCCTGGTATCATCAGATGTAACATCATTTGAGAAAATGCATGATTTAATATTTAACGTAGGTCACTATAGTTATATATGATTATGCGCGTATTTGTGGTGTTTAGTTGGAACGATACATCGATACATCTATATGTATATTATGTACGTTGTGTCCATGATATACCACTCTTTGTGCAAGCCTCGTTTTTCAAAATGTATACATCTCGTGGTATATTATTGATACAGCATACATACTATATATATATATATATATATATATATATATATATATATATATATATATATATATATATATATATATATATATGTATGTATGTATGTATGTATGTATGTATGTATGTATGTATGTATGTATGTATGTATGTATGTATGTATGTATGTATGTATGTATGTATGTATGTATGTATGTATGTATGTATGTATGTATGTATGTATGTATGTATGTATGTATGTATGTATGTATGTGTGTGTATGCATGCATGCGTATATTATAACTATATTACTATCCATTAATATGCATTACCATCAAGGTTATATATATATATATATATATATATATATATATATATATATATATATATATATATATATATATATATATATATATATATATATATATATATATATATCTGATGTTTGTTTACACGGCTGTTTGAAGGGGTTGGGGTTGGGTTCTTTTCCTAAAATAATTATTTGCTTCACTTGGATCGCTCCGGCGGCCTAGTGGCTAAATTGTCCGCCTCGAATACGGGAGTCGCTGGTTCTAATCCCAACAAGGACATAAAAATGGCTCAAAAAGTTGCCTCTCTAGGCTTTAAGCATTGACAGGTCAGTGTTAGGATTGATTGGCCTTGTGTCAGGAAAATGTGACAGGGTGAGACATGATTCTGCATGTCTGTGGCATGATGCCGCAGTGCTAGACATCACTGTCAACTGTCACACTACAGAATTGGTAGCGATATGAATGAAAATTTTGTAAAGCTACATTAAAAATCCAAAACACATTCACACATTTACTTCACATAACTGGTAACTTTGGGGTATTGGGGTTGGGGATGTTGCTTAAATATATTAGTTTGTGCTATGTAGAAATTTTTGTCTTGTTTTGTTTTTTAACGTAAATTTATGCGTTACAGTACCATATTAATGAGTCCTGTTTAATTCACCAGCTTTAGCAACGTCAGTTTGAATACATATTAACCACACGCAAAAGAAGAGAGACAATTCTCTTGACAATAAAGCACTATATCTGCATGGTTATTCCCCTTTGTCCTCGTCTATTTCATAAATAAATAATGAAGCAACATCTATATAGATCTCCAACAGGGAAGATCGTTACATTCATTCAGATCTACATGGACGAACTTTATAAAATGAAAGATGTAATCAGGAATGTATGTCAGACATTGAAAAACGAAATTGGAGGAAACTAAAATTTTTACAACATTTTACTGTAATTATACAATTTTTTGACGAAAGCTAAAATATGCCAAACTTCCACATAAATAATATAATCATGCAGGGTATTTGACGAGAGTATGTTTCCAGTTCTGTATTTATTTTTGATGGTATAGTTTACATCTGTACTTGTACCTGTTAGTTAAATTTTGTTTAAAGTGACTTTCGTACATAGGTACATGCGCTACTCCCTTGTCCCAGTTAGATAAGTTTGGATAAAGTGGCTTTCGTACATAGGTACATGCAACAATTCCATGTCCATGTTAGTTTGTTAAGTTTGGATTAAAATGGGTACATACACCACTTCTTTGTACTTGGTTAGTTTAGTTTGGATTAAAGTGGCTAACATACATAGGTACATACGTGACTCCCTTGTCCCTGTTAGTTAGTCAAAATTGGATGAAAAGTGGTTTTCGTACATACGTATATGAGCCACTCCCTTGTCCCAGTAAGTTAAGTTTGGATTAAAGTGGCTTTTGTACATAGGTACACGAGCCACTCCCTTGTCTCAGTAAGTTAAGTTTGGATTAAAGTGGGTATATGCACCACTCCTTTGTACCTGGTAGTTAGTAAAGTTTGGATTAAAGTATCTTTCGTACATAGGTACACGAGCCACTCCCTTATCCCAGTAAGTTAAGTTTGGATAAAGTGGCTTTCGTACATAGGTACACGAGCCACTCCCTTGTCTCAGTAAGTTAAGTTTGGATTAAAGTGGCTTTCGTACATAGGTACATGCGCAAATCCCATGTCTTTGTTAGTTTGTTAAGTTTGGATTAAAGTGGTTATATGCACCACTCCTTTGTACTTGGTAGTTAGTAAAGTTTGGATTAAAGTATCTTTCGTAAATAGGTACACTAGCCACTCCCTTGTCCCAGTAAGTTAAGTTTCGATTAAAGTGGCATTCGTACATAGGTACACTAGCCACTCCCTTGTCCCAGTAAGTTAAGTTTCGATTAAAGTGGATTTCGTACAGAGGTACATGCGCAACTCTCTTGTATATGTTAGTTAATTGCGACGTTTTAGTTCTGTCTTTTATACTGTCAGATGTATGAAGGTAATCAAGGAAGAAAACGGTATGTATTGAAACAGTCTTCAAGAAAGATGAACACGAATTTGAAGTTCATTCGGGTGCTACATAATTAAGTATTATTAATACTTAATAATTGTTAAATTAAAGAATTAAATTGCATGACACTCTAACATATCAATATAGTCATACTAAACGAATACACGATAAATACGTGAATCATAAGCATATCAACACATCTGCAAAATCTAAACAAATGAAATAGTATATTGTATGGAAACTAAAATTGCAATCCTTAATACCGTTTCTTTCCACACAAACCGTGCGTCCTAGCACTATAGCATGCTTTCCCTTTTAACCTCTTTTACGAGGGAAAATGCTATTCTGGAGATTCACAAGGAGTTGGACCTTTTGTCTTCTCACAAGGCAAGAGTCGAACTAAAGAATTCTGAGTAAGTGGTACCCTAAAGTAACTGTTCCTAAAACTTCTCCCCCAAATAATCATGTCTTTCATCAGCTTTAACCAGAATAAAATAGGCTGCAATTAGCTTTCCTTTGAAGGTCACTTATTTGACCCATAGTCCTCTTCTAACCGATACGGTAATTCTATGTACACTGTGTCACTATACCGTCACGATGACTCGGTCAATTCGACTGGAACTTAAACATAAATCTTTTTATGTTTCAGAGATGAAATAAGAGAAATAGCGAACTTTCTCATGACCTTTCTAGCTTGACTCTGATAACTTCAAAGCACAATTTATTCAACCGTACGTTTCAATAAGTCTTCAAAATTCGCCACATTACACAGTTAGAACCTTTAATTAATGCAATCGATGCTATTTAAAAATATCTTCTTTAATTTTGTTATTTTTCAATTGGTGGTTGGGCTGAGAATTATAAAATGTTGTCTTTCTGTGCATATTAATTTGTTTCTGCAACCATCAACTTTGATATATTTTACCTTACATTTCACTTGCCCATTACTTCTGTCTTGCATTTACCTTTAACATCCTTTCGTTCCGTATGAGACTCTTTGATTGATTGGTGTAAATACCCATCAATCAATATTACGTGTTTACCTTTGTTAGTTCATTCCATGAGTTTTATTTCGAATTTATTGAAAATATATTTACAAACTTTATTAAAGAAAATAATGGTATTTTTGAAACCGACGAAGACTAAAAAAAATTATTAAAAATATAAATCATTCTTAGAATATAAAACTTTTGCACCATTTTGTGGGAATTCAAACAAAACTTATCTTACCTTACGTTTTTCGCGATATATTAAAATTTTGTTTTTACCGTTTATTACAATCAGCAAAATATAAATCGAATGTTTTACGTTACACTTTATGAAACACCTTCATAAACTAACATGCACTTCAACCACATACACTGAAGTCAGTTTAAAATAAACACTCAAAAGTGGGATATAGACAATAGGTTTCTTATGTAAACTCATTATTTATGATAGGGTTGCGTTACTTCGCTTTCCTCCACAGCTTAAAAAGAAAAAAAATAATGACAAGAATTCAATGTTTCGCCAAGACTTCAATGTTTCGATCTAACACATATGTTTTTATCATCCTACTCAAAGAGACCCACCTTCCCTTTAGTGAAGAGAGAAAAATTCATGGTGTTGACTTTAAATCAAATTTATGTAACTCGTTCAAGTAGTTTGCTTGAATAAACACAATTTCTGATGCATAATGTCTTGAATGCTAATTAACCACGGACTTGACAATTACCCCGTTAGCTCTGTTCTATGCATCATCTCCAATGATATGCGAACTTGTTTTGGTCCATTCATAAATGGGTTTTACTGAGAAAAAAAAATATTTTACTATTTTTTTATATTTTCGCTTACTTTCCCCGAGTATCTAAAATATGTCAACTATAGCTAAATTTATATCTGTAATGATGTAGGTCGAGATACAATATACTATCGTTAATATAACGTACACCGTTTTCGATAAAACTATCGGATAAACGGGTTCAATTTGAATGACTATAAATTTACAGAATCACCCCACCAGCCCCATCTCCCAATTAGATAGTCGCATACGTTTCGGTTGCATTTTATATGTGTTTTATTAGATGTTAAACTTACCTTTACATCCCGAAGTACTTGGGCACTGATTTGGTTCTAGAGCGGGGTTTCTCTTTTATAATTGGACGTTTCGATCTCTTTCTTATGTTGCATAATTTTTTAATGCACATCCTTGGTACGAACAGAATAGATGAAACTGTCCAAATCTATGTGGAATATTTCCACATCTTTGCGGTAGAATTTATCAAGAATTTGAAATGAACCAACAAATAAAAAAACTGGTACAGAACTAGAATGCACCTTCTGACGTAGAGCCGGAAATGGGCAAATTCTGTGCGCAGATAAGGGAACAGATTTTTAGCAGGATTTGTGTAATGCTAACAATGAGTGGGTCTCAGTGAATATTTTGCCAGCATTGAACGATTATTACGACTCAAAGTTTTTCAACATACTTTTTCTGTGTGATTTGGATTTTTAACGTAGCTTTAACATTTTTTTCAGTCATCTCTCTAACATGTCTGCAGTGTGTCAGCTTACAGTGATGTTTAGCGCTGGGGCATCATGACGCAGATATGTAGCATGATGTTCACACCCAGTCACATTATCCTGACACCAGGCAGACCAGTCCTAACACTAAACAGTTAATGCTGAACGCAAAGCAAGGCAGCTCTAAGTGCCATTTCTGTAAGTCTTTGGTATAACTCGGGCGAGGATCGAACACATCACATGATCTGCCGCATTCGAGGCGGACGCTCTAACCACTAGGCAGTCGGAGCGGTCATAATTTGTCTAGTTTGATGACTGCGGTTTCTAAGGTTTACAAAAGCATTTATTAGGTATGGCTTTATTCAATAAGAGGAGAATACAAATATTTCTTTTAATTTTTTATTTGCTTTTTTCTGTTTGATGGTGTTGGAATCGATAGAAGGTTTCACTCACTGACATCGATACTTTTTAAACCCAACTGCAGGTATAACTGTAATGTACTATAGTGAACGATGTATCACCTTTTATCGTACATGTATTATTTCAATGTTCTACAGTGAACACTATATCGCTCTTTATCGCAAAGTTTGTATAAACAATTTGTAGCTTAAGCCGCTCGACAAGACAAAAATTGGCTCTATGTTTCCACAAGTCAACGAATAGTTTAGAGTTTACCATACCTTCATACCATATTGTAAAAAATCGTCTGTCACAATTATGTTTTCTCCGGTGTGGAGAAAAGTCGTTGCGACTGTCATTAATGATGCTTCTATTACCAAGGGTTTGCTTCTACGGTTAATTTCCGATTAGTAGAACTGTCTAAAACTGCTTTGTTGTAGTAATTCCGATACACATAAGGTTTCATAACATCGTCAAGCATGAGGCAATTATATGGCATTTAGAGTAATGCATATCATCCTCGTTCAAAAAAACGGGTACTGGTCAGGGTCTGTCAGATGTTATAAATGACAGTCAATTATTTACAAACACGCCGATCAAAGCAAATTTGGTGCAGCGAAATACCAGGTAACGTCTACTTCATAGTTCTCACAAAAGTCTCAACGTTGACAATACATCTGTTAGCAGCATCACATCCGTCTTTATATAATGGTCCAGGTGGCTGCCTAAGTTGTTTGTATGTTTGATCTTGTTGGTAATCCTGTTTAGATAGAAAATGAGAGGAGAAATAAGAGTTTTAGATCGGACTTACAGCTCTGGGTCCACTGCTTCTATTTCTTGTGATCTTGTCCCTGCGGCAAGCGCCCATGAAACGCGAGTGAATCCAAAATGGGTGCGAACACAGATTCTATGGGAAGTCCGGAGCGCGCTTTTCATCAAGGTTGCAGAGGGTTCCTCCGCGGAAAGCTACACTTTTTTAATCGCTTACTAATTTTTACTGCATGTAAATTAAATCCCTGTTTCTCTTTTGTTTCCTCGCTAGAACATCATTTCAGTCTCTGTTCTAGGAGTAGTCAAAGGTTCTCATTCTTAAACTCAGCAGATATCATGGTTTTATCTTTGACGGCCATCGAGTGAAATAAATGTTGTCTACAAGCCCATCCATACTGGTGAAGGTATCCTTTTATGTAAAAATACTATATTAATTAATCACAGTGAGTATTACATAATGATGCCAAAAACACTACCGTTTGACACTTCGTGATCAATGTGGAAATTAAATTGCCCGGGCAGTGATGAGTTTGTAGCGTCGTAGAAGAGATGAATTTATTGTTCAGTCTGACTGAGTCATATCGGCCTATCAAAGAGGCCCAGAAAATGCTGCATGAGTATTCAGATATGCATGGGATCATTAGTGGTTGGAGTGAAGCAAATATGATGAAAACTCTGTGATTAATACAATAGAAAGAGTGAAAAGGCATTGTGCAAGAATTCTTTAAGTCGTAGACATTAACTGACAACCTTAAAGACAGTGACAGACCAAATGAAGGCAGTGAAGTATTAAACGAAGACGAAAATTACAAGGAGACCATGAAGACAATACAAAATGCGAAAACTGCAAGCAGTTTCACGACCACAGTGAACAACAAATTAATGAGAGAGATGCTTTCAGCATATATAGAAACCTAAATGACACACGTAGTTACGGATCTAAAACCAGCAGAACATGATCGGCAGATACAATGTCAGGAGTTCTATGAGAAAATATTCGCATATAAATACACAGAAAGTATCGTGTAAATATACATATAGTGTAAGATTTTTCAATCCATCGGATATCATTTTACAAAGGTCGGTCATTTGTGTGTTGGTTTGGTAGTTTTGTACTGTCAGCGTGCTTTGATTTGGACAAAATGCCTACCTGATAAAAATGATAGTACTTCATTACTGTTACGTATGTTAAGATCAGGGGTCATAAGATGACATTAAAAAACTTTTATTTTTGTACGATCATGACAGCGGCATCGGGTATTTCGTCGAAATAAAATTTAGATGTTAATAATTGGTGCTCCAGCTGATCCTGGGATGTATTATCAACTCTCTCTCTCTCTCTCTCTCTCTCTCTCTCTCTCTCTCTCTCTCTCTCTCTCTCTCTCTCTCTCTCTCTCTCTCTCTCTCTCTCTGGCTTGCAAATGAAATTTGTATAAATGTTGTTTTTGTACTGTTCTCAAATTACTGCTGTTTCATTTAGTGATAGACTATGTTCTCAACAAAAGATAAATTTAATTGAACTCGTTCATTGATGATTTTGGTTTGTCCAAGTAATCATCAACATATATACCTAAATATATTCAGCTCCGGCGGCTTAGTGGTCAGAGAGTCCGCCTCGGATGCGGAAGGTCGCGGGTTCGAACCCCGGCCGAGTCATACCGAAGACTTATAAAAATGGTACTAACAGCTGTTTCGCTAGACTCTCAGCATTAAGAGGTTAGTGTTAGGACTGGTCGACCTGGAATCAGGATAATGTGACCGGGTGGGACATGATGCTACATGTCTGCGGCATGATGCCCCATTGCTAGACATCACTATAAACTGCCAAGGGACATATTTAAATCAGACCATTAAAAATATACTCAAAGCTGGAAACATACTCTTGTCAAATACCGTACAGGATTATATTATTTATGTGGAAGTTTGGCATGTTTTAGCTTTGGCATGCTCAGTATAAGTACAGTAAAATGTTATAAACAAGTTTTGGGTTCCCCAGTTTCGTTTTCCATAGCCTGTAATACATTCATAATTACATCCTTCATTTCTTAAGGTTCACCCATGTGGATATGAATGAACGTAACGATCTCATTTGTAGGAAATCTATATAGACGTTGCTTCATTGTGTTGATGAAATTAAAACAACGACACTATGCTTTATGTAAAGGGGAATAACCATGTAGATATAGTGAGATATTGGCAAAAGAATTGTCTACGTTCTCTTGCATGTTAAGATGTATTAAAAATGGCGTACTAAAGCTGTCAAATTAAATATGATAATATGGTAACGTAACTTATACGTTTACGATAAAAAAAGACAAATTCCACCTAACACAAATTAATATATGGAAGAAAAAGAAAATATAGTTGTCAGTAATATGAAGTAAATATGAATGAAATATTTTTAAACCTATATGTTAAATCCAAATCACATACCTAAATATATGCCCGTATCTCTGTCTGACTGTTTGTCTGTATTTACGTATGGCTCTGTGTGCGTATTTGTGTCTGACTTACTGACTTACGGAGCATATATTAAATGGTATAATTGTTGTATACAAAAGGATTTTTGTACTTTGCGGTGACAATTATTTCTCGCAACCAAACACAAACCATTATCATGACTTGAGCCCGTAGTATGTAACTTGATTAAGTTTCTTCATTTTGCACATTATAATTTCAAATTACCTAACCCCGACCTTTCTTGACTTTGAGAACAGGTATCCCCGTCTTATTCACAAAATAGTAATTTCTCTTTCCGTGTGATTACGAGAACCGAGTCTTTATACTGTATGTGTAATTTCTGGTAGGTTTGGGTACAAATGTTTCTTAGGCAGTTTAAGGGTTTTGAACATGTTTTCGTACTGTTTAACAGAAAGCTGGTGGGTTAGATGGAATTCATATGTATAGGAATAGGACACAAACTTTCGATTATT